>JAZDUA010000055.1:3330000-3767500 GCA_038098605.1 Gryllus longicercus
CCCTTTCTAAACGATTCATTCCTTGTTGTCTCTTCCTCTCTCGCTTCATCGAAAGTCATTTGTCCTCATTTTCCTCCTTGTTCCTCTGGTAAACGACACTCTACTGCCTTTCCAAACCTATTCACTTCTTTATGCAGCACCTTTCATCATTGAACGTCATTGTGCATGTATTCGCTGAAACGTTTTTAGTATTATATGTTGCCCCAAATAGGCTTGTATTTTCCTCTTTATTATGTATCTCGTGACTTCAGTGTTAATCATAACACACATCCTCTGTATTTCTACCGTATATTTTTTTTTCGTCTGCGTAAAATTGCCCAAATGTTACTTGTACCAGTCATTTAATCCCTGAAAACGCACACGTTCTCATTTGTTGCACGCTGCTCAGTTGCTGGATCGGCACTTCCCGAAGGTAAGCATATAAACCAGGCATTTCATATCAGTGAAATTTCATTCTCGTTAAAATGGTATTTTTCTATACCTCTGTAATGTTTAGGGTAAGTTCTGAGATAATTTTTGGTTGGCATGGTTTGATATGGATAAAGAGACTGTAGAATTAACTAGCGAATTGTTGGTGTTGTTTTTTTTATATATAGTTTCATTTTACTTGTGTTAGAAGAAAGTAAATACAGAAAATATTTCAAGGAGTATTGATGTAAATCGCTAACACAGATCGCAGATTAAAAGGAGGTTACTGTGCTTAATCCCAATATTATTTTTTTATATGACAACTGTTTACATACAATTTGCTGTATGAGAACAAAAAGAATATATTTAAAGTTGGTAAAAACCATGTGCAATCTAATGGCTTTTCAAATCAATTTTCAATCGGAAAGTCTAAATGTAGAATCTCTACATTGGCTCACGAGAGGAAACGAGACGGTTCCCAGCTCGCGAGGCGTGTGGCTCGCGTCTGACGAGGGCTCCCCCAGCAAAAAGCTGCTCATTTGTTTGTTTTTTTCGTTCCCGTTGCGCCGTGGAGGGCGCGCTCGCGCAGTGCGTTGCATCTGGCGCAGTCCCCAAGGACGCGGCAGCCATCTTCGTGGGTGGATTAATGGAGGAGCAGGCTACCCGTGTTCTTAGGACCCCACTGGAAAGAGGACGCCGTATTCATTTTTAAACAAAATTGTACATTCGATCATACATATTTTAATATGAACAATTATATATTGCAATTGGTTATTTTTGTATTCATTTTGATTTCAATGTCATATATAATAGTAATCAAGTAATCTTTGTATGTCAGTCAGTCTGTCCGTCACTCAGTGTTTTAGATCATTTTCGGTTCACCCTTTGGGTAAAGCGAAGTGCCATTTTTTGACGTGTCTCGCTCAGCTGGGGGAACGGGCCATTTTTTTCGTATACTTCGAGATTATTATTTAAGCAATGGATAGCTGATGGAGACGTAATCATGGGGAAGGTGAAGCATGGGAAGAAATTATTGCATATACCCCCGACCGCTCAATCGTTTGGGGCAAGCGAGATGCGACGTGTTTTAGTCTGCTGGCATATTTTCAGCCATTTTTACCCCACGCTTCTAATATTTTTAAACAAAACTCAAATTCATGTTTAAGAAAATACTTTCAATGCTGTTTAAAGTGTAAGAAAGGCCACACTAAGCTAGTTAATCAGTATTGCAGTATTGTTCAGAAACGCCATTGTTTCGTCTTGCGTAGGGCTGCTTCACGTTATTAATCGGATCGTGGCCATCATACTGATGCCACCGCGTAACGAGAGATGACTATCCCCAAGTCCATGGATGCAATTGACTTGCGTGTTTCCCCAACAAAACTATGGAATCTGAATATAAATGTAATATAATGTAATGAAAAATTTAATTGAAATCTGTCGAAAATTTAAGAGACACAATGATAATGTTTAGTTTTGATCAGTCTAATGAGGGTACCGGAAAGCCGTTCCGGTATTGCTTTTTGGGGGTCTGTTGTAATGCTGCATAGTTCACTATCTGCTGTATCACAATTTCATGCTTTCCGGAATTGAAAACCTCAACACAGTGGATTCTTGCTGGCAATGTCGCAAACATCAAAACAATACGTTTAACAGTTACGTCGAGTGTATAAGGAAACAATGTGTTCGGCATAGTATGATCTGGTATGATTTCTTGAGGCACATTGCGTTTAAATGTCAAGAAGGGGTTCTAGCCTTTCCTTTGTTAAACTAACATATTGAGTCTCAGACTGCACAGTTGTGTATTTGCTAGCCTGGTTCCTTATACATCCATGTATGTAGGTGGCATTTGAGGCTGAGCTTTCTATCGTCACACAGCTATAGAAACTGAGACGAATTATATTAGATACAGCGACATTTTTGCCCCGGCCGGAAATGGAAGGCTGAACCACTTCTTAGAAAGATAGCATTCTGTTCGTGAGCCGCCCAAGAGGCTGTGTCCGCACATGTGCTATAAACATGTGTGGACATGTGCAATAAACATGTACATATACGGCCCGTGTATGGAGATATTACTATAAGGAGGAACCGTTTTGACAGCTATTGCTTGACCACTGCTCGTATGCCTACGCTCTCATTTTGTCAGTGCGTACATTTACGGTTAGCTCATTTATAAATAGTTTCATTGCTATCTCTTGCAATGCCATGACATTCATGTGTTTCCTGGCCTGCCAAAGTGCTCCCTTCTTAGAGTAACTCATCTAAACCCAGTGATGTATTCGACCTTGCATCCTTCTAAACCCAGACGGTGCGTCACAGCCACTTAGGCCACCTCTGTGACCTGGGCCCCCTCTGGGTCAATGACGTGCAACGCAGTGTGTTTCCCCCTTTGACTTGTGATTGTCGCAGCTGCAGCTGCTCCTTTTTTGGCAGCAACTTTATACGTTTGCCCCGAAACTTAGTGATGAGTGACGAGCCCAGTTACGGTAGTTCGTCGCTTACACTAATAGAAAAAAATGAAATGAGAGAAAAGTACTAGGTGAAAAATATCGGGAGAGGGTGCATGTCCTTCCTGTACACTCTACTTGCGATGCTTATGTTTCCAAGGCAACAGATATGAGCGCTGACGTTAGTATTAAAGGCATAGAAAATTATTCATTCGCATTGAATGGGAATTATATTAGCAATTTGAATGTACTTGCTATTAACTTAATAAAGAGTTGTCGTTTATGCGACTATTCTACTCGTGAAATTAAAACCAATAGTGCGTAACTACACACAAAATGCGGCAATCAGGGCAGTGTATCTCAAAACGTTTACCGTTTTTACTATCCGATTTTTCTTACCGCGTCTCCCTACTGGATCGGATTACTATCGGATCTTATAAGGTGGTATACATGGATCGCTATGCCAATGTCAAAAACCGCGTATGTACTATAACATAAACTCTTTGCTTTTGACATAGCTTTCAGTTATTGTTAATATTTGGCCCATTTTGTATCACTATGGGACATAATTTCAATCGTTGAATAGCCCTATCAAATACCACTCGTGCTTCGGAAATTCTCAGATAAATTCCCTCCTCACTTCGCGAGTCGGGGATTTGTGGACGATTTCCAAAGCACTGAGGGGATTGCCTATGAGAATTGTATTCTTTAAGAATATCCGTGTCTGCGTGGCATAGTGGTGAGTTGTGGTTGTAGTCGCGTGTGCGGCTGGAGGCAATCGTGGAATAGACCTGGTGGTATTCCACCTACGAGAATTGTATTCTTTGAGAATATCCGTGTCTGCATGGCATAGTGGTGAGTTGTGGTTGTAGCCGCGTGTGCGGATGGCGGCTGGTGGAATAGCCCTGGTGGTATTCCACCTACGAGAATTGCATTCTTTGAGAATATCCGTGTCTGCGTGGCATAGTGGTGAGTTGTGGTTGTAGTCGCGTGTGCGGCTGGAGGCAATCGTTGAATAGCCCTGGTGGTATTACCTATGAGAATTGTACTCTTTGAGAACGTGTGTGCATGGGTTGTGGCTGCGTGCGCAGCTGGCGGCGGCGGCGGAGGCGGCGGCGGCGGGCGAGGGCGGCGGCGCGGCGCAGGCGGCGCTGGCGGCCGACCACCTGCAGAGCTCGGTGCGGCGCGCGGAGGACGAGCTGAGGGGGCTGGCGCGGCGCGTGGACGAGCGCGTGGCGCGCGCCGCGCCGCCGCTGCGGGCCGCCCTCGACGACCTGGGCGGCGCCGTGGCCGACTACGACGGCGAGCTGGGCCGCGCCCTCGCCAACGTGTCGCGCGCGCTCGACCGCGGCGCCGACCCGGCGCTCGGCCACCTCGACGCCCTGCTGGCGCGCTACTCGCGCTACAGGTGAGTGCGCGGCGGGGGAGGGGAGGGGAGGGGAGGCGGCGGCTTTTGTTTTGGTGGCCTTTGTCCCCGCGACGCGCGCCTCTGAACAGGCTTCCGCTGCGTCCTCGCTTCGCCCACCCTACGCGGACGCCCTCTCTGCCTTGGTCTCTGCCCTCTCTCTACTCTCTTCCCGTCTTACTTTGTCTCCCCCTCTTTCTCTTCCTTTCTCGCCCTCCCTCCCTCTCTCTTTGTCTCCCCCTCTTTCTCTTCCTTTCTCGCCCTCCCTCCCTCTCTCTTTGTCTCCCTCCCTCCCTCCTTCTGTCTCCCTCCCCCCACCCTCTCTCTCTTTGTGTCCCTCCCACCCTCTCTCTTTCTGTCTCCCTCCCTCTCTTTTGGTCTCGTGTCCTCTCGCTCTCTATCTCTGTTCTCTCTTTCCGTCTAACTTTGTCTCCCTCTCCCTCTCTCTCTTCCTTCCTCGCCCTCCCTCCCTCTCTCTTTCTGTCTCCCTCCCTCCCTCTCCCTTTCTGTCTCGCTCCTTCTCTCTTTTCCCCATTTCCCTTCTTTTGTTATTTTCCATTTTCCTTCATTGTTTGTCCATTTCCCATGTTAGTTTACCCTCGTACGTTTCTGCCCTCTTTTTTTTCATATTTCACTTTCTCTTTTTATTCTCTCGTTCACCCACTACCTCCATCAACATTTCCTTAATAATTTCTTGATGGCTTCCGTTTTTTCTTTAATTTCTCTTTCCTTCACTTTTACTGCACTTCCTTCATTTTTATTTAGGATGTCAGATATTTTTCTCAGTCAGTTTTCTTTTTTTTTTACCTTTGCTAATATTTGCATAGTTTTCTTTACTCTTTACTACTTCATTTTGGTATCTCATTATTGTCCCTCATATTCTTGTAGTCCTCATCTCAGTCTCAGAGAACGTACTCCATATCTTCTCCAGTTCTTGTTACTTCAATTTCGTATTGCCTTAACTATTCATTACTTCAGGATTCAAAGAGGTCTTTTTAAGATATGCAGTTGATAAGATTAGCATCAGAGAATATTAAAGACGTTGCGTGGCGTAACGTACAGCAAAAAGGCGGGTTGAGTCTAAGGAGTTTTTGCACATCGTTTAGATGGAAATGGAAGTAGTCCCGACCAGTGGGTGTCCAAAATTCCCTTAACGCCACATCCTCTTGATTCTTATTCATTCACTAGAGCTACCGATAAACCACTGATCGGTTTGTGTAATTATATTATCAAATAAATATGTCTTGATTTGTATTCACATAATTATATATATAATCACCAAATTGATATTACATGGGAATACAGAGTTCGCAGCCAACACTACCACCATACTTGGAAAAAAATGTAACATGACTGATCGATTAGCATTCGATCTTCCGCTAAATCCGAAGAAATGGCGGGCACTGGCATCTCTTCGTGTTAACGCATGCGCGGTGGCTCAAAAGTGACATGCGTAAAGATGCTTTACTCTACGCAAAAATTCTGTCAGCTTATGAATAACTAGTCAATTCCCAAACACTTGAACGAATGAAAAATGTATGAAATGTTAAATAAACTGGACAAAATTATTTTAAAAAATATAATTTTTCTCTTTTGATTTCCAAATTTAGTGGTTGACGGTACAAACAATCTTTTAATCGTGTAATTTAATTTTCTTGAACATACTAAGATGTCGCCTTTTGTCGTTCAAGTATTTTGGTTCCTGCGACATAAAGCCTTTGTGAAGATTTCCAAACAGATTCGCATCATTGGAAAAGTGGGGACCGGCAGCATCACGAAACTGTTCCCTTGCCAAAGAATACACAACCTACCCCGGAGCGCAACGCCAGCCAGTCACTAAATGAACGTGTGCACGTGTGCGCTGGTGTGTGCGAGTGCGTTCGCACGAGGACGTGCGGAGGGGCCGGAGCATGTGGGCGGCAGAATGAGTGCTTGTCATGCATGCGTGCTCCTCTGCTTGCGGGCGTAATTATACGCACATTCCTGGGTACGTGACACGCGTGTGACAAAAGCGTGGAAACAATTATACACGAATGGATGAAGGAAAACATATACAGATGGGAAGCGGCCTACCCCTTTGTTTACTAGACGAAAACTTAAGATTTCTCGTTAGAAACTCAATGGACACCGCTTACTGTAATTGCAGTAATTATCATTCGGCTTATGTTATCACTCTTATGATGTCGTGCCCGAACTGATATTATATCATTAAGAAGAAGAAGTTTATTCTGATAAGAATTCGTTTCATGTTTAGTAAATTTAATTTTCTGTGACATAATGTTTAGTTTTGAGTCCTCATAGGACGCGACTCGCGAAAGACATGAAGCCTATTTGTTGCTCTCGAGATAAAATCCTGTGCACTCGCCAACCGAATCCGACGGAAAAAGAATTTCGGCTGTTGTGGAGAACATTACTACATCTCCAGGGTAAACAGAAGACCGCTTATGTAAAATCGTTACTTCTACAGGCTCGTAAGTGGCAGCATGAGTGTGTAGAAAAGAAAATTACATCGATAGTATGGAATCGTCTGAACATTCAACAACAGCAAGAACGAGATAGGCATTACAAATATTGCGACGCTGTGTTCAGCTCAGCTCAGTTGCTGACCAGAAAGATTTCGTATTCAGTATTGATATTCATGGAATCCTTAAAGAAAAACAGAAGCAGACCTTAACCGAGGACTCTTTTAAGTTATAGAAACAGCACCTGACATTGTCTAATTTTAAATAGTAATACATTTTCTTTTCTTCGTGAAGGAATGACATGAATGAAGGTAAGAGTGAATTTTATTGGGAATGTTGGTTTTTCTCCCCTCGTAAACTATACAAGTAGCTTTCTTTCTCATTGGATAATAATAAATTAGAATTCTTCGTGTATTATTATCAATCGGTTCATGTTAACTTATTATCAGTAACTCAGAGCGACGTCCAATTTTTATTTATTTATTTATTTATTTATTTTTGCTCGCGAATAGGCCGATTTGAATCACGCGTGCAGATACCGCGCATTACCCGGGGTTCAGTACCATTATCTCTGTGGCAGGTGTTATTAAACTTTTTACTAAGGATCAGCATTTTAGCTGGATCCGATTTTTATCCTCCAGGGTTGTTAGCCCTGGGGGTGTGGAATATAAAATAATCAAGATAATGAGAGTCAAAAGGACGACAACACACACATACAGACATACATAAATACACCCATGCCTGAGGAGGGGATTGATAACAAACCCGCGATTTTTCTGGTCAGAGACCGCTACGGCACTACTGACTTAACGATCTCGGTCATCTAGTCGGCTTATTTATTTATTTGTTTGTTTTGTAAGTCTTCATTGCTCCTGGACAGTCGTAAAACACGTCCACGTTGTCAATCACCGACGCTGAGTGCGTTGCGTTTTCGCAATAGAGCGGTCGGGTCCAAGTTGCACGTTCGTCCGAAAATCAGAGCACCCGTTCTGTGTTACCACTTGGCGCCGTTCGTGCGCAGCTGTAGGGCAGGGGCCCGCTTCCGCCCGCGCTGCCGGTGCTTCGCTCGGCTTTCAGGGCGCGTAAACAGTCTCTGCCCGGTTTATTCCGGCCGGCTTCGAAAAAAGAATGAAGAGAAAGAAGGTCGAACATCTGGCATTGTTAGTTGGGAATGTGGAAGTGAATTTAAAATAGTTGCACAAGTTTCGTGTTGGGTAGGGGTTATCAAGTGTACCTTTAGTAAAATCGTCCTTTAGTGCAGTAGATGAAGCTATTAAAGATTGCTGGAACTTGTGGTTACAATTTTTTTTAAAAATGTCTCCTTGAATTAGCACGTGTTTATTCTCGAAAGGTTGGAAACTTCCAACTGCTATTATTTCGGGCCATACCGATACAGTTAGACGGAAAAATTTTCAAAGGAAAGTCATTCATGCCAGTGAGGCAATATTCTCATTGAGCTTAATAAATCTTATAAGAGAGTGGGCAAATTTCAGAAAATGTAAAATTCTACTGTTTTGAATACAATAGCAGTTATTTCGTTTCTTATTGGTTGTTAGCCACATGCTTTTCACCATAATTTCCGGAAGGTGACAAAACAGAAGGGTTATTATATCATGACAATAGGAAAAAATATGTTCCAACGTGAAGAAAATATGAAGATTGTGATCGTCGGTCCGGATGGCCAAGATCGCTAAGGCAGTGGGGCCGTAGCGATCTCGGACCGAAAGATCACGGGTTCGAGTTACGCCTCGGGCATGGGTGTATTTTGTTCCTTTCACACCCCCTATCATCACCATATCATGTCATCCTCATAGTTACCATACCGTTACACGCAATAGTGGTCGCTAATGACCTAGTAGTTGATGCGACCTTAAATAACAAAAAAAGAAAAAAAAGGCTCTCCACACTCGGCATTCGGCAAGTAGCAACTGTCAACTCTCCCAATGCCGAGCAGTTAATGTCCACGGCGAATATTCGCTTCATTTGATGTGTTCAAAAGATTGACACGCGGTGTGTAGGGCGAGCATCGAATTCCCCCAATTTCTGAAATCTGACTACACACTGTGTTAGAGGGAGTGTTTTACTACGTATAAAGGCGGCTCGACACATGCCGCATTCGGCGAATCCCGAGCAACCACTCGCCGAATCCCGAGTAGGGTAGGCGGGTTGCTTGCGATTCGCCCAGCGCCAAACATTCGGCGGCGGCGGCGGCGGCGATGGTGTAACGGTTAGCGTTTCGGACTGTTGTACCCAAGTTGGCGGGTTCAAACCCGATCGAAGCTGTGGATTTTTCAGGGCGAAAAAATTCTTCGTAAGCCTTCCTTCGGAGGGGAAGTAAATCCGGCTGTCCCATGTTAGTAGATTTACTTGCATGTAAAAGATCCTCAAGCCTAAATGACGCCTCTGAGCTGTTCAAATCGCTTGTTTCATCGCCCAAGAAATACCTCCTTTCTCAGCCAGTTGGTGAAAGGAGCGTAGCAAAATTTGCGTGGTCAGACGGAAGAGCAGGCCTCATGAGCTGAGTCTCGCCACGTAAAATAGGCATTAATTAAAAAATCAATTCAATTCATTCGGTATTCGCCCTACCCGCCGCGCGTCGGTCTTCAGAACACACATCAAAGGGAGCAAACATCTGTTTCGTGAACGTGACTAAGCACTTTCTTCTTCTTCTTCTTCTTCTTCTTCTTCTTCTTCTTCTTCTTCTTCTTCTTCTTCTTCTTCTTCTTCTTCTTCTTCTTCTTCTTCTTCTTCTTCTTCTTCTTCTTCGTCACACTACGGCCCTTTACGTTTAGCCTTGGCGTCTCGAACGATGAATGCCTATTCACTTCTTTCTTTTGCCTTTCTTGTCCACCCCTCAATCCCATTGATCTCAAGTCCATTTCAACATCTAGCCATCCTAAGTGGGATCTTTCTGTCTTCTTCCATTCGCAATGACAGAGCACTTTGCTCTTTCGAGTATTGTAGCCCGTATGGTTCAATCTTCCGGTGGTTGAATGGCGTGCGCGCGTGCGCAGGTACTACGCGGACGCCGGCGCGAGCGCGGCGCTGCTGCTGGTGGTGCTGCTGCTGGCGCTGGGGCTGCTGTACGGCTTCTGCGGCAAGGCGCCGCTGCCCGGGGACGCGCTGGGCGCGTACGGCGGCGAGGACTGCTGCGCGCGGGCCACGGGCGCGCGCTGGCTCATGCTGGCCGTGGCCGCCATGTTCCTGCTGGGGTCGGCGCTGGCGCTGGCCGCGCTCGCGCACTTCGCGGCCGGGCTGGCGGCGCAGCAGGCGGTGTGCGCGCCGCTGCGGCCCGCGCCGCGGCCGGCGCCGCTGCTGGCGCTGGCGGACGCGTGGCTGGCGCCGCCCGAGGAGCGCGCGGCGCTGGCGGCGGCCGGGGGCGGCCCGCCCCGCGACGGCAAGCGCCTGGCCGACGCCCTCGCCGCCTGCCACCGCAACCGCAGCGCCTACGCCGTGCTCGGCCTCTCCGCCCGACACAACGCCCAGGAGCTGCTCCGGCTCGCGGACTCGCCGGAGGTGAGGGCGACCACACGCTCCGCTGCACATCAAAGCTTCTTCAATGCGAATTCTCCAGAGACCTTTTTTTCTGTATTAGTCACGATTCCGCAATATGCAATAAAATACTCTAACAACTTATGTTTGGCAGGACCGCGAATTATGTTCACATTAGATTTCCGCGCTATACACATTCCGCATTGAGCAGGTTTTACTGTACTTTTAAATGGTGGTCCCTCCACGGGATATTCCTTGAAGTCACAGTTGTTGTAGAGTTTACGACGTACCCGCGTAAGATTGAGAAGTCATGCTATGTCGCAGCTATTCTTCAGTTCAGTACTACACTATGACAATATATGAGAAAACTATTCCACGTGAAAGAATAATAGCACATGTTGACATGAAGTAATACAGTGGAATCATAAATTAGTATTTCGTAACCTGGCACGTATTGCCAAATTTATAATGCTGATTAGATAAAAGATTGTTATACAACAATAGTAAAAAATGAAATGTGAATGAAGCTACTGGATGAAAACTATGACGCTAATAACGTTGCGATGCCAGTGTTGCTAAGGCAACAAATATGAGCGCTGCCTTTGCTATTAAAGGCGTAGAAGTATTCATATCGCACGTGAATGCTGATTGTATTAGCTAATAGGGAGTTTTAGCGCCAGGCGTAAGGAGATATCCTTAAACTCTATTGATCACGTGACTAACGCCTTCATAAGGTCGTAATGAACAACGTTCATAAGAGTTTTAGCAATTGCGACATTGCGTTATGCATTATAACAAAGGAAGCATTTCAAGCGTTGAACAGAGAAATTGCATAATTTATCAAAGAGTGTAGGCTAGTGGTGAGACATTTAAAACACGTTACGAGTCAACAGACCAGCAAATACACATTGTGCATGGAGTTTTAGATTTTGAATCTGCTTTTCTTGAAAATATAGGAAGTACCTTAAAACAGCGTTCGTTATGAGCTTAAGACATAACCTATCCCGAAGATATGATTTTAACTTCTTTTTCGCGAATTTCTTTCCTGTCACCTCTCCTACATATCCCGTTAATTTTTGCCAGCTTTGTGGAGTGCGTAAGGAATAATTGTAACTGCCTTACATACGAGTAATCGTTTATTAGAGTTGGGAAAAAACTTTTCCTGTTTTTCGGCGGCCATTTTGCCGCTTGTAAGGTGACCGTAGAGACTCCCACAGGCGTGCACTATTTATGAAGGTATAAGGTCGTACCTTAGGCCTAAGGTAAGACGTTATGACTTCAAGGTCTGTCACGTGACTGTTAGTGCATAACGCCGCTACCTTACGCGTGGCGCTAAAACTCCCTAATTTTACGTACTACCCATACATATAGTAAGTTGTATATAAAATGTGCGAGAATTTTATTCTTTAAAAATATCAGTGCAATTTTCTTGTCTACGATGTTCACGATTACTTACACTTACGAGCTAAAAGAATGCCACAAAGCGCACTGTTAAGGCAGCGAAATAGTTGAAAGAGAGTTTGGGAGAGCATAGCATTGTTGATTAAAATAACAATGGAACATCGCCTCTTCTGTCGCAGTAGTTCTCTCGTCAGACAAGAATGTTCTGGAAAATAAATGACACACAATTTACAAGTATTGTTATTTGGCGAAGGAAACAAAGAGTATTGAAGTTGTCACAATTACCTCTGCCCAACGAAAATTGCCGTTTCCTTGCGAATTCCGTAGCCTTTATCTACGTGATTGTATTACATACAGTGCCTGGCACACTCCGAGTCGAATTCTGAAAACGTGCAAAACGCTTGTTTCCGCACTCCTTGTCGTGACGAGGCGATCAGCCGCCTGATATAGAAATTCTAAGCATCTCGCCTTTGGCAAATATACGCGGGAGAAGTCCGGTGGACCTTCGCCGGGAGCTGGTGCGATCTTTCGGTGGCACTTCGCACTAATATAACAAGTTGCATTCGACTCAAAGAACTTGCAAAAAGAAATGAATGTTTTTGACACCAAAGAAGAAGAAATTCGCGCGGGTTTTGGGAGAAAATTAAGACTATCTCGAAGGCGCCACGTTTAAAATGTATAGTCTTTTCCTTTGAAACGCCTTCAAAGAACATCAAACGCCCTGTTAATGAAGACAAGGCGCCAAATTCGAAGTAATTTGGCCGGCAATGTGTCAACACGCACTATCGAAAGCGCAAATCGAGGAGAGTCGATCTCACCCTTTAAAAGCATTTCGTTAAATGTAAGTTAGACTTCCCGGCCAGGGACTACACTCGCCTGTACATTTAAAAAAGGGGGGATATTCCAAGTAAGAAAGAAACGATTACATTTGTAATCCCTTTTTCCGAAGTGACGAATCTCCAAGAAATATATTTTTAAGGAAGGGAGAGTATTCCAAATCAGCTTTATCCATTACTTGGCAGGATCCATTATTTGGCAACGTGATGGAGCAGTGTCTTAATAAATAATAATAATAATAATAATAATAATAATAATAATAATAATTAATAACAATATATTGATACATAGTACTCGAAACAAACAGAAACGGATATACGTCTGTATGGATAAAAGCGATTCATTTCTCCATAATGCGCTCTTGGAATTCTAGATTCTTCAGATTCTAATACCTCCAGGGATACAATGAGAGAGGAGATGTAATAGACAAAAAAATAATATAAACTTTTATATGCCACGCGCTTGGTCAGTCAATGCTGGGAAGTTTTCTTCTTTTCTGGAAATGATGTAATCCAATGTCTCAATTTTGCAAAGCCAGGACCGAATTAAGGCAGGAGGGTTTTATGAGCCATTATCCAAGGACTTCGGCCAGGTTCCAGGAGAAAGACTAAAAAAGAAAAAAGGATTGTATTGATCGTTCATGTAATTCCAGAGTATGCAACTTCATACGACACAAACCGGGCGAGACGATAAAATGTTAAAAAATAAAAATATAAAGGTTCATGAAACGGTCTGCTGAGTTGGCGATTCCAACTTTGTGAATTGCTGGTGCTCGATCAGCACTCGTAGGCAAGGAGCCATGCGTCTGAATCTAGAAGCGCGTTATGCCATCAACATTTAAGATGACACTATACCGTGTTTAGCCAATGATATATTTGGTATTTTTATAGATACATTTTTTAGAAAATGGTTAACTACATTTGCCATTTTGATCGTTTAAAGTTTTTATTCGTATGTTTGCCATTTTGATCCATACTTCGGTATTTTAGCACATATACTGTTCTTTTAATATATTTCGTGTTGTTAATGAGAATTTCCATAAAAATTCTGTTCATTGCTATTACTACAATGTAACGTGTACATTTTATTTAATTGCGTGAAATAGTTTTTGAGAAAATATACATTGATTTAAAAAAATATTTTGAGAAACGGGGAATTGAAAGAATGTATTTCACTAGATTATTCCTGAACAAACATTGCAGTACGAATGGTACCAGATAAATAATGAATTTCGTAAATTACGTCTGAACACAGAGATATGTTTAAACGATCGAAATAAACCGCAACATGTCAAATTAGGAAAAATAATGCATGCTGATTTACAGTGTCAAGAAAGTTGTGCATAGGTACACTGGGTCAAGAAACCCAAATATTAGAGCGAGGTTTGCAATATTTATTTATTGAACGAGTGTGTAATTTGAGTGGAGACGAGTAGCGGCAAGGGCCGTGTGTGCGTTGCGCAGGTGCGCGCGCGGCTGGCGCGGCTGCGCTCCGCGCTGCCGGAGGACGGGCTGCGCGTGCAGCTGCTGACGGCGGCGGCGCGCCAGCAGCTGGTGGAGTTGGGGCGCAGCGCGGGCGCGGCGGCCGAAGACGCCGGCGACGCGGCGGTGGCGCTGGCGGCGGCGGCGGCGCGCGCCGACCCCGAGGCCCTGGCGGCGCGCCTCGACGCCGTGCCGGCCGACGGCCTGCCCGCGGGCGCCGGCAAGGAGCTGCGCGAGCTGGCCGACGACCTGCGCGGGGTGCAGCGCGGCGCGCTGGCCGAGCTGCGCCGCCGCGCGGACGCGCTCAACGCCACGGCGGCGCGCCTGCGCGACCGCCTGCGCCTGGGCTTCGGCGACGCGCGCCTCGCCGCCGACGCCGCCGTGCGACAGCTGGAGGCTGCGCAGCGCCGCTTCGACGAGGGCGGCTCGCAGCTGCTTGTGCAGGTCAGCCATTGACCCCCCCCCCCTGTGGTTCGTTTCCGCCTCCCTGTGGTTCGTTTCCGCCTCCCTGTGGTTCGTTTCCGCCCCCCTGTGGTTCGTTTCCCCCCCCCCTGTGGTTCGTTTCCGCCCCCCTGTGGTTCGTTTCCGCCCCCCTGTGGTTCGTTTCCGCCCCCCTGTGGTTCGTTTCCGCCCCCCTGTGGTTCGTTTCCGCCCCCCTGTGGTTCGTTTCCGCCCCCCTGTGGTTCGTTTCCGCCCCCCTGTGGTTCGTTTCCGCCCCCCTGTGGTTCGTTTCCGCCCCCCTGTGGTTCGTTTCCGCCCCCCTGTGGTTCGTTTCCGCCCCCCTGTGGTTCGTTTCCGCCCCCCTGTGGTTCGTTTCCGCCCCCTGTGGTTCGTTTCCGCCCCCCTGTGGTTCGTTTCCGCCCCCCTGTGGTTCGTTTCCGCCCCCCTGTGGTTCGTTTCCGCCCCCCTGTGGTTCGTTTCCGCCCCCCTGTGGTTCGTTTCCGCCCCCTGTGGTTCGTTTCCGCCCCCTGTGGTTCGTTTCCGCCCCCTGTGGTTCGTTTCCGCCCCCCTGTGGTTCGTTTCCGCCCCCCTGTGGTTCGTTTCCGCCCCCCTGTGGTTCGTTTCCGCCCCCCTGTGGTTCGTTTCCGCCCCCCTGTGGTTCGTTTCCGCCCCCCTGTGGTTCGTTTCCGCCCCCCTGTGGTTCGTTTCCGCCCCCCTGTGGTTCGTTTCCGCCCCCCTGTGGTTCGTTTCCGCCCCCCTGTGGTTCGTTTCCGCCCCCCTGTGGTTCGTTTCCGCCCCCCTGTGGTTCGTTTCCGCCCCCTGTGGTTCGTTTCCGCCCCCCGTGGTTCGTTTCCGCCCCCCTGTGGTTCGTTTCCGCCCCCTGTGGTTCGTTTCCGCCCCCTGTGGTTCGTTTCCGCCCCCCTGTGGTTCGTTTCCGCCCGCCTTTGGTTCGTTTCCGCCCCCCTTTGGTTCGTTTCCGCCCGCCTTTGGTTCGTTTCCGCCCGCCTTTGGTTCGTTTCCGCCCGCCTTTGGTTCGTTTCCGCCCCCCTTTGGTTCGTTTCCGCCCCCCTTTGGTTCGTTTCCGCCCGCCTTTGGTTCGTTTCCGCCCCCCCTTTGGTTCGTTTCCCCCCCCCCCTTTAGTTGATCCTTTCCCTTTATTTCGTCCCTCCCTACTACTCTTTTGTGCATTTCCTCCAACTCCTCACTGTGTATATAATACATACAGTACATGATGACTATAACTTTGCAGCTTTTTCATGGTGGTGTGAATAGTGGTCAACAAGGAGGAGTAAACTTTTCTTGGTTGTTTTTTGTTTTGTAACATGACAGTACGGATTTATCATAATTTTTCATATTTAATGTGCAATAATTTTCCTCCTATTTCAAGACAAAATTTATTTATTAAAATTCTTTCCAAACATAATATAAATTGAGGCTTAAATGATCCTATGTAAATTGAGTATAAATTAGACCTGTATATTGTTACTCTTTTATCTCTGAGCAATGAGTATATGTAATGCATATGGATTAACCGAGATAACTCAAATTTGATGGAGGGGAGAGAAAAATATAAAGAAAGAAAGAAAGAAAGAAAGAAAGAAAAGAAATGGAAAAATAAAAAATAAAAAGAGAAAAAGCTGAGGAAGAGGATGAAATCTGGTTTTAGAAAATTGCCTTTTGGGATTAAAGTTGCTGGTTTCTCTGGTAGGGACAAACTTGATAGAGAATGAAAGCAAATTGAAATATTATGAAATTTGATTCCTCATCCCTTAGTGGTCAAATTCTTCTGTAGTCGTAGTTGTAGTCGTATTTGTTATATTTTTAATCTGGAATGTTAAATAGACTGTAATGAAAGGGGTAATTGTAAATGAGTTTTGCTAACTGAACCAATTTACTAACCAAAACCATTAAAATAATTTGTTTCATGAGTGACACAATTTTTTATTGTACTTTAAAAAGCAATGTTTCCTCTTTTCGAGCAATTGTTTTGGATTACTACTATAAACCTTTGAGTGTCTTCTTATATTGAGATATTAAATGTTAAGTAATATTTATTATTTTGTGCCCAGATTTGACAAAGTAAAAGATGAATTAAGATTAAACTGACTTGCATAATTATTAACAGTACTACAGTAAATAGGTTTGTGACAACAAGACAACAGTAATTATCTGCAGCCAGAGTATATGTCATTCAGTAGAGACGGATCCTTTTAATTTTACATTTGATATTTGAATATTGTTTATTTTACCTAGAAACTCTTCAATCTTTTCTATGACTAATATGATTTTTTATTATAATTGGTTCTCTCTACATACAACAGCCATGATTTGTAATTTCTATATTTAATTTAACCTTTTTCATCGCTGCTTTCTTCACATCAACTGTACTAATTTGCATTGCAAATAGTGGACTCTAAACAAATGCTCCACAATGTGTCTGCAATGCTTTGGCAAGATCCTATACTAATTTAATTGTATCAATCCTTGCTTAGTACATAATTAATCTTTCTAATGAACATTTTCTCGGTATCTATGTGTATAATTTGTTGTCAGAAATATAATTTTCTCCCCCTTTCTCCTTGATAAAATAAATATTACAGGGGTTATCATTCTTCAAGCATTATTAGAATATATATTAAGCCCATTTGCTCTTCTTTATTTGAAAAGAGAATCATCTTAAGTGATGCAAAGACTTCCAAATGTATGAGCAAAAATGTATTTAATTGATAACTGTTATGTTCTGTTGTAATGACTCAAAATTTTATGAGCTTGTTTCTCTGGAGTATTTTAATGTTTAATATGTTCAAACCACCTAAAATAAGATCCATTTCATGGTTAAAGAGATGTTACTCCATCAAAGAGTGGAAATGTTTGTCTTTGTGGATATTTTTATTATCTCGGATACAAACTATAAACAATGGGGTTCCAGTAGGCTAAAAATATCTGTTAATTTTCAACCTTCCCTAGTGTAAAATCTTGCTGATGTTTCAAAAAAATTTGAAGGAAGTTGGTAAAAAGAAAAATTTAATCAAAAGTTTTAATTGTAAATATAACAGTAACAAGTTGTATTAATTTACTTGCAGTATATCTATATTTCCAAAAGGAAAATAATTACAATGTTGTTTTCTGTCGGTCCAGATGGCCAAGATCGCTATGGCAGTAGTGCAGTAGCGATCTCAGACCGAAGGATCGCGCGTTCAAGTCCTGCCTTGCGCATGGTTGTATTGTGTTCGTCCTTTCACACCCCTGTCATCATATCATGTCATCCTCAAAGTTACAATACCGTGACACGCAATAGTGGTCGCTAATGACCTAGTAGTTGATGCAACCTTAAATAACAAAAAAAAAGGTGTTTTCTGTTGTTTCTTTTTCTTTTTTTCTTCTTGGGAACAACGTTAGGAGAATGAAAACAAAGAAGTAAAAAGATAAATATCCAATTACATGAGTAATGTGTTTTTGTATGTTAGTTTGTATATTTGGTAAAATATTTAATAAAGTCATTTGATGATGATGATCATCATCATCGTGGTGGTCATCGTCTCCATCTCCTCAGCCCAAAGATTGATGGAGCTGCTATGTTGGTGAGAGGGAAGCTTGCAATTTTACAATTTCATGTTCTGTACATTTTATCTCAATGGTGGTTTGCCATTGCATTGTTTTGATTGTATGATGATAACTTATTAATGTATAATGTTACCTTTCTCCCTTGTTTCCCTCAATACTTATAAGTTCTAATTAAGCATAAACATTTCAAATCGATTGTGCATATTTATTATAGAAGAGTATAAAAAGTCAGCATTTTTGCAGAGTATTTACGTTAAATAGTTGGATTTCTTAAATAATTGAAGTACATAAAATGATTTGCTCTTGCATAGTTTTATTCTGTTTTAGCTTAGTGGCAATTGGTGAAATCATTGTCCATATACCAACATTTTTTGAATTATCAAACTCAATACTTTACTCAACCCTAATTTCTGGTCAGTTCATGATGATGACGATTGAAATTGAATATTGTTAAAAGGGTTGAATTGGTTATTATTATTTAAATATGTAATGAAATGGATACAGAGGTTCATGACATTTCATACAGCTGAATTAATCAGTCAGTATGCGACTAGTTTTTATAATCCAGACACACCGTTTGATATTCAGTAATAAACAATGATGCAACTTGTCAATATATTGTTCATAAATTATTATTGCATAAAATCTGAATTTGCCATTCAAATTTTGTAAACACTCAAAAAATTAAAAAGGTCTTCAAAAGTTGCTTTTAGTCACTAAGATATTAGTGACCATAGTGTATAGTATAGTGAAAAGAATGACAAAAATATTTGTGAATGAATTTGTCCTCCTGGATGTGCCAATTAATGTATGAAAATGGTGTGTGTAATTGTTTGTTGAAACGTGAACTCTGCTGTAGTTACAATGCTGAAGTTGCTAATATTATGTTGTAAATGCCGCTCATTACTAATAATAAATATCGTGAATGAAGGAGAATAACTGCTAAATAATAATTTATATTTAATTAAAATGTAGTTGTTTTGCAATATTTAATTGAAGCTTGATTTCCCTTCATGGTTACATTATCTTCTACTACATTAATTAAAGATGTTTAACATTTTGTATTTCTGCTTCAATAATTTCAATTTTTTTTGTGCAGCTTGCCAATACTCTTGCCAATGAAGTTATGCAACGTTTGGATGCACATTTACACCGTGTTGTGGACTTAATGCAAGCATCTGTGGGAGCTTGTGCCCCCTTGTCTCGTGCTGTCAATGCATCCTTGGTTGCTGTGTGTGATGAAGTTCTACTTCCTGTGGTTTGTATAAAATTTCATTTTTTTATCCTCAACACTGGTGAAGTTGAAAGAATTAACTCTGGTGAACCAATTAAAACACATTTTTGTTTCAGTGTTTCATTAAATTTAGAAATGATAATCAAAATTCATAAAAAAGAATGGTCTTTTGTGCTTACTTTTTTTTATCTATGTTTTTTCATTGTAGTTAATATCACTCTAGAATTTGTGCTTGCATCTCCATTAGGCAACTCTTTCATGTTGTAATATCTCCAAAAGAATTAAATTAAGTGAGAACAAACAAATGGTAATTTTCATACAAAGGATTATGTCTTTCCTGTTTTTGAATGTCTAAATAAACTATTTTTTTCATAATTTTATTCATTGTAATACACGTTTCCTTTCATGAATTTAATTTTTAATTTAACATCAACCTGTTTTTTATTTCTTATTATGAATATCTGTATCCTTTGCTTGATTTTTACAGAATGGCTGGTGGGTAGGATGTGGTCTGTGCCTGGTATTGTTCATCCCAGCTTTAATATTGGCTTCCTGTCTTGCCACTCAGTACCGTAGACCACGTGCAGATCAGTACATCCCTGCTGGTCCTGATGCGTAAGTAAAATGTTCCTGGCACAGCAATTATTTTATGTTCCATGTAATAATTGTTATGCCTTGACATTAAAGTTGTATTAGTGTCACATGTGTCTGCAATGTTTTTTCTTTCACCGGTTACTCCTGTATGCATCTCGGACTCCAAATGTTTTTTCTCCTTGCCTTGCATCTGTCTTTTATTCAAATTTCTATTTTCTCTTGATTTTGCTTATGTAGCATTTACACATGGATTGCATAGTAGAAAGAAGTGCTTGTATGTTAGTGTGTTTGCTGCCTGGGATACCTGTAACAACCATGGTGTGCCCCACTAATTGGGTGTGTGTAATTTCCAGGGAGTACCTGTA
This sequence comes from Gryllus longicercus, assembly GCA_038098605.1. NCBI lineage: Eukaryota > Metazoa > Arthropoda > Insecta > Orthoptera > Gryllidae > Gryllus > Gryllus longicercus. Next base: position 3,350,132 of record JAZDUA010000055.1, read on the forward strand.
TGATGCCTATTCTGACCGTGACAACATCCCCTTAGCCAGGTAAGCCCACTGTGGCGGGCTGCCTCCCTCTGCTCATGAAATCTATATTTTACTGAGTGAATTCAATTCTCAAAACAGAATCCAAATCACGTAGATTGCACATGAATACATTGGAGCTTGGTGCAAAAACCAAACAACAAACAAACTTAAAGGATGTAGTGCAAAAAGAATCTATTGAAGCCAGATTCTCCAAACAACCCAAACCTACATTCATGTGTTTTGTAAATTCTTCTGATACTCAATGAAGACCATTGATTTGTACATCCTAAACATGTGTACTCCCATCTGAAAAGTTTCTTATCTTCTCTAGAATTCCACTAATCCAAAGCATGTTTCTAGGGCAGGGGGACCTGCAGAACAGCTACAGCCAATTATGAGTGATCAACAGCAACAGCAAGCATGTGCCTTACCAGCCACATCAAGGGAGGGAAAACACATTTCACTTTCGTATGTTTTTTGTTTGTGTGTTTTTATAAATTATGCATTTTTTTATTGATAGATTTTTGTTTTTAAGGTACTTTTAGGAAAACTTTTGTGCACATGATCAATATAGTCTGGAGTACTAATTTGGTAACATTAGAGATCAGAAAAAGTCCTTTTGTTTTGAGATAATGGAGAATCACATACTGGCAAGTTACTAGTAATATGTTTGCACCTGGGTCCAAATTCCTTTTGTTTCATGGTTTTGTTAGTTTATGCTTGAATACTAACACTGGAAATGTCGGCATTTGTTCAGGATTTATAATCTGGTACGGTATTATTTTTAAGGAGAATATATGATGGCGGATGTTTCATTAGATAGCAAGCATAATTAGAAGATGAAGTTTATTGCAGATACAGAATAAGGGATGTGAAAGGTGCTTTTAATTTTTGCGATTCCTGATTATTAACGAGTTGGAGAGCAATACTATAATTTGTTTTAATACATCAACATTAAATTTGATTTATACATATACATAATATTGATATATGTGCAAGTATCAATTACAAATAATAGTTATTTGTATAATTACAAATTGTATAATTAAGGAACAATATATTTTTAAATATCGAATTTCTTAGCAGCATCCAAACTTACAAGGCTGAAATTATTGACCTTTGTACTTCATTTTTATTTTTTTATTTTTCTCATGTTAATGTGAAAGAATAATGCATTTTTAGAATTGAAAAGTATCTGCTCAAATAAGTATAACAACTAGCTGAATTAGAGCAGTTCCTTCTTGCAACTAGTCTCTCAGCTAAATCTCTTTGCCAATTATTTTTTAAGTGGTTCATTCTACTTGCAAGTACTACAAGTAAAAATCTAAAATTTTGTTCATTGTAATGTGTTTTAACCTTTCTGTTCAATTATAGTGGAAAGGTCATGAAGTACGAAAAAAAATAACAATACTCAGGTGTTGTTCAATTAAAAAATTTGTGGCCACTCACTCGTAACTGACCAACACTTTTCTTCTTTTCCCATAGTGCTGGGAAGAAAAGAGGCCAGCGCCGCTACCATGAAGGATACCATGATAATGCTGCTGGGGGAGGCGGAGCTTATGAGTTTCCATCACGCCGTGACCATGATGCTCGTTTCTCTGACATGGCTCCCAAGTAAGATGTTAAAGATCCTCAGATCACATACAGCCTTGCATGTTATACTATACATTTATGTCCAATGGTGAAAGACCCAAATATGCATGTATCGTTAACACCCTCTCCATCTGTGATGATGCTGAACTTGGGAAATAATCTTTCTTGTGCACATCACTTTTTCATTTGTAGAACAAGCAAGAAAGCAGCATGATAGAATATTGCATCTAATTGCACTGGCAAAGTTAAAAAAAAATGGGTTTAGCATATATTAGTTCACCGAAATGGTAAAAGGGTGCAAGATAATTTATTTATCTCTAAAAATAAAATAACATTCCAGGAAGAATTCTTTAACAATTGGTACTGACTTCCTTAGTCCAGGGACTGTAATGAAATGAGAATTGTTTCCTGGAACTGTGTGTTGTGTTTTAGGCACTGGGACCTGCCGAATGGTGCACCGCCCCCTCGCTACCTGGGGCCTGAGTATGAGCGGCCCCCGCCCTATTACTACCCTGGCCCTGGGTGAGTTGCACAGCCTTAGTCTTGCTTTCCATTGGGAGGGTACAAGGGGACCTTACTATGAGAAATATTCCCTATCCCTTTATTCATGTTAGCCATTTTCTGGGAAGTCGATAATGCTCCCTATATATCCACACATTACCACAACCAAATGCATTACGTATATTTGACTGCATCTTCAGTTTTCCTTTTATTCATATTCAGGACACAACCTTATGCACTTCTGCCCTTCTTTAATCTACAAAGGTATCATTGAAGTTTTTGAGAATGTCTTTCTTTTATTTAATTATGATTAAAAAAAGAACAGAAAGTGTTTGCCAACATACATTTAAGTAATATAAATTATATACAAAGATAGAGTTTATAATGCAAACCTTTCTTTTAAGGATATACATAAAAGGAAAAATTTTCTTACTATCTAATTTTTATGTCTTTTGTTCTTAGAAAGGCAGTCTACATTCTCAACAGTTCAATAAATTTTCTTTTGCTTAGTTACGAGACTGATTTTAATATAAAAAGTCAAAACATTTAAGAAGCAGGTTGATCACTTTATTACGTTTATTTCATAATACATTTTGTTATCTTCTTCGTAATTCATTTCGCATTGAGATTTTTTATTTCCTTTATTTACATTTTCGTATTTGTTTTTGTAAGTTGGGAATTTCAATATAATATTACAAAAGAATACAAAAACATTACTAGGATTGTTTAGGGGTATAAATTCAGGAACAAAATAATATAATTGGATTTAGCTTCTGAAAAGGGTATAGGATAAAATTAAGTCTGAAATGTGTTGTTTTGTTTATTAATTCAATTTTATTTTTGCAGGGATAGTGCTGGTCGGCGGTAGAAGTTATGTACCGGCCACAAATTTTATATAAAAAACGTATTTTTTAAAATAAAGAAGAGCTTTGACCAAGATTGAACATTCTGTTTTAGCATATTGTGAATGCATTTGAAATTGATTTTTATGTAGCTGCATATTTAAATATACTCATATTCTCTAAAAGTTCTTAGTTGTTACCTTGCCCCTAGCCAAGTAGCAGGTTGGTTGCAGTTTCAACATGCAACCTCTGGCAATTCCTTCAGCCATTCATATCTGCCATGTGATTCTTCAAGTATTCATTGTATATTAGAGGTGTGGGGTAGGTTGAGAACATTTAAATCTGCTATGTTGTAAACAAATGATATTTTGATATACTCGTATTACACAATAAAATCCTGCCATGTATTATATGTGTTATGATTGTTTTTTATTTTTAAATGATAAAATTTTCCCCTGAACATCCCATATTCTTCATTCCTCTAATTTAATAAATATATAAAAAATACAAAACTGTTTACTTATTGAAATGTTAGAATTCCTTCAAAAATAAATCAGCTTAAAATTTAGTAAAATGTTTTGTTAGTTTATATAATTTTAACTGAATTTTATTTTCAAATTTTGAGAAAGATGTTATCTCTAGATTAAAAATATTTATGTATATTTTTCAAATGTCTTTAATTATATGAATAATTAACAATTGAAAGTTAAATACTAATAATATCAAGAAGAATTGTAGTGAGTATTCACTGAGCACTGCATTGTTGTTATTATTGACCCTCAGAACAGATACATTGGGCAACACTGAAATAAGGTGTGGCCCAAGTCTTAGAATTAGATTCTTCAATTATAATAATTGAAGAATATTATGTTGTGTATATGCGTTTGCAAATTAATAAAAGATTGATAAATTAGCCGTGTAAGTTTAGAAAACCTGCATCAAAAAGTTCAATCTTACAAATTGCTACAGTGCGCTAATCCCCACGGGGCATTTCATGCGGTATAAAAACGCGATAGAGAAGATAATTATAACGTAGAGAATAATTAATTGTATAAATATTAAGATATAAAACATAACTTTTAATACACTTTAAAGTAGTAGGAAGGTTTCGCGTGACGATAAATCGTTGAACAGTTAATTCCCAGGAAATAAGCCATAAAATATAGTTCGATGAATTATATTAGGTCTAAGCTAAAACAAGGTACTTTTGAGGAAATTTTCTCAAAATAAAAGCTTGCCGATATTTTAGGAAATTACTGCAAAGATGTGGTATTAATTATTCCCTTGGGATGTGGTGGTCAATGCGCAGCTGTGGCAGCATACGTGCATGCATTTGACTTGCGTCACTCTCCCTCCCCCGCACCTGATTCGTCATACGTCGCACGCGAGCGATAGCAATTGAGCCGCAGTAGGTAACATGTGCGCTTTCTTAGGTTATTGTTGTCGAATTGAGATCATGTCTACTGATCACTGTATTTTCTTTCGAAACGAATTATTTTCGAGGGGCTAAGGGCGGAAAGCGTGTTTAGTGACCCTACTGCGCTCTTGTGTGCGAGTTGTGTACTATAGTTATCACAATGGCTTCCGTAAAAGACACTGCAACTTTCTTTGCTAAAGGAACTTCGAATCAATTTGAGCATGTTTTGAAGTTATACCCTCAAGCTTTACGTTTACGTGCTGATAAGAAGACTAAGAAACCGGAAGAACTGATAAAGTTGGATAACTGGTGAGTACGTAGGCATAAAATCGTTCTCGAGATGTAGGAAACAATGTCATTGAACCTTGCTTTGTAACGCTGCACGTAGCGACTAGCGGTCGAGGATTGCTCCCTGGGACGGCTCGATCTTTAGCGCGGTCATTAAATGCCAGCCGTGTCACGTGGCAATCAATGTCAACTTGCGTACCGTAGTCATTTTTACGATTGGTACCATACCCGTAGAAATCTGGTCGGCTGTGTGGCCGGGGACGGGGTGTTGGTAGCGTCATGTCGACTACGGAGCTGACGTTTGCCTTGAAATTAATACAGAGTTTTTTAGGTAAACACACGTAATTGCGCTTCCATAATGCAGTACGATTAAGGTATAAACTAGTCGAGACGACTTATTAGGCTTGCAGTTGTAGTGTTGGGCACATTTTTCGTCCATTTTTGCATCTGAAATAGCGACCACTTGATAACAGTTTATGAAACAAACCAAAATGGAGACTGAACAAAGAATCAGTAAAAAGGAAGCATTTTTAATTAACAGTATACCCCATATTAATGCATTTTAACTGTAGTTGAATTAGGACATAAATATACCGAGGCATAGATTTTGCATACATATCAATATTAATAATTCTCGGCAAGAAAATGGAGGCATAAGGCTGGTGAGAACCAGAAGCTGCTGAACCATGACATAGTTAAGTTTGTTAAAAAAAACCTGTGTCAGGGGGAAACACTTTATTTTTCGAAAATATTTTTCTGTTTATTGAATTCGCTTTCAGTTTTTCAGTAAATAAACAATTAACTCTTTCAAACTAAACATTTTCATCTAGATGTATTGTCGGTGTACCGGAAATTCGTCGACAATGTGCGAAATTGATAAATTATATATTCGTTTTCTTGTAATCGCTTGGAACACATAATTTTCGGATTGAATTGTTGAGTATGTGCAACAAAGGAACAATTTACATTGTTAGTATTTTTGTTGTATGGAATTGTATTGTTGAATACTCAGTAGTTTCAAACTTCGGTAGGAGCACTATTTCGTGTTATTATAAACGAAAATTCATTTCATTTGTTGTTTACTTCTCCATTTTACAGGTATCAGAATGAGTTACCAAAAAAGATTAAATCACGGGGAAAAGATGCCCACTTAAGTCATGAAGAATTAGTTCAAACCATGAAATGGAAACAAACTGTAAGTAATTTTTGTGAAAGAAAATTGGTATTGCACTTTGATATTAGTTGAATACTTATTACCTTAGAGTTTATTAAAGTGTATGTACATTAAAAAATATTTGTTTTTATGAAATATTTTTTCTTTGCGACAGAGAGGGAAGTTTTATCCACAGCTGTCATACCTGGTAAAAGTCAATACACCACGTGCGGTGATGATGGAGACCAAAAAAGCCTTCCGCAAACTTCCCAATCTGGAACAGGCTATCACAGCCCTCAGCAATCTGAAAGGCGTAGGCACCACAATGGCCTCAGGTAATTAATATTGCAAGTTTTTCATAATAAAGTGTGTGCTGGTTTGCCCTGAAATTAAATTTATTTTTGTACTTGCAATTAATCTTTAAAAATTTTGTATGAAGCTCTGCTGGCAGCTGCAGCTCCTGATCAAGCTCCTTTCATGGCTGATGAATGCTTGATGGCTATCCCAGAGATAGAGGGAATTGACTACACTACCAAGGAATATCTAAACTTTGTTCAGCATATTCAGTCAACTGTGGAAAGATTGAATAAAGAGAGTAAGTAGGGTTCGATTTATAAGTTATTGAAGGTAGACACGTTAAACGTTTTCATTATTTATTTATTTATTTTTTTAATCCCTTAAATTTCACTTTTTTTCATTGTAACAAAAATATATTGTCAGAATTTTTCTAAAGGTTTATTAATTCAGTGTATTAGTTGCTATTTGTTTATGATGTGGTTATGAAAACCCAAAGGTGGTCTAGGCAGCCTTTAGAATACTGGATTGAGATGCTCGTGTTAAAATATTTTGTTTAATGTGTTTCAGGCACCAATGGTTCCACTGGTACGTGGAATCCTCATCAAGTGGAACTGGCCTTGTGGACTCATTATGTAGCCTCAGAGTTGAAACCTGATCTACTCGATAATATCCCAAGTCCTGCAGAGAATGGAACTGCAACTCATTATGAGCAGAAGAACGGAGAATCAGAAATTAAGACACAGGTAATTGCAGAGTATAGTTGAATGCCTTGTTATTTTGTACTATTCATTGCAAATCTTTAACAATTTTCTCTATAATGTTTTGCTGGTTTTGGAATGTGCTTTCACATATGTGTTATTTATTTATATTGTAATTAAACAGGATGGGGAGCAGAGCTCAGACGAGAGTACCCGTGATTCTGCTAATGGTAAACATCCGGTAGATGGTGTAGCAGATGACACCACATCGTTCACAGAAGATTCTATGGACAAACCAGCCACACCAGCAGATAATGGTGCCGTTGGCCCAGGATCTGTAACAGCAGTGGACGAGAACACCAACGATTCAGCTGCAAGCTGTGGTGCTGAGCCTGCAGCTCCTGCTGAAGATGAGGAAACCAGCAGCAGTCTGGAGGAGCCCCCCGCCAAGAAGACAAAAGTGGATGAAGAGGAGGAAGAAAAGTGACCGATGTACCGTATTTTTTATTGAAATGTTTGCTGACTCCTAGTAAGACAGTGGTCATCACTCTTACACTATGGTTGGAAAAAGTTCTTTTTTTAATTTAATACAGCAGTATCGTGGAAATTACCGCAAGGATTATTGTACCATTCAGTGATGCTCAGTACCCGGTACTAGCAGTGAAGGGAACTCGAACAATTAATTTTCTTTCTCTAACGGTGTTTTGTTTATGAAATGCCACACACTCATCCATTTGTTCATTATCATATCACCCCATTGATAGTCTCACAATGCTGTAAGTACAGTACATATATAGTTCATACATAGTTTTGTAGTGCCGTTATACATTGCAGACGTGCAGAAGCCAGTTTTTCTTTATCTGGTGCATACACGGAGCCCACAACAACCGGAGCAGACATTTAAAAATTTTATGTTAATAATTTTTAATGTAATTTTTGTTTTTGATTTTCTACAGACTTTTAAAGGGTCATGTGTGACATGGTGTGTCACACTGATGCTAACAAACCAAAAATGTCCTAATTTATGGACAAAATGAGGGGATTCTTTTCTCTTTCATTTTACAGTAGGTTTTTCATTTGTGTATACTCAACATTCCAAGGTAAATGTGCAAGAGGGTAGGGTATCTGGACTTCACACTTGTATTTATGTCCAGCTGCCCCAGTGCCCACAGCTCTCTCTACCAACAACTCGCCATGCTCTGTCGAACATTTGCCAGGTGAAGGTGTGATATTTTGAAGCTAAATTAAACTTTGCAATTGCAACTAGATTTTTTTTTCTTTTTTTTTTCCAATCTTGTGGTGAAATACAAAGGTAGTGCTGGGACTCCTTGTAGTATTTCTATAGTAGTTCATCTTTGTGGGTGAGGTGGGATTTTATTTTCACCGTTTTGTGTTTGCAGCTGTAGGGAACCTGTTAGCTGTGCTTGCTCTGGCGTGATATGTATATTTTGGTCGTGTGTTTGAAAGCGTCAAGAGGGCTCAAGGAATATTCCCCAATCTTTATATGAACAGCTGTTTGCACAGCACCCTGCTCAGGTGCTAGGAAGTGTTAAACCCAAGCTCTGCCTCAGGTGAATTGAAGTTGGAAATCCAGTTGTGAATAAGTGAAATGTATGATTTTCTTTGGTTTATTGATGAATATTCTGTTAGAAACTTCAATTTTATTCTCAAAATTCCAGAGACTGTTTCAATGTTCTGATTTTTCCATGAGAATTCAATGTGCAAAAATATTTTTATACAGATTGTTCACTGGTGAAGACTTTGATTTTAATGATAAGTGAACCATATCATGCTTGCCAAACAAAGCCTGTGGTCTTGCACTTCTCCAAAACAGAAATTAGCCTTTTCATAGCTGGTCTGGAGAGTGCGGAGGTGAGAGCCCTTACCCACTCCCCCTCAGGGCCAGTGTTCAAGATGCAGAAGTTGAGTGAGAGAGATCCCTGCTGTGCCTTCAGACCGAGCATACAGCCCTCAGTGTTCGTGAATCACTGCTGGCCCGGGCTGCAGGGAGCCGCAATGCGTGTGCAGTTCTGGTTAGCAGAGTTGCCACCCAGTAGACTCCCGAGCAAAACTGACCCTCTGTAGAAATGTTGAGTATTGTGTGTTGTGTAGAGTGATCGAATATCTGTGTGCTGATGGTAATCACTTGATGCAGTTGCTGCCCTCGAGTACAAACATACAAATCATAATAAGCCAACTGAACATACGAGTGCATGATCTGATGCACAGCCTGCTTAGGGTACCCCCACCCATCTGCAATAATAATGGCTGAACACCCCAGCTTTGACATTCCCAAATAACTTAAATTTATTGAATAGTGCTTGGGATGGGACTGCTCCTGCGGTTCCCTGCTGGGTTGGGAACTTTGGGGGCTGTTCTGTTCTGGCATTCAACCTAAGTGCTCAGGCTTATTTCTGTTTGCTTTCTGTGGTTTATGCCAATTCTTTTTGTCTCTCTTTTGGGGATAGCTGCACAAACCCTCGACTGTTTCCAAGCACCTGGCCTGCTGCGGTGCCCTTACCGACTGGGAGGGATGGGCCCCACTACCTGCATGCCTTGGGTCCCTTCCTGTAGCCTGACCTATAGACTGATTAAGTAGGGGATGTTTCTGGGGGCGTCCTTGTTTTTATGTAGAGCAAGTAATATCTGACATTGCCATTCTCTGAAACAAATTGCCTTTAGACATTTTTCACAGGTGCATACCTTTTACTCATCTTGAAAGGACACAATTATGAGTTGAAATGAACTGTAAAAAGGTATTTAAGTATCAACTAATGTATGAAAAAAAATCAAAATGAAAAAAAATTCCGTATCATGTACTATTTTTTATATTTTATGACATTGTAGGTAGTGTTCAATTGTTCATGATTCTCAACATTATGCTAGCTGTAGTCTGTAGCAGGCTGGGACAGCATCACCATATATTCACTCAATGGCCTTACACAGAGTTTTGAATGTTTCATAAACTGAGTCACTGTTAACTTTGGTTAGTTGATTGTGGTTTAGAAATTCAGAGCCATTCTGATTAAAGTGAAGTTGAGTAAATAAACTACATCATCCACTGATAATACCATTTAATTTATGAAAATATACTGTAATTTATACTTGATGTACTGCTGCAATTTACCTCCTTGTGGCCCTGCCTCCTATTTCTTTGCCAAATCCTTGCACTGGGTATGCTCTCTTTGAGATGTGAATTATCAAAACTTGCATGCTCTAGGAAGGGTGCTGTAAATTATATAAAGCATAATGTCCTGTAAATAGTATATTTGTACTTTTAACTTGCAAGTGGAAATTCTACAATATTAGTTCTGTTACAATTGAAGAAAGGCAGTACATTATTACAAATAACATGGCAACAACAATACACAAATATAAAGACTGCCATTAGGAAATAGGATATTTCAACAACGTTGCTAAATGCTGTACAAATGGAAACATTGAGCCCTGCAGATTTATACATTGATGCATAACAATTATTATTGCAGGGAGGAACAGAGAAAATAAGGAAATGATTAATTCATATACGCATCGCTACTTCTATGGTGGAGAATTATTCATAAGGAGATGGCCAATATATAGCATTTTTCGAGCATTTCCACGTAATACTATTATAACAATTACGATAGGAGAGGACGGGTCATCAATAGAAATGCCGCGAAATTTGCTTGGTACGAGTTACGTAAGCACATTGCGACGCGAGACTTCAAATTTCGGCCCCCGATTTTTATGACCTTGGTGCCGCTAACCTTCACGAAAACAGTGCTCATTACGCTAATCCCTGCATACCTCGCCTGATCGTCCCAACGAATCGTATAGGGGTCCGTCATTTATTGTTGCGCTACAGTGCGTTTGCACATAAACCGCGCGAACGTGTGAGAAACTGATTTTGTACTTGCTCATTAAATGGACGAGGAAACGTTTATAACGCGAGTAGTGCGGGTTACTTGTAATTATGGTATCATCTAACAGTGCAGTCGGCGTCCGCCGAGTCTTTGGCCGTGAGGACGGAGTCCTCTACAGAAATTCCGCGTGGGAGGACTTGCGGACGCGCAAAAGCTACAAAGTATCGAACCAATAACTGAAAAAAATTGCTTTCCACTGACGAGTAACAAAAATTTTTCAAGTAATATACTTTCATGGACTTCGGGATTCGCGAAATAATGGATATTTATTGTCACGAGGCGTAGATAAAATACCAGATATCTTGAACAAGCCGTGATTTTTGATAGAATCGTTTAAGAAAGATTGCTTTTTCGCATGTGTGTTGTATGAAAAATTTTATTACTGGACGTATGTGTATCATGAACTAAATATACGCGAGGTTCATGCTATTATAAATACCTCTACGTAATGACGACCGCGCGCTTGTGTATGATTCGGGTTTTCAACATCCAAATGAAGGTAGAGGAACGGGATAAAATATCTGAAGGAAACAATTATCAACGTGGCGCTACGAAACAGAATAGGTTCGATGCTATGATCTAGGATGCTCGGTACGTTTGAGGGGTGCTCCTATTTGCCCCGCTGGAGTTGCTAGTGGACGTTGCGGCTGCGGCTGACTATTAGGGTCGGATTGAGACATTGCAGGCCCTTGAGCTGGCTGTAAGTGCCATGAGGATCCGAAAAAAACAGACTTCCAATAGTATTTGATTAGTGTCACAAATTTATACAATCACTTTTCCTTCCAGTAACGGATGCAAGTGTGGGCCACGGGTACATCCCTCCCTCCCTAAGCCAACATTTTTTTGTTGTTGTAATTTTCTCCAAATTACTGAACATGATAACCGAATATATATCTCATCAGATCCATAATATTCTCATAATTAATGTACATTTTTAAAAATGTCAAGCTAACAATTAAAAAAATATTACTCAAAAATATTTATGGAAGCTCCTTACCGCCCCCCCCCCCCCTCGTAAAGCTTTCTGGACCCGCCCGTTTCCCCTCCTCATTCATGAGTCATCCAGTGTGCACGGCTACGTTACCCGGAATCTCCCGTATCTGTATTTTAATGAATGAACGTGCGTCTGGAGGTCTCCCAAGTGGGCGTGACCCAGTCTCAATGCCTCCATCCGACCCTGAACGCTACGTTAGGGATGCGACACCGCCAACAAAACATCGCTGTTTCTGAACAACTGTGTTCAAAATTAAATCATTCGAATCATCGAAAAATCGCCCTAAAATCATCGAGTTTTTAAAAATCTGCGTTAGTGACCATGTTTACGTGGGGGTGAGGATTTAATTTGACGGTGGTTGCTTTTATTGAGATTTAACTGGCAAGAACAGTCCCAAAATGATCAGGATATTTAACAACAACAAAATACTATGTGATGGGATAATTCAAATATTATATGAACTTGTACCGACGAAATCTCGAATTAAGTAATATTTCATCCTTGGTCACTTTCGTCTGAAGACTATTCAATTAATCTATTAAAGTTTTTTGTTACGATACACTTTTTTCATTCAAAAAATGAAATATCAACAACGTAAAAACACCGGCTTTAAAAAATCGATGTGAAATCCATCGAAGTTGTAAAAACATGGATGTTTTGAAAGCGTCGCCATCGATGTGCCATCCCTACTCTACGTGTGAGTGGCTCTGCGGGCCGCCGGAGCACGCAGGGCGGCTGCGGCGGGCGGCGCGCGAGCTTTGATGAGGCACTGCGTGGGGCCGTGGCCAGGGCGGCGCGCGGTGGCGGTGGCGGTGGCGGTGGCGACGGGGGCCGGATTAGCCGCAGCGCCGCAGGGCCGCGTGAATGCGCACGCTCAGGCGGTTCTCGAAGTCATAGGCCTTGTACGCGCTCTGCGCGCGCCGCAGCAGTTGGCGCCCTTCATCCAGCGTCTGCAACAGAACAAGAAAACGGAATTCGATTCGCGCGCGCGCTGGGCTTTCGTGGACTGACGAGGCTCCCGATTCGCAGTCCACGTCAGGTTGACGCTAGCGCAGCGAGAATCGACCCATCCGAAGTGTTTTAACTCCAAGTAACTATTAGGCTGCGCAAAACCTTTCTCCCGACAGGATATTAAGAGGTCTAAAATACGTTGATTTAAATTATTGTTTCTCGTAATTTTTACGTATAAGAAAATCAAAAAAATTGAAATGGGCGAGAGTTTATACCTCGGAGCAAGCTCAGTCGGCCACGTTACTTCATTTAGTGACGGAATGCAGTGGATAGAAGACAGACTCGCTGCAGAAAAACTCGTGACTTCTTGGTGATTTGGAATCCGACTCGTACATGCGGTAGGTAGAACAAAATCTTCGTCAAATTGGTGACTTGGAGATTCATTTTCTTTTTTTTTTTTTCTTTTTTTTTTTAATATTTGAAGGTTTCATAAAATAACTTCAGAAGACGTCAATACCAGGAGCAACTTGTTGAAAGATAATGTGCAGGGCTAGGATTTGTATGCAATTACATATCGTTTGTTCATTACGAGCAGACCTATATCGTATGTTTACGGATTGGACTTTTTGAGATGATTTCAAACCTATTCAATTATCCATATTTCCAGGTATAATTTTTACATATTCAAGAAAAACGCGCTTATTTGGAAGTATTACTTCAATGTGTTCTAAAAATATAGCCTTTCAAAATTATTGAAAAAAAATAATTTTTAAGTTCTGTAATTCGCCGTTTAAAATGTGCTCAATCCACGGGCGGTCATTGACAACTATCTAAAATGGATCTCCAAAGCGCAGCTTTACTTAAAAATGATATACATGATGCCTGAATATACATTGTAGAATGGCTGATTTTGCTTCCGTGATTGTATCATTACCTGATACTTGATTTACGTGTATTCAACAGAAAATCTGCAATGAACTTTAGAATGAACCAAACCTTCGAAGTACGGCAAACGCACGTACGGCAAACAGTCGGGGTTCTATTAAAAATTGAATTATATTGTTAAAAAGAGAAGCGAGGATATGAGCTCTGAAATTGCGAAACCGTTATTTTGCTTTTCACTTTTCTTTCTTCGCTGAAAAGATAATATAGGTATACTTAGTATGTCGAAAAAAAATTTCAACTATTTCTTATCACAAAGCATGACTAAACACATGTGTAGATACAAGGGACTTCAGCTGGAGTGTCACGGAAACGAAAATAATAAAGGATATGTCCCCGTCCTACTTTAATCTTTCGTAGGGGCTCTACCTGACGCATGTACAAACCATGAAGGTTATTTTGACCTGGCCTTCTTGCTCCAACACGCGTAAACTGTACAACTGAAGCGTCGAGAATTCGTACTACAATCGAGAACGTTTAAAAGTGAGCAATCTGCACATTACGTTACGTAAATTATATGCCATTTATTACAATGTGTTCTCAGTTGTGGTAAAGAAGCATATAAAAATATGAATATTTTGCTCTCGGTAATGAGATAAAGTTAAAAAAATGTTGATGTTCAATAAGTCCAGAATAATTGTACGTAATTCGCATACAGGAATAAGAATAGGCATCTTTGAATAATTTGAAATAACCGATAAGCAATTACAAAGTTTGATAAAGATGATTTCACTCTGAAGTTTGTTTCAAATTAGTTAATTTTGATATTTTTATTTATTACAAACAATAAAATATTTTATTCATTTGATATTTTTCTAACGTTTCTATATTTTTTACTATTGTTCATTCTTAACAGTAAGCAAATGTGAATTCCTTTCTATCAAAACGGTTTCGAAATAAATTACACAAGTAGTGCCGTATTGTAAGACAAATTTCGCGTTATTACATTTGAAAAATGTTGCTGTTTTTTTCGGACTTGCAGGAGGAAATATGTTGTCCATATAACTTGACGAGTCATTCTAAAAGCAACTTCTACAACCACTCTGACAAGAATTGATGAAGCAAGGCTGCTTCTTTTTTTGCATGAGTCAATCGTTTATGGCAATGGCAATAAATAAAAAGGAAAGAAACATTTTAAAAAATATTGGCAATTGGCGTCTTACTATTTTTTCCGAACGGTACATTCACAAACAGGTTATTCAGAAATAGCATTTGCATTACACCCGTGAAAACGTTAGATATTTTTGCAGGAGACAAACTGAACTTTGGATCGAGGGAGAGAAGAAAATTTAGGAAGAATAAGCTAAGATACTCTAAATCTTACTGTACGAGAAACACATACATGGGCATCTTTCCTTACTAGTCCTAATCAAAATTACGTGGTGGTTTCATAAAATATGCAACCGGCCATGTGAAATTATCTCTCGACCTCCGTCATGTTCGCCTCCCCAGGACAATTGAGGGGATGCAGTTGCGTCTCGTGGCTGACGACATTAGAGAGGGCGTCAAGGTTATCCATACAAGTAATCTTCTTTCAAACAATTTTCACGTACCAAATGTATTACAATTCAATATAAATTTCTTATAAGGTTGACTCAAACAGTATTTCAATTGGAGAGATTTTTTTGGCAGGGGATGAGGGCATCTTCATGAACATTCCTTCAGAAACATTTGATGGCGCCAAGATTTTCATGTGCTTTTCATGATTTGCGTGTGGGTCCATTGGTAGACTTCCACCCACGGCCGAAAATAACCTGTGCTTTGAAGCTCATATTTCATTCTATGTGATGATTAATAAACAGATCAATATTATATTTGCCTTTACTATTATTTCTTGTCAATCGGGAAAACGTTTCAGTACTTTGATGTAATCGGAGTCAACCAACTTCATTTCTAGCGGACAAAAATCATGAAAGAAATCGAACCCAGAAGCATTAGAAGGGCTAAACTGAAATTTTGGCTGGCAGATTTCTAAACGCTATTTTGCTGTTTCAGATTGAAATTCTTGTGCATCGGAATGCATGTTCTTTTAAAACGCAGAATTAAATATAAATATACAATTATTGCGTGTTATATACGTTAATGTAAAGAAATTGAAGGGCCGACCTGGTCGGTCGAAGTAGCTAAGAGCATGAACCGTCTCAGTGCTTCGGTCCGAGGGTCGCGGGTTCGGAGTCCCGGCTTGGGCATGGTTGTTTGACCCTTGCCTCTCATGTACGAGGATGTGTTGTCGCGCAGGGCCTCGCGTTCTGCTGGCCCCAGAGCAGGGGAGCCCGCAAATGTGTTGGTGTCTAGTATATTGTCGATTATGAGTCCCTTCGGGACGTAAAGGGAAACTGGCAGTCGGCGGGATAAAAGCCCTAGGAAAAAGTAAATAAATAAAAATTTTCGTACGCTTGCATCTGCTATCCATGCGCTGTGATTCCCAAATAGTCCAAATTATGACGCGTAGTTGTCCGCCGGCTGTTGTGATCTTTATGTACCTCATTTGAATCCCTTACAGTAAAAATATTCACTTGCTTATATATCGCAAACGTTTCCGCGTGGATTACCATGTTTACACCCGAAACCTTCATTTTTTACAATTGAACTTTTGCCGAACAGAAATTAATTATTGTTCTTCTACACTTCAAGGGTTAGGCTTACGCCTGTTCCGTCTGCTCTGCATCTTTCCTTCTTTTACAGAAAATAAATAAAAAATAATTTTAAAAGTATTCGAATAGCTTGAAGTAATACGCATTTTATATATTTCCCCTTGAAATTTCCACATGATATATTATGTACACAGAATTCCATACGTTTCAGTACGAAGTACTACACTGTGTTGAATGATTCCGATTGAAATTTCTAGGCTGCAATTCTCTAGCGCAGAATTCGTACGCGAAAGAAGTATGCGGTTTTGTGTCGCTTCCTCTCGTCGTCCTGCCGCGAGCCCCGCAGGCGGAAGTGAAGTGGGCAATGGAGTCCCGCTGGCGACACGTATCATCAACGGCAAGGAGACGGACTTTCTCGTCAGTTTGCGTTGGAAACTGTTCCATTTCAGTCATTACTTTTAACAGCTCTTTAGTTTCCAGGGCTCTTCAAACGAATGGCAGTTTATCGATCGCCACTAAGAAGAATCCAAGCACTTTGTAAACTCCATTACCGTGTCAAGTTCTTGGGAGGTCTGAATTGCTACGGCACGAACCCTGTTGACAAGCCATTGAAAAGCTTGAGGCAAAAGAAACAATCGGTAATGTTGATTACTTTCATGCTGCACGTTAGCATATAATGTAGATGGGATGCATACAGAATGGTCTGCTTAGACCTATACAGGTTGATTCAAAATTGCCGTCGGACTCCTCTGGAGGTGGGGTTTTCGTTATCCTTTTGATGCCATTGCTGCGAAAAGATGTGTAAATTTGGCCGACGGTTCGAGATTATCAAGGAAGTATTATACGGACGAAACGAAGGGTAAGATGATCAAGAAACAGAGTTTTGCGATATAACGCATTGCGTACACTAACATGAAATTAGTGGTTGCCGCCCGATAATACATACTCGTATATGTACAAGGTACGTGAGACGGCTAGCGCACGATAATGTTGACGGAATTATGAAATAGCGAGTCTTACTTTCGTCTTTTCCCCAAGGTCGTCACTTCGGAATAGCCGGTTTCTTCTTCGTAGCCCTGGGCAGGAGTGGTGTATTGAAGTTTTTGTACCACGGGGTGCGTCGTTTGACTTTGCTGGCGAGAATGCGCTTACGATTTTACAAGAACAGGATCATGCACAAATTACCATAACATAACGGAGTCCTCATTCAAAGTTCGGAAAACAATTCTGAATCGCCGTAAACTTCACGCGGGCAATTCATTCTTTGGCTTTCGTAACATGCATTCTCACTGCTGGATAGAAATAATCAAGAAACGTTTATCATGGAAATATTCTAATTGTAAGAATCTTATTCCGCATAGTTTCTTTATTACCACGTCTCAATTGAACAATAGGTCTTTGGAATTGTAAAAGCATCGGCATTGACAAACAAAACTCAAGATGCATTCACAGTTCTATTCGGTACTACTCGAGTACATCGACTGTGGAAATCTTCCACAAGGAAAGATTTATCAATTTTGAAACATTATCCTTAACAATACAGTGGTACTTCGTACATCTCTTGTCACGAAACCGATATTACTAATTCCGCCCCAAATTACGAATAATATAGCCACACGTAATTATCCCTTCGAGACGCGTGTATCAACACAACTGCACGACACGACAGCTGCGGCCTCAACTCATGAGAGCACCTTTCTTTAAAACACGGAAATAAATAAATAAATAAATAAACGAGGGCTAAAAAGTGAAAAGTGAATGAATTACTGGAAACAAGGTCAAGTTCAGTTGAATCTTTCACTGGAAATCAAACATTTGGAAGGCCCATTGCAAGGAAATGAAAACGAGTCATTGTGCTTATGTGAAGTACAAGCTTAAGTATTTCTCACAATATGTAAAATAAATAATTTCTTGCATATCATCGAGTGTATTTCGTTCAGTCTTTTGCATTTTTAACAGAGCTGGAGAACAGTTTTCATATATATTCTTTTCTGGCTCGGCAAAGTGGTCCTGATAAGATTCCGACCTGAATTATTAGAAGCGTTCTGACGTGATTCAATTTTATGGGAAAATATACCATGATTTTTTGGGGATATAAGAAAAGACAAAAACAGCCGAACTGGTATGTTTAAAAGTGCCGCAACGCCGTTCCGCATTGCTTTTTGGGAGTCCGTTTAGCTCGTTTAAGAAATTAGCATTCCACTACAATGCAGAATCGAACGATCCGGCCAGGAAATTTTACGAGTAGCGTCATTGACTACATCAACCTGTTAACTTTGACAACAGAATTTCATAGAAGCTATACGCAACTACGCGACCTTCCACCAGTGTTTCCGAAAGTTCGAGTCACTTCGCTATCCATGACCTGTTCTTTATATCTCAAGTAGTCTTCAGGGAAACATTTTTAATATGAAACACATTGCTGATATACAGGTTTGTTCATATGTATCTTTGCGATTGTGTCAAATTAAATACGCGCGTTTTAAGCGATTATACGATGCACTGCAGAACTGCGTCCGAAAATGTTTTGTTATTTAAAATGTACTTACAAATTTTATTCATCTTAAATTCGATGTTCTTTATTTGCTTTTTTGTCATCTCGCAGTACTCTTTGTAGGAAGCAGGCTGTTTACCACTTGGAAACGGTGAAATTGTGCAGTTTTATACCTAAGCTCGTTTGTAAGCTTGCAACATTTTGTAAGGATAAGATAGGAATATTTGATATGTATGGATTGAATGTATTGATTGGAGATTAACGCAGCCGAATCCTTTCAGATCCGTTTAACTAGACCAGATGTCTAAATGTTATTTAGTCATACAATTTGAACGTACATTTTAATCGGATATAGATTGAAAATAAAAGAAAACAATGAAATATAAGTAGTTCCCGAATATTCTATTCTTTTAGTATTTCATTTATTTTATATTTTATCCAATTTAACGAACATTCGGAGTGACATCTCAAAATCTCGAGTTATTTGCTTCTGTACATCGCTTGTTCTATTGCGGTTGCCCAGTATCTGAATTGTTGAACAAGAAACTGTCAAATCACGATAACGTATCCTCCAAACATTTTCATTCTTGCCTCTGTAAATAACTAGGGCGTATCAACGCTTTCCCGTGCGTATTAGATCGAGGCAACATGAACGAGCACGAAACTGACCAGACCAGTCACTTGCATTTGAACCTTTCTCTACATAAATTCCAACAGCCGGAGATTCCTGACTGATCAATGACTATAACAAATTTATTTTGCTGTAATTCTATTTCGAAATTTAAATTTTCTCTCAGTATCTCTTATTTTATCTCTTTATATTTTCTGTTATTATCTCCATACCACACTAACGGAGTGTTCCTTCGAATATTTTGAACCTAGTTTGTTCGTGTTTTGTTTGTTGGTTATGATCGTCACGAAATTAAGATAATTATAAAACGTCCATCCGTTAAAGCCAATCGACGGTTTTTATTTGTAAATTCATTCAAAAGAGTGATTTCAAAAAATTATTTAAATGAAAAATACCCGTATTCAAAAGTAGGTCTATTGAACAGTCGCTGTGGCGAGCGCTCGCGAAGAGGAAAATGGGCGCTTGGGAGTTGTGACCATTGTGTAAGGCTCCAGGAATACTAACTCGCATATGTCGAGCGCGGTGACCGGGATATTGATGTTGTAATTGCTTTAGCATGCAAAGGAAGGCAAAGCCGATCGTAGTACTCGAGTCGATTCCTCTCTGAACCTTCGCTTACATCTACGTGACAAATTTTTAACCGTCCCCTTATAGTCAAACAACGACTTGTATCCTGCAAAAAATCAAGAGACGACCGACTTTCTTTTGCGTTCAGGGTTGTGACCAGAGGACATTGTGTTTACCCGCATAGGGGTACTGCATTCACCTACCTTGAACGTGTGTTAGTTGAGGGACCTGACATGTCGTACACGAGCGAACGCAATAGAAAGTCTTCCCTTCACAAAGCCCTATTTCGTCCCTTTCTAACTTACGCTTGCCAGTCTGGGGTGGCGCATCATGTTCTCCTATTACACTTGTCAATTAAAAAAGAAATGAAGCCTTGCGAAGTGAAGAAAATGCACCCTGGTATGTTTCGAACTAAATTCATAATTACCTCAATTACTCCAACAATATCCGAACATAATTCCAACATCTCATAAAGTTTCAACTCGAAACCACCTAATTTTCCCCAAAAACATTTTTCAACTCGGCAAGTCATCTGACCCTCAACAAACAAGAACCAGCTCCAGACTTCTCAAGAACAAATTTTGCCAACACTAAACCACTAAGACAATAACTCTTTCATTCCTTCATTAATATATAAAATGTTTGTGGAATGATTGCAAAGAGAAAAACAAATCTCTACTGCTGGATGACTGAAGAGGGTCCCTGAGGCGACTTTCCCACTATCTAAAATAAAACATAGTGAATTGTACGATGTGTGACTAACGTGTATATATCTGGTCTGAAAAGTGGATACTCACTGCTTCAGAAAAAAATGAGCGAACACTGATTGCGAGCCTGACTCTCCCACTATCTAAAATAAAACATAGTGAATTGTACGATGTGTGACGACTAACGTGTATATATCTGGTTTGAAAAGGGGATATTCACTGCTTCAGAAAAAAATGAGCGAACACGGATTGCGAGCCTGACTTATGTCGGTTGTCTATAAACTGCCGCCGAGTTGACAATCTACTCCATTGTCGAACACTGCGACCACTCTGTGAGATTTACAAATGGAGCAAGCCATGCTCGCTCATTCTCTGTGTGAGTCTGCTTCGACCGTTCTATCTATTCTAGTGGACGGGCAGAAACACACAGCGCGGATGAGGGCGGAGCGGGTCGTGAATGATTGACCGATTAGTTATTTCGCGCTTCTGAAACCGTCAGCTGCTGTGGTCATTAGTCCCGTCAGTGTAGTGCAAGGTTTATCACGGGAGGTGGCCGTGTTCGTCGTCCGTGAGATTCGGTGCCGACCTAGTCGCCGACTTGAGGGGTATTCTCCATAAAGCGTATTCACACCAACGGGGTGCCGTCCCAGTCTGGGCAAGCTCTAAGCTTCGGACCGGTCTCCCGAATGAGTGGTATTGTAGTGCATGTATATGTGTGTAGGTCGGTAACGGATTTAATGGAGGAAGAACACCGTCTTCTCCCGTGATAAACTACGCTCGTAGAACTAATGACCAAAGCAGCTTCCGAATGGTCTGCCCGATAACATGAACTAATCAATCGGCCAATAAAATCAATCACAACCCACCCCACCCCACGAGGACAGGACAAGGGCAGGTAAGATCGTGAGCGGTCCGTGGCCCGTTTGTGAGGGAACTTCTCCGGCATTCCGCCTAGTGTTGATCGGAGAAATCACGGAAAACTATCGTGCAGAGCAGTCTGCCGCTAGAATTCTCCTCCGGACAGCGCCTAAATTCGACGTAGCCGACAAGCTAGTGTCGAAACTGCGGCCACCGTCTGGAGGAGTGTGGGCGTAGGCCCTTCCGCAGTGACACCAGTCGATGCCCCGCGCCGCCGGGAGGGGGGCCGGGGGGCGGTCGCACCTGCGGGTCCCGGCTGAGCAGCACGCCCAGCTCGTAGAGCGCGAAGGCCGCCACGTGCGCGTCGCGGTCCCGGTCGGGCGGCGGCGCGGCGGCGCGGCGCGCCAGGCACGTGCGGAAGCTGGCGGCCGCCTCGGCGCCGCGCCCCAGCCCGGCCTGCGCCGCGCCCATCACCAGGTGGCGCAGCCCCAGCATCGGCTCCTTGCCGCCGGACTGGCACTCTGCGCACACGCAATGCCACACTTAACAACGTTATACAACACAGCAGCCAATGATGACTTATTTTACGTGGGGAGGCTCAGGCCATCAGGCCTGCTCTGCCCTCTGACCACGAAAATTTCGCTTCCTCTTTTCACCATCTACTGGATAAAGAGGGAATCATTCGGGCAACGAAAAAGGGGAGTGAAGTTGAGCTCAGAGACTTCTTTTAGCCTTGAGGATCTTTTGCATGCAGTTAATCTATAACATGGGGCATCCAGCTTTACTTCCCCCCGAAGGAAGGCGTACGAAGGATTTTTTTCGCCCATGGCTTCGAAAGGGTTTGAGCCCACAAACTTGGATTTAAGAACCCGCTACGTGAACCCCCTAAATGTGGTGGTTCACCCCATATTATTCTTGAATGCCCAGGACTTGATAATGGTAGGAAATTACTGAAAATAGAAGGCATCGTATATACACTGGCCAAATTTGCAGAAGGTTGTATTGGCATGTTTAAAGTACTAAAAATAAGTAAATTGATGAAAATAATATAATAATGATAGAATATAATATCTACTATAATAATGTAATGATATAATATAATGACACTGATGAAAACACAAGTGGCCCATTCGTCCACGCAGGCACAGGAGCGCTCGGGTTCGCTGCAAGCAAACGCTGAAGGGCGGAGGGATGCTGCAGTCCGCTCCAACGCCAGTGCTCCGCAACACACGATGGATGCCCAAGGCGTTCGTGCACGTACCAGCTCAGATACCCAGTAGGTCTAGACTCTATCTGGGAGTGAGGTCAATGACAGGAAAATAACATTGCCATTGATTGAAGTCGTAGGCTTCCGCGGCCGGAGTCATGAGCTGTGCGGGTGACGCCGCGTCGAAGGCTGTATTGCCGACGTTTCACCATCTTGTCGTGGTCTTCTTCAGGACTGGTATGCGCGGCCACCTTGCGCATACCAGCCCTGAGGAAGACCACGACAAGATGGTTGAAACGTCGGCAACACAGCCTTCGACGCGGCGTCACCCGGACGGCCAAGATCATGCAACATTGCCATTGATAGATGTCATCTGATGGATATCATTGTATGTTTTATCTACGTATTTTTTGTTAATTTAAATAGGCCTGGATAACTTCCTATGTCTTGTTCCTTAGCTTTCTTATAGTTTGCTCTGTCGAATACGTATTCCACTTGAAAGGAGAGAACGTTAGATAGCAAGCAATACCTTCATGGGTGCAACCATCGAAGGTTACAATGAACGAGTTTACGCGATGAAGTAATGACTTACAAACCGGAAGTGGGGTGGCAAGTTTGCTTTTAAGTGCAGGCGTGTCGCCACATCCGCGCGTAACTCATGCGAATAGACTGCAAGTGGCATTAGCTGCCAACACAGCTCGTTACGTACAGCTCCTTACTCAAAGCATCAGTAAATCCTTTTAAATAAATGTCAATTGTTTCCCCCGTTCTTCCTTCATTTATAGCCGGAATTTTTGGACTTCTTGTTTATTCGATTAGCGTCATTCACTTATTTTAAATCATCCTTGCCAGTCTTCTGTCCAATGTCCTACATCTCCACATCTTGACTACGTGACTACATTTTGACTGTGGGTGTGGTGTCGATCTGTCGGTCAATGGAGGGGGAGTGTGGGATGAGAAACAACCACTTATGCGAGTTGAGTTGGAATTAAATCTAGTACGCTCTGATGAAGGAATGACCCATTCTAAAACGTTGACGAACTAAATTTTTTTTTCGTTTACCTGATCAGCATGTCGTTATCTACGTAGGATATTATCATCCAAGTACTTTCTTTTCCTTTTTAATCATTTATTCCTTAATTTTCTGTTTAATTGATACCCAAATGATGTACTCATTTACTAAGTATATTTACGTCAAATATCTCAAGAATTACATACATTCATTCGGAACTCCATCTGCAAAAAAGTCTTCGTGATTTTTCTGACAGAAATGAATATCGGTAATTTCATGGTCAGTACTATTTTCTATTTCCCAATAATGGACAACACGAAGTGACATGATGTTTATGTTTTATCAGTTGAAAAAGTAGTACCTGCATACGAGGTATTTATTGGATCATAAACTTTTTAGATCGTGTTGCAATCGTCGTGCCGCCTTGCGCAGGCACTGAAGGTCATCGCAGTTCGATCAAAAATGCTTTATGTTCCGATACATACTTTTGAAAGCGGGAGTTGGTCTACTTGAACTGCATGTTCGTCACAAACGGTGAACGGTTTTCTTGCCAGAAGAGTAACAATGAACATTGTTTACAAGCTTCTTGTGAGTATATCATGAATTTAAATGAAACTAAAAGCAATTACACTTCCAGTGGAATTTTTAGTATCTATCATTGTATCACAGTCGTTTGAAGTCAGGAATAGTCCATAAATTCCTCCAATTTCGCGAACGACGTATCTACAAAAAAAATATATTTTCCTTAGAAGCGGAGAAGGGCAAACCCTACTAAGGAGGTCAACGCAATCCTATTCCTTCCTTAAAATCTGGCCTTATAAGACTTTATAATACCTCACACATAATCACAATATAATTTGTACACTTTACCACTTAAGATTTTAATAGTTTATATCTTCCAGTGTGCGATCTTTTGTGTTAATTACAGTTGACCTGTGGTCACTGAATCTCATGAGTGATTTTTCTGATTAAACAAATATGATAACGATGAAAATGCTGAAGCAATGGTGGGATAGAGGCCGGGAAAATTGGGAGAACTCAGGAACACTTGTCGAGAGCTCGCTTTGTACACCACAAATTCCACGTGGACTGGCCAGAGATGGACCTCCCCCCCCCTCCAGCGGTGGACGTAGTGCGAATTAGCCATTACTCCACAACTCTCCTCTCTTCGATCAGGGTCTCATTCGATCCCTTGGAATTCCAACGGTGACAGGATTTTCGCCACGGACAAATCGCTGGAAAAATCGCCACGGACCGCAGGCGATTTTTCCTTCCTCTTCCTCTTCCTCCTCCTCTCCTCTCCTCTTTTCCATCAGCCCCTTACTTACACACGCGTACACTAACATGCACTAAACTACCACACATGCCGGGAGACCTGTCGGGAGCTTCGAACTTGTCCGGGCTGATGCAGTGCCCCGCTGGTGGGAGATACCTGGTTGGCGAAAATCCTCGCAAGCTGACTTAGGTCGGCGCCGGATCTCGCCAGCGGGGGTGGGCAACAGTCACCTCCCGAGGAAAACACATCGACTACACGTACGGGACTAATGACCCTATTAGTTGTCGCGCCCGGAATCATTAACAATCAATCAATCAATAAAATAATCCGATTCGATCCACCACAGCTTCACAGGCCCCGGCATTTGAGACCCAAAGGAGGGAAGCATCCGCGTTTGCTCTTATTACGAGGCTACGGGTTCCGTAATATGAAATGATCACCACCAGTCGATCCATTTAGAATTAATGTAATTGCGGGCAATTTACGGCAAGAACTCTCATCCTACGTGCCCAATCTCTCATTTTAAGAAGTAGTTCCCGGCATTAACTATTTTATCTTTTATTTTATAACAGTATAATGTTCCAATTGTTGTAGCATAGTTCTTATTTAGTATAATTTGAAGTATTAATAGTAGGTAATCGTTGGGATCTTGTTCGACTTCACAATCAGTCGATGTCAATGTTATTATGTCAGAGCCAACTTTTTTGTATCATATATCTTCGTAAATGTTCGAACCCATTTTCACTCAGATACGAAAATGACGTCCGTTTAGACCGGATATTGTTCTAATTCTGTTAAGATGCGAATGGAGTATTTCCATATAGCTTTCTAGAACGATTCCAGACCCACTAAGACCAACAAAATGGGAAACTTCGCGAGCCCTCCTTCAGACAGACGGGCTCATTTAACTGAGCACAGTAACAATTTTACCGAAAGATGACTTCGTCGCAGGATGACTAAAATGCTCCGTATAGAATTCCGGCAAGTTCTTGTTTCGTCACTTAAATTCTATTGTTATTTTGACAACTCTGACATCATATTCTATTATAAATTTTAGGTAAATAATACGAAAATGAATTAACAATACCTTATTAGTCGTAAATTGTTTGTAACTAACCGTCACATACAAGAATCCTGTATACAGCATTTGAGTCTTCCTTGGACGGAGTCATCTTTCGGCAAAATTAATATCGAAGAAAGTAGCTGAATTGTGCTCAAATAAATGAGCCCGTCTGGCTGAAGGATGGACTGACGAAGTTCCCCGTTTAGTTAGCAGGAAAGGCCGAATGGAAAATCGCCGCTTCAGTAGAAAAATACGTTACAAATACACATCAATTTCTAAAATATCATTCGCTTAAATACAAAAATATACACAGGTTTGAAATCTTCTTTTTAAGCCCACTGCGATATGCTAAAATTTAACGCAAGGTTCCATTCAAAAAAATAAAATAAAGTTGACCGAGTCCCTGTTTATTGTCTCGACTGTCCCAACGGCTTGTCTTCGTATCTTGCACGGCGGAGAAGATACCAGGGGTGTTATCACTTAGTTGTTTCCACCGTGTATATAATTACGTTCGTGCGCTACATTAGCACAAGTTGGGAGACCAGTTGGAAGGTGCGGGAGATGCTGAGACACCGGGGGAGGTACATGAAAAGAGGAAACCCATCGCAAACGGACGAGTAGGTTGGTGGCGGATCTCACGTTCTAGCGGGGGGAGGAACACCACTCTCCTCGCAGTATACTTATGAGTAGGGAACGGAATTTATTGTAATTAGAAAAGCAAAATATGTACATATAAATACATGAAAACTAGAACGTAATAAGTGGCATTTTATAAATTCTGAGAATTCAGTAATTATTTTTCCAAAATGTGTAAGAAATAGTAGAAATAATTTAAAATAAAAATTCGTTGTAGTGTTTAAAATGATTCTACACAAGCATTTTTCGAGCACAGACCGTCACCGATCAGACCCTACAGTGGATTCGGAGCGG
Source organism: Gryllus longicercus (assembly GCA_038098605.1). Taxonomy (NCBI): domain Eukaryota; kingdom Metazoa; phylum Arthropoda; class Insecta; order Orthoptera; family Gryllidae; genus Gryllus; species Gryllus longicercus. The sequence continues at coordinate 3,377,070 of JAZDUA010000055.1, forward strand.
CTGAGAGAAAGTTCTCCCCCTACAGAGGGAATTGGATTTTCGGCACACTAGTCTTCGCCGCACTTATAAAGTTATATCCGAAATATAAAATCGTAGTACAGGCCTATGCAATGTTTAGGAAGACCCGGTGCTCCAGTGAATGCAGGCAAAGGTGGATCCCGGAGGGGGGATGGGTCTACGAACGATGAGCAAGCACATGGTTAAAATTACTGTTGCTTCAGAAACATCCGCTCATCCTTGATTCCTAGAACGCGGTTTCTGAAAGGCAAAGAAGGAGAGTTTTACAATTCATGAGGAAGGTCCGGTAAGGTAAAAGTACGTGTAGCATTCCATTGTTTTATAAGTAAGATGATTCCAGTAACATTTACTACAAACTCGCATCTGAAAGATTCCGTTTCGACTTACAAATATATTTAATTGTAATTAAATATTGTAGCAATATGTAAAAGTATGTATTTATGACAAAATACATAACACATATGTAAATTAAAAAAGGTTCAAATCCATTCAGAATGTCGTGTAATCTGTAAAACATTAGTGAATGCAGGTAACGTGTCCCTGTAAAAACATATATTTATATGAAGATCCGTTCCCTACTTCTGAGTAATGACCACATTAGTTCGCGGCCCCGCGAACACTAATTATTCGTTCTCTCGCAATAAATGAGCGCAGGCTGAGCACTCAGTGAAATTGAAGACGGCGCTGGAATCCCCGCTGACACTCGTGCGCCCAGCGGAACCTCCGCAGGGAAAACCCTCTCAGACCGGTCGACCCTGAGCGAGACTCGAATCCACGGCCCGCAAACACGGAGGAGGCGTGCTTTTCATTCACAGAAAGCGCCTGGGAACTCGCGCACCCACGTTTCTTGAAAGTAGGAATCCCATTTTTGCTGCATTAAAACTTCCGAGAAATTAAGAGATTAAAACTCATTAAGGCAAAAATTTGCAAGTAATAAATAAGAGAGTGTGTGTTGTTCATCACACATTATACAATCTTTGATGTTTCCAGGCATATCAACTGCTAAGGTCATCTGTGCCGATAACGTAGTGAATGCTTTTATACCTGGGGTGGCGGTGTTCGTTCCCTGCTGGATGGCGAAATCCAGCGGCTATTACACGCCGGCTTGCGGGTTTCCCCATCCAGGTATCTCCCTTAGCGAGGCACTGCCACAGCCGGGGCAAGCTCTAAGCTCACGGCTGATCTGGAGAGGGGATGTGGTTTAGTGCATGTAATTGAGTGTGTGTAGTAAGGTGGAAGAAGCGGCACGTGGTCCTTTACTTGTCTATGTTTTGGCATTCACCTGGTATTGATCGGAGAAACTACCCATCATATCAGCCGGCCGCTAGAATTTTCCTCCAGACAGCGGCAAATTCGACCCAGTTATCTAGTACTACAGAATACAATTACTACGATTTTGGTAGTATCCTCTTTTCTTGATTCGAAACATTTGTTTTCCCCATGCCTATTTACATGAAAATCAAAAAGAGAAAAATTAAACGAATTTGTGGTTGGCAATCTCTAATCAGCATTTCGTATGCCCCATTCTGACTTCCCTCTTGTTCATACTACGTTGCAACACGAGAACAACAAAATTCCGTACACTACACCCTACCATCCGGTTCCCGCTGCGCGCATCCGACATTGACCCCGAAACCTTGATGCGAGCTTCATTAGCGGCGAAATTTTCGACGCTAGCCTTTTTGTTTTCCGGTGTTGCATTCCGCGCATGCGCACAGCGGCCCCTGGCTTCTCGCGGGAGGTCTCCGGCGCGAGCAGCTGGCACCGGCCCGGACCGGCCCAGCGCGCCCGGCCGCTAGCAGAGGGGCGGGATTCAACGGCAATGTAGGGCCCGGTTCAGTGTCTGCAGGGGCCGAGGCAATACTAAAACACGCGACGACTCCACCGCAAACTAGCCTATTACATAGGTACTATAAATATTTTGCTCTGTTAGGGAATTTTAGATTTTAATTTGTTTATCTCTAAAAACTTTATGTGACACATGGGTGAGAAGTGTAATCTGTACGCGTTTTCTTCAGCTCCAGAATCCTTATCTCGCCTTTAACTATACTCATACTTTGATTTGTCTATAGTGGCCGATGACATCAGGTCATTATTACACCTCCTCCCTTATAAAAATAATATTCTTAATTAATTCGCGTATGTCCTTCCCAATGGGGATCGTGGCCTCAAAAATGTGTTTACGCCGGTAAAAAAATTAATTGTATAAGGCAAGAGGAATAGCAATGACCTAATCCCATCGGCCACTACAGAAAAATGTAAGTAGTGTTGAATTGTGAATAAAAGTAGTACCAACGAGCCTCACTGCCGAAAGTTCAAAACTAAACATTTTCGCTCCAGAGTAATAAAAATATTTCTTACCAGTTAAACGAATTGTAGGTATGATTTTTATACGTTGTCATTTATTCTTTCCTAAATAAGTGAGCACGGGGCTCCCGCGCAAAGAGAGAGCCGTCCTAGCGCCATGGCCATCTTCGTTCGCGGAAGCTGGTCAAGTGATTTGTTCGACGTAGACTTATTATTCGACGCAACGTTTAAGACAGACGAAAACCAACCCAACCATCTAAAAAAGAAAACAATATGTCTTGATGATTAAATTGAGCTCCAATTAGGTTAATACTGAACTGTAAAGAAATGAAATACTATACTAATAATATACGTCCTTATTTAAACAATTACTTTGCAAGTCATTAATGGCCTTGACCGAAACATGTATGCCTCTTTGGAATAACAATCGCTTACAAGACAAAGAGCCTCGATGTCCAATATTTTCTCTACGATGTTAGTTGATAGGCACTGCATCTTCATTCTACAGCGTTGCACTTCAGGATCAAGGTCATCTGGAGAATGTTGAGGAAAGAGAGTGTGCGTCCTTTGACGGGAAAGGGTATGAAGAGCAGCAAAAATTAAGCGAGACGGAACAAAACAACGTAAATGGCATGCATTATCTCTGGTTCACGGCGTGCGCAGCTACGAAGAAGGAAACAAAAAGGGACGGGCGCAGGCGGAACACGAGCGTCGACGAGATAGTGGGAAGCGAACAATGATCTTTGTGAGGAAATACACGCAGGGTACACTTAGAAACTGACTTAGCATCCTTCAACTAACACATATTTTGTAAGCAATCTTTTTGTAGTTGTTAGCTGATACCTCGAAGGTGTATTTTTGTTTTTGCTTCACTCTTACGCAGAACATTATCATAAGTAACACTATGTGTGATATTTAATGAGACTATTTCACGAATGAAATTTAAATTTAAAAAGCAGGTTAATTAATACACATCGAATAATGGGATACATGTACTCATTTTCAATGATTTCAATAATGCGACCTGCGTCAATAATCCATTTCGCAATCACTATAAAGAATATGCAAGAACGACTACAGATCTACAAGTAAGGATCAAAGAAGTACAAACGTGAATTTAAATGCACGCGACGGAAAAGTCGTCCTTTTCATCATCATCATCATCACCATCATCACCATCGTCATCGTCGTCTTCGTCGTCGTCGTGGACTTTTTTAAAAATTCTTATTTTTGTGTACGGGCCAAATCACAAATCGTAGCACATTACGAAAAGCACGATCTCTCTGCAACACTTTCATACGCTAGTTCAGCAATGAGGATAATGAAATGTTACACTTTTTTGAGATTCGTTGCTCTGATGAGTCCTAATGGTCATTATTTGATGAGTGCAATAGGTAAAGAAAAGTTGACAATTTTTTACAAATACAGTTTAATTGTTGTACAAAATAAAACATGTGAGAATAAAGACGTTGAATTAATATCTGAGCATCAAATAACCGTAAAAAATGTTCGACAATTTCACCAAACGATAGATACCAAAATAGTCAACATATTAGATGTTCATCGATATGTCTCCCTTTTTCATATTTTTAAAATACAAACGAACATCAATTAATCGGTAAGTATTGCGAATGTCTATGTATGTATATCACGTGTATACAATATGTACTAACAAATATAGTATACGTTAATGTCTTTTTATACTTCAGAGCCTATTAATTAATTCTATATTTTAACTACTTCTATATTTTAATTAATTCAATATTTTTGTATTTATAAATGGAAAATTTCTTTAAGAATTCAGCTAATTGACGTATTTTGTAAAGCGAAAGTATCGTTCAAAGCATCCTTTATATTACGTTTTAATTTTTAAAAAGTACTTGAAAAGGAATTGAGAAACATTTGATAAGCTACAAATCGCAAATAGCATCCGCAGCCCTTGAAGACACATCACCGTAAGAATGGCAATAAGAATTTTCCCCCGAGTTCACAAACTTACGTATGCGGCTTCAACTTTCAGTATGCGGTTTAGAAGCTGCTCCTTAGATTTCTTGTGGTCCCTTGGTTCATCAAGAAATTAAACTCTTTAATTAAACAAATGTCCTACGGTATCAGCCATGCATCCCACATTGAAATCGACGAGAGAGGGAGGAAGGGAAGAAGAGAGAAGGGAGGGGGGCATTTAAATCTCGATATGCCAATTTTGAACGCGTGCAGTCTTCGCGTGATCTGTGCGTCTAGAGATAAAGCCACATGAAACAGATGGAAAAGGGGCCGCTCTGAGTGTAATATCCCCGATTTCGACTCGCATCTCGAGGAAGATGGAAGATGAAGTGGAGGAGGAGGGAAAAAAAGATGCAGAGCGCGCACGCACAGCCTCCGCGTCGGGCGGGACGCAAACGAGGCCAGGCCGGGCCACCGCTGCTCCGCACAAAGAGCAGAGAGAGCGATGCGGAACGAAAGATAATAAGCGCGGGCCGAAGGGAGCGCGCGGAGGGGGGCGAGGCGGAGGGCGCAGGGAGGGCACGCGGCGCATACGAAGTGCACGTTGGGTGACCGGCGCCGACCGGGGGAAGTCTGCGTAGAGGGGGAATTTGGCCCCGCGGGCCCTCCAGTCTCGGGCCCCTCAACAAGCGCAAGCGTACGGCCCCGGCCCCCCTCTGAAAAATTCGAAAGGGGCCCCAACGCCCTACGCAATAAAAGTTTATTTTCGTAAATGTGATCGATTCCTTATTTTCGCTTTTTTTCCTCATATTTTGGGAATTGGTTCAGTATAGATGCAGATGGCTCCCCGAACCATCTGGCAGCACTACAAATGGTTCAGCACAAAATTAATTTTTTTCTCATTTTCGTCGATAAACATGCGCTTAGCTCGTTAGCAACCAACAATTTAACGCATCCATAGCAACAGCGCGTCCATAGCAACGGCCGTTGCTCGAGAGTCCATTAAGTCCGAGCGGACTCTCGGGGTAAGATTTTACCAGTACTCATAAATATTTGGACAATTATATCCCTTTTGTTCTACATGTACTCCTTGTCTTTTTTGCACATTTCGTGCCCATTGTCCTATTTTGTCCCCTTGCGGCATTTTCGTCCCCTCATCCCATTTTTCCCCTTTGTCTCCATTGTTTAGTTTGTACCTTTTCTTTCATTTTGACCCTTTCTTCCTCTTTTCCAATTTTGTCCAGTTTCCCCCTGCCTACTCCGACCATTCCCCGCTTTGTCCTCACTTGTCTTCCTGCGTTGTTCTTCAGTGCAATGCGATTGTTATATATAAACGGTACCAAAACCCTGTTCCAACAACCCTTGTTACAGAACATCGAAAGTGATGACAATCCTTAACCCATGAAAGTATTAAATGCTTATTTTGAATAACTAAAATAAATAGAGATAAAAAATGTAATATGTAACGCGTCCTCTCTTACTCTTCAAGGACTTGTTACATGTAAAACTATTATTAAAACCTAAAATTAATTGTATTTATTATTATTAAAATTATAATGTCATTATTCATGTAGCATGTTTTAATTATTTCCTATTAAAATATGTCATATGAAAGTAGAAAAGTTTAATGGAAGAGCGGATTCAGGCGGGTCCAAAAATGTAATTGGTCCCCTCTTGTTTAGGCTGTGCACGCCTAGGCTCCGATGTATTTCATGATAAATACTAAAGTATTACAAGAGCAAAACAAATCCGTTGTTGTCAGTGATTTTTAAATCAACATATTTGTTTTGCTTCTCTGTTGCCTATTTTTGACCTAGTAATAATGTATTTTAAGTTCTTGCTGCATACTTATATGTATTTAGTTCCCTTAAGTTTCTAAGAAGAGTAAGAAGACAATCCGAGAAGAGAAAGGAAGGGGGTGTGATATTTCCAATAAATGCAAGGGAAATAGGGAAGTTATTAATTCTGAATTGCTATTATTTAAATAGATGATTTGTGTTTTGTATTTTACACTCCAATTCTCATTACCTTCGAAGCAGTTTATTATTGATTTTTTAATCCACTAAGCTTTCAATTTAGAGTCGGTCGGTATATCTTTGTATGCGAACCCGCACATTCCACCTTGAGGTACGAGATGTAAACGTCCCTCCTTTTCCATGTTCCGCGAGGATTGTAGAGTGTCTGATGAACTAATTTGTGTTCTACAGTGCCATTTACGGCGCAGGTGACGGAGGCGGTTACCTCGACCACATCATGATTCATTAATTCATAATCATCTGGTACAGCTAAGTACCAGATGTCTTATCCTGAAACAAGAGAGATATTAAAGAATTGTTGGTGGTGTGCGGATTCCAAACGATGGATAGGCATGCCTACTTCCTGGGAGATCGACTGATACTAGCTTGGCTGCAAATATAGCCACAACGAGTGCTTGGCATCTGTTCAACATGAAATGATGAAGCACATCGACAAGAGGGGAAGTAACTATTATGGGCATCGATAGACAGCATGGTTGTTATGGAAGGCGCAACGCCTCGTTCAACTGCCGTATGTGATGATAAAGCCAGGCTGAAGAACAGATGGTTGGAGTTGTAATGTTGCTGATGTGACGTCGCATATTGTCACGTTGGAGGTCATTTGTCCTGTCGTCATTGTTGAATTCTGTTAAAGACGTGAACAAAATACATAGCACGCATATGAAGGCTCTGTATAAGTTTCTGTCTTGCGGAAAGCAGTCTATGAGTATGACTCGGGTGTCCCAAAAGGTATCTCGCAATCTTCTCCCATCTGAGAGTGTACGCGTTATTCTTATCCGTATACTAGCACCATTGCAAATAATTTCCTAATGAACCTCCTACATACGTTTCAATGTTTGTAGCCGGCATTGTAGTCACCGCCGCCCCTAAATTCTCAAGAAGAGTCGCGATGGTGTAGAGGAATTACTCTGAGAAGGAACCATTTTGACAGATCGGGAATCATATGAACGCCATGTAAGACAATGATATGGCAAAAGATAATGATTATCTCTGTAATAAATTTATCTTAAAATTATTTTAAAATGCCCTAAAAGGAAAGAAAAATGACGTAAAAAATTGAGCAAAACCTATTCAGATGAACAACTTAAGCTGTTGGATATGTTACTGATGTAATGGAGGCTTCTTCCTTTCCAGTGAACTCAAGTTTACAAACCTTTGGTTTGGACTGGACCAGGAAATCTCTGTCTTAAGTTATTGCGGAGTCGGTACAATGCTTTAAAAATAACGGAAAAAGGTAAAAAAATGACTTACTCGTATTAGTAGAAATTGAAGAAAAATGCAATAAAAAGGTCACATAAAATGAGTAATTTTCTTTTATCATAACAGAAAATTAACGTCTACACTGAAAGCATTGATCTAAAATGAAAAGAAAAAATGGCCTTTCGTTAAAAAAAAAAAACTATACTCTCTCTATAGCACGGGAGACCTGGCGATCGTCGGTGCAACCCGATGCTGCCGCGATAAGGTGGCGAAATACTGGGAGATGCCGGGTTTTCGCCCCCACTAGAGAGTTTGTTTTCCATAGCTGGAAAAGTATTTGTCCTAGAGGGCCATATCAAAATGTTCAAACGAAGGAATTACCCCAGGATAATTCATTGTTTTTGTTCAGACTGAGCAATGTAATCAAGGAAGTCTGAGTTGCAAAGCTTCGTTCGCTTCCACTCGTTAATTCATCCAATCGACGCACTCCCTGGATATTTGAACGTCATCTCCTGAAGAAAACTCCCAATTCGTACCTGTTGGGCGGACCCTCACCTGAAATGGATTGCAGGTAGTGTAGCAGGCCTTATGCTCTTCGTCCCATTTGGATTTCATCACTCTATTAGGTTCCCTAGAAGTGTAGCAAGATCGTCTATGAAGTATTGCCGTGCCCATCTAAATCATTCTTTCGTCGCAATACAGCAGGATTGATATGGACTATATCATTTTATTCCTGCAAACAGAGTATAGAAATATAGAAATACGGGCCACAAGTTTAACAACAAACAACAGCATCTATAACTTCTTCTTGAGCAACAACATCTTAAGGAAGTCTTTAGCCATCCCTGAAGGCACCGCGCAAAGCATCTCCTGCACTTACGTTGTCGTTTGGCTCTGCCGGTGCAAGTTTTCCGGAAGAGTACTTACGGTCACGTAGTGACACTTTTTTACATACCCCGCAACATACATGTCGCGTTCGCCAGCAAACCACACTGACGACGATATGAAAACTACGTGGTTGTCAGCGAATGTCAATAGCATTTCTTTCAACATTATCGACAGAAACGTAAATAAATGAAATCGAGGCGACGAGAAATCAGCGAAGAGATCGGCGCGTTGTTGTCCTCATTCCTTGCGACATCTCGCGTGCGATGGAAGCTCGAGGCGACGTTGCAACACCTACTGCATCAGCTGCTCGACGCGGATTGCAGAGCGGGTAGGAAAGCTAAGCGAAGCGCCGATGAACCGCGTGCAGAAAATGACGCAAGTAATGAATAAGTAAGACCAAGGCTGTCCTTGTGGGCACGTATTCTGGGACGCCTTATGTTGCTGAGTATGAAGTTTCCAGCGCATGTGGGATCGGCCAACAGACCCTTGATTTCTCTGGGTGGTTTGGAAAATGTCCGGGCGTCATGGGCTAGTTAGTTGATTATCCGCCCAATTTTGTGGCAGTTGTTAGGGCTAAAATGTTTGGATAACTTCGACAATCCTGATTAATTGGACCTATTATTTTTACCTTCCATGTTATCAAATTGTCCCGATTTTCGAAATGACTCAATAAAAGAGCCGGTTGATATCTTCAACGTAACAAAATATATTACTAAAGTCGTCCAGAATTTATTCACATGATTACACAAGCTAATGACGTTATAATAATTAAGGATTAGTAATGTTATATAATTAATAATTTAATAAAATCATTAAGGTATCGGCGCTTTAAAATGGTTTGTACAACAATCATTGAATTCATTTTTTTCGCCGAAATCGAATCCAAATGATCGATGGTCGGAATTTTAACGTCCGAATTATCGACTCTATACTGTACTAAATCGACAGCGCCACGCTGTTGCATCTTCCTCCTCTCCGCCCAATCGGAACAGTGTAACCTACGGGGCCATGGGCCTAAGCCTCCGGAGGGCTGGTACGGAGCTCGCGCGGGCCTTGGGGGGGGGGGCGGCTTCGCCTCCAGAGACCCTTAGCACGCGGCGAACACGTTGCGAACTTCGTCATCCCAAGATCCTGCAGATCCGTGCGGCCAACATAGAGCGTCAACTGGCCGAACGGGGGAGAGGAACCAGTGCCTTCGACAGCCACAAGAGGAGAGGAGCAGCGGGGGGGGGGGGTCGCTTACCCTCCAGCAGGCGCGCCGTGTGCTGGGCGCTGCAGGACGGCAGGGCGTTCCACAGGAACAGCAGCTCGAAGGCCAGCAGGCGGCAGTAGGAGGCGTCGGCCGGGTCGGGCAGCTCGGCGGCGGGGGCGGCGACGACGCCGTTCCTGCCGGGGGCGGGGCCGAGGCCGGGGGCGTCCTCATGGGCGTCCGTGTCGGCGTCTAGCGCCTTGTGGGCGGCGGCGGCGGCTGCGGCGATGGAGAGGCGGCGCGCGCGGCGCTGGACGAAGTGCTCGAGCTGGCCGCCTCCGTTGCCCCCGGGGGTGTCCGGGGTGCCCGGGGCGGGGGCGGGCCCGGCCACCGCCGCCGCCAGCCGCCCCGCCTCCTCCAGGTCCCCCGCCGCCCCCGCGCACACTGCAAAGGCGGTCAGACAGCGCGATCCTCTACAGATAACACCCCTTTTACACGGACAATTTTCATCATTTCTGTTCGGTACAGAAAAGTCACGGTCCACAATGAATGTAATTTGTACGAAAAAATGACGCATGCTTCATTTTTCGGGACAGATTTCATCCAGTTTGATTACCGCGGTCCAGGCGGCACTTTTCCGAACTTTCCCTGGTTTGCTATGCGTGTGGTGTGATTTGCTCGTTTTCTATAGTTTCGAGAGCGTTCTTATGTGTTGAATTGTAATGTGAAGTGATTATGTAGCGCGAAATGAAACCGTGTTCTAATATTGTCTCGTTCCATGCCCAGACCTAATATAACCGAACTTAATTTGTTACCCTAAATGCTATGTTCAACTGTTTGGTCTTCAATGCTTTTTGCGGCGTCCAGAGAAACTATTTTCATCGCGATTGCGTGCAGAAAACGAAACAGCCGTATAAGACACCTGTTCTCGTTCATTCAATTTAAATACCGAAACAGTAGCGCGAATAAATCAACGTCCCTTTTGCATCCATTTTCTGTACAGAAAAATCAAGAAAAATGCCAGTGTAAAAGAGGCTTAACAGTCACCATTGTTTCAAATTATAGTTTCTTGATAGAAGGGCAAGAGAGCTGACCTGAAAAAAGGAGCTTTTCAAGAAGCTGAAAATAAAATTCACAAAGATGGCTCCTCAAAAACCAAATATAAATTGTATGAGGATAACTTTAAAGAAGAATTAAAAAATATTGTACATATTATTGTTTAGTTACACTATTATAATAATTAACGACGTACCATAAGACATCTTTCTCATATTACAAACGAGATTCCAAAATTGTCAAACGAGGCTGATAGAGCAGGTTTGATAACTAATCCAGTATTATAATAGGATGCTATTGTACGTAAAAAATTAAGCTATTTTTTAGTAATACGTAAATTTACTGCGGTCATCACGAGATCATTTATTAAGAAATACTATGTTTGTATTTTTTTCTTAAAATGTAGATCAACTTAATATAATTATTTATATTTACAACTTTCCTGAATTTTATTGTTTTTTTAAAACTTGTGGAATATATTTTATATTATCGTCATCAAAGCTGATAAACCAGCATTAGCGATATGAAACAAAGAAAAACAAACACATTATTTTTCATAAACAAAACTTAACGATAATGTAAGAAACCACGAATCGATTCAATAATAACAATTAATGTGAGAGCCGATTATAATCGAATCTTCGATCAGAATGATGAAGAGTCGTTTTGCCCGTCCCTCGTCGTGGCACTCGCGGCCAGGTGACTCCCAAGGAGCGAGCGGGAGAGCCCTCTCGAGGCCAAGGCTCGAGGTGAGGCCCATCGGCCTCACAAAGAAGCGTCGGAGAAGGGAGACATTCACACAACAATTTCTGTTTTATTATTAAACAGCGGATATTAAAGCACTAAAAACTTACATTTTAGGCGCCCAAAAAGACATTAAAATGTTTTTTAATGGGCACCGAAAAAGGCAAAACTAAATTTGGAATTGGAAGAAAAAAGCACAAGTATATTTCATTTATATTGCATTGCACTTGCACCCAATAAAATTACCCAATATAAAATAACAATATAACGCGAGAAAATATTAATGACTCGTTAGTAAATGAGAGACTTGAGCATCTTTACACGATAGAGCTCAGTAATTAGATACACTGGTGAGGTACTTTGCGTGGTGCACAACGAGCTGAATGAAGACGCATCTCACGCCCGGCAGAGATATAGGCTCTAATGATCGGACTATTCTGCGCACTTCCTGGAACAACATCTGGCACGGAAAGATATCAACGACGGAAGTCGGGATCGTCGCCTTGTCGTCACAGACCCAAGTGCTTTGATTACCTCGCAAATCTGTGCTCAGCGCTCACCTAAGCGCCCACAGCTCAAACAAGTACCCCGAGCCCACCGCTTGTTTGTTTTTTCTTTTGTGCAAAGAAATGAAATCTAAAGCCACAATGCTAGCTCTTCAGCTCCAAAATTCAATGAAGTGTGCACACTCTAATGAAAGCTTCAGTCTAGACAAAAAAGTGAAGATTCGTTACCAGTAAACAATTAATGTCGTTAGTAGGAGTGAAAATTATATAAACGTGTAGTTGAAACGAAGTAGAAAGAAATATACATCAGTTAAAAAAAATTATAAAAAGAAAAATGTCTAAAAAGACATTTTTGTCGCAAAATATTAAAAAATGGAAAAAGCAAAATACAAATTAGTCCGTATGTTTAATTTTACATTATTCACATAAATGTATCAATCGCCTATAAATACTTCCGTTAGAACAAAATAGACATTTTCCTAAACATCCGATGTCTATTGGTTATCTTCCTTACGATTTTTTTCCATTTAATAGATCATATCCATTGTGGACTAACAATAATTCATTTTATTCATTATTCATTGATTTGCAGCGCTTCCGAGCACGTCAAATACTCTGATCACGAGTACCGTGAGTTTAGTACATGTCATATCCTGGGAGGTGGCGGTGTTCCTCCCCGTTGGAACGCGAGAGCCGGAGCCGACCTACAACCACCGTCGACTTGCCAGGTTTGCCCCTTCCCAGTACCTTCCCCGTCGGGGATAAGCGGCGTGCTTTCGACTGGTCTCCAGACAGACGTATTAACGTTGCGCATGTAAGTGTAAGAGTGGCTGTGAAAGAGGGAGGGAGGAAACAAAGACGAGTAAAGAAATATCGCGTCCTAAACTAAATACAAGAAATACTGTCTCATTCTGTAGCACCTCTACTTTAGATTAATTGCCCAAGGGAAGGGGACAAGAGTTAACGCTTTGATAGATTGATTATTTTGTTTTCGAGCGTGCCACCTGCTCTGATCATCAGACCCGTACTTGTAGCGTATGATGTATCCCCGGAGGTGGCGGTGGAGGACCCGCTGGAACGTCTACCTACTCGTTGACTTCCGGGGTTGACCTCTCCAGGAACCTCCGCTGCCGGGGCACCGCACCATCCGGGACATCCCTCCGGACATGTGTGGTAGAGTAGTGCATGTAAATGTATGTGTGCGCGTGTGCGTGCGTGCGTGCGTACGCACTCGTGCGTGTGTAGGGGAGAGGAGGAAAGAAGGATGAAGAAGGAAATATTGCGCGCGTTTGTTGGAGTACTGCTCCGGCATTTACCTGGTTTGCCTCGATCGAGGAAACAACGAAAAATACCGATTACACCAGCCAGCCGTTAGATATATCCTCCAGATCCAACTGAGATGACTGAATCCAACTAAGCGGAAGGGGAGCGGCACTGCGTAACTTTGAAAGAAGCACATTAGCTGAAATGTAGTTCGAATATAGTACGTTCCAAAATAATATTGTTAGATTTTGGTATACAGTTGCCGCGATCTTACTACAAATGTGCGAGAGAGAATGAGCTTTCAAGAAGGCTCCCTACATGTAGGAGTAAAAAAGAAACAATGTTGAGGAGCTTTCCAATAGGTGAGAGAGATGGATGGGAACAAGCACACAAAGACACGTTTAAATGATTAATGAAGAGAGAGAAATGCATGTCTTCATGTAAAAGTAAAAGGTAATAAATCACAGATAATAAAGGTTAGGAATTGAATGAACTGTTTCAGAAAGGATTTTCATGTGACGAACTAAAGAAAATGTCTTAGCAAATGAGAAAACAGTTATTGGTAACGTTTCGGAAGCCAGATCCTGAAATAGGAAGCCAGAGTCGACACTTTCTGCATAAAACGCAGTTAATTAAACCAAGGAATATATCCCCAGAAAAATTCATTTTCAGTCATTTACTCCTAGTTCATTATGCCGGGATCAGAGACACTATTACTTGCGATGGACGCAACTTCCTTTTAATCCGATAAGAATCGTAAAATTCTCATAACAAAATTAGAATTAACGAGACGTACGCCTAGGATTTTTCTCGGAGGGGGCGGGTTAACTGTATAGTGTCCATCCAACTTGACGTTTCTTTTTAAAGAATTTTTCATTTATACTGAATTTAAAAAGTATTTTTATTTGCCGACCTACAGCTAATATTTATCACGTAAGCAGTTGCTAAATTCAAAGATTTTCTTTAATTGGAAATTTGTACTAGCGTTATTTTTTAATACGTATCATTGGTTTTGGGGGGTGAGACCTATTGACTCCTCCCACTTAGATACGCATCTGGAATTGACTGACACTCGAGTTTGAGCGAAAAACCCTTTCTCACGACATTAAGGAAGGGAGAGGAAGTAAGATAAAAAAGTAAAGAAGCAGTTCGTGTCCTGCTTTTTACACCACTGCCACATTCATCCTGACATTGAAGCATTGCGAGCCATATAGAAGTTTTGTGTACCGCTTTCAGCGCCATCCGTAAGCAATAGTTGCCCAGCCCAAAGTAGCTTGATTTAGGGAGAAATAGAAAACGCCGTAAAGACTGATTGATGAATTATTTCCTGTTTTCGGGCGCGTCGCCGGCTTTATCATTATTCCCGTAAGTGTAGATCGTGTTTTCATCACAGGTTGTGGCGGTGTTCTTCTCTCGCATGAGATTCGGCGCCGAACTAAACATCGGCTGGCGGGGTTTCCCCTACCCAGGTATCTCCCCCAGCGGCACCAACCGGGGAAAATTTAAACAAAACTTCAGGCTGGTCCCCCAAAATGTGTGATAGTATAGTGCGTTTAAGTGTAAGTAAGCAAAGGTGAGGATAGGACTAGGAAGAGGAAGAAAAGTTAACGCGTGTTCCGTGACCCGTTCGTTAGGGTACTGCTCCGGCATTCGCTTGTTATTGATAGGATAAACCACGGAAAACTACCGATGAGAGCTGCCGGCCGCTAGAATTCTCCTCCGGAGAGCGCAGCGGTTGAATTTCGACCATCAGCTGATGCCCTGAGCAACCTCAGCCGCTGCGTCGCGAAACGAAGCGGGCCGGATCAGCAAGCGGGAGCCCCGAGTCGCGCCGCCTGCTGTGTGTTTGTGCTCATCGCTACCCGAGATTTTGATCTTGCCGGGCCGCAACACGTCTGTTTGAACGCCAAAGCGTGATGCAGACATCTGACAACGTACCGCAACGCCATCGCATGTCATGGAGATGGCACTCCCGCACCCGCAACATCGTTTCGTTGGACCATGACCACGAAGAGTTCCGACAAAACGCAACATCGTCACGCCCCGGCGTTACATTGCGGTTACAGCGTGCCGTCATGACATGCTATAGCGTCGCATAACGGCGACGCCCTTGATATACTGGACCACCCTTCACTCGTGCCAACCATCAGCCACCTGGAACTTCGAAACCCTGTATTTACTAGGCTGTCCGGGTGACGCATTACGCCCTGAGGAAGGTCGCAGAATGGCGACCGGAACCTCGGCACCTTCGCCATGGACGCGGCGTCACCCGGACAGCCTAGTAAATACTGACTCCGGCCGCGGAAGCCTACGCTCTCACTTCGAAACCCTGTTCGCGAAATAGCTTCTCCATGCTCCAGTTGCAGCGCCATCCTCCCGCCGGATTACTTTTTGCATGGGACCAGCGGCCCCAGCTTCCCCACGCGCCGCACGCATGCGCAGTATTGACCGCGCGCGGCGGGGCGGAGGCGCAGGAGCGTCGACCCACGGGGGTGCGTCGTCGCGCGCGCGCTTATCCGCCAGAGCGCAGGGGAGGGCGTGCTCTCCGGCACGTACGCGAGCGGCCTGCCCTACCCCAAGGCGCGTGCTTATCAGATAATATCCCCCTCGCATCTGCCACGTGGAGATACGTTCGAGGTTATTCCAGCGCGAAATTATTAGCTTTCGTAACGTACATGAGTGTACTGGATTAGAGGGACGTTGTGGAAATATGAGATGGGTTTGGACAAGTCTGGTGGCACGGAAGTTTCCGATAGTCAATTGACGTGGGTATTTGATTTTTAAATTATATGTAAATTGGAAGCAACAAAAGAAGTGAATAATGAAGAGCTGTACTATGTGTGTGGCCGTCCCATGTAGATGAAGTAGCAAAGAAAGGTGGGGTGAAGTTCAAGGTGAATGGAGCCACAAATTTATTTTAAAAAACGTTTATGATCGCTTGGAATCGTTCTTTGAACAGAACGTTTTTTTATTATTTCGTTCCGTGGTTTCTCCGATCAATACCAGGCGAATGCTGGATAAGTACCCTTAATAAAAATCCTTCGTACGCCTTCCTTCGGAGGGGAAGTAAAGCCGGCTGTCCCATGTTCGTAGATTTACTTGCATGTAAAAGATCCTCAAGCCTAAATGACGCCTCTGAGCTAAATTCAAATCGCCTGTTTGTCGCCCAAGAAATACCTCCTTTCTCTGCTAGTTGATGAAAGGAGCGTAGCGAAATTTGCGTGGTCAGACGGAAGAGCGGGCCTGATGGCCCGAGTCTCGCCACGTAAAATAAGGCAAATTCAATTCAATTCAAAAAAAAAGTACCCAACGGGCCACGGGTCGCGCGCGATCTTTCCCTCCCTTTCCTTCTCCTATCCTACACACCCACTTACATTTCGAGAGACCGGTCAGGAGTTTAGAGCTTGTTCTGGATGGGGCGGTACCCAGCTAGTGGGAGATACGTAGTTTGGGAAAACCCGCTGGAAGACGGTAGGACGTCGCGGAATCTCGCTATCCATCGGGGCAAGATTACCGCAAAGTAAAGCAAAAAAGAACCATGCAAATACACTGACAGGACTAACGACCTCAGCAAATGACGCATCCGGAATTCACTATTAATCAAACAATCATATAATTTCCAAACGTTCTTCGGAACGATCGTAAATTATTAATTCACGTGAATTTTAACAAATACGAACACTCTTAATTATCCAGGGCTAGGTATCGCCTTTTACGTGACCTGTAGCTAGCCTAGTCGAAAACAGAAACGGGTGGGAGTAAAGGGATGATTCTTTCACGTCATACTTTCATAGTCCTTTTGAGTACCACGATTTGACATCACGTAGCTTATAACGTTGCAATATTTTATCCAACGCTCCGTTTGACGACCGAAGAGTGGAGTCCCAAAGGCGGGCCGGTGGCCGACCGGGTCGATGGCAATTAAAAACTGCAGAATTTATCCAGCGGCGCTGGAGAGCGGAAGACGCACATCGCGAGGCGGCGAGGCGCATCCCGTCGGCGGGAGGATGTTGAGCAATTAGTCACCCCTTTTTACGAGCCTTGTTTTTGCGACCAGCGCCTCCGCCTGCTCGGCGCCGCGCCGCACTGCTCGCTAGGGCGCGTCCCAGCTCTAGTTTGCCCACTCTGTTCAGTTTGACTGATTCTTGGTGATTCCGGGAGCGTCAACTACTAGGGTCAGAAGTGTGGTGCATGTTTTTTTTTTCTCTCTCTAGAGGTGGCGGTGGTCTTCTCCCGGCGTATGGCGAGATCCGGCGCGGAACTACCGGCGGCTAGCGAGGTATACCTTTCACGAGCAGGGCACCGCCCCAGCCGGAACAAGCTCTAAGCTCACGACCGGTCCTCCGCCATGTGCGGTAGTGTAGTGTACGTGTGTATAAGGAGATGAGGATAGGACAAGGAAGAGGAAGGAAAGATCGCGCGCGTCCTACGGTCCGTTTATTAGGGTACTGCTCCGGCAACCGCCTGGTGTTGATCGGAGAAACACACACTCTCAGGGCCGGATTTAGGTACTGCCGGACTCCCATGCACAAAATCGTGTTGGAGCCTCCCATCGGAAAACATCCTACTGATTTACTAAAAGGACCAACACTAATTGTAATAAAACAACTTTGTACAAATACAAATGGAAAATATCAAACTGCGTATTGAATTGAATATGTACTATATATTTTATTGGAAACAATAATTTATTTTCTGCAAATGAAAACCTAGATTGAGCTTCTTATCGCTTCAATAACATTTGTTTCCACTTTTGACTGCAGAAATTTGATCGATGTCTTGAGCGAAGATTTCGCAGGTTATCATACTCCATACTCATACAAAAGCCGGATAGCGTTTTTATAATACTAACCTATTTACGTGGCGCGGGCCCTCGTCGACGTGAGGCCGTAAGCAACTGCTTATTGTGCTTGTAATTAAATTCCAACTCTGTTGTTCAGACACACTAAATTGGGGCGTATAGTAACACGTAAAAATGATTCGCATTAAATTCTCAAAATTTGGCTAACTTGTTCTGGGCCTGTTGAAGTCCGCATTATTTTTGTCATCCCGACAACTGGAGAATATTAGCACGAAATCGAAGTATTTTTGTAGCTAGAATGCAAGAAAAGGACACTACAAAACTTTATTTGTAAGAAATACAGGCATAATTGTTTGATTAAAATGAGTCAATTGCCACTTGTATGCTCTTTGAAATTTTGTGTGTGCGCGTTTTCATTAGTTTGATTATATTATTTACACGCCTACATATTCTCATCTGGTTTTCGAGATGATTACGTATACATTTTTACAATATTAATTTTAGTGGAGCTATCGGAATTACAAAAATCACTCGAGAAGTGTATGCCCAATATGTAACTCCACGCACCGAAATTACACTTTGAGGCATTAACAGTTGGCATTCGGCTCATCTGGCTGGCGGAAAAATACTTTTCCCAGAATTACGAATGACCGCTGAAGACAGGTTTCAATGAATTCCCATCAAACATCGCACTGATTTCAGCAGATACACGTGCCCCGTGCGCATTGACCTGAAGATTTTTTTTCGATTTTAAAAGTTTTTTTGTAGTATTTTTTTGTGTCATTAACTTTATCAGTTTAAAACATTTGCTAGGAAAGAGAAGAGTGGTACAACAATAATTTCATTTCAGACCCTTTACAAATATTTTTGAATTATTTTTTTAGTTATTAACTTGTGTAATAAAAATGTTTGTGTTCTTATAATGGGAATACTGCTTCGGATGTGATGAGATCTAAATAGGGTAATTGCTATGGAAAAATTGAGTAGACTTACGAAAATGCTGACTTTGAGGCGGGAGTGCAATGACTCGCGTTCCCCCTCCCCCTCGAATCCTCCACCGGCATCACTGCTTCCGTAAGGCCTCATTCACAATGCAAACGTAAACGTAACGTAATGCCGTAAACGTAGCAGTGCAATTTACACTAAAAACACGCATTCACTGACGGATGACGAACGTACGTTTCGCCTGAGAATCACATTTCAACGTATTGCTAGGTCGATTGCCGATTCGATTCGAGCATGATAGAAACATCTTTCCACCACGGTTTCTAGTTTTTTCTACGATTTTCCTATCGATTTCTTTTTATATATAAATGCGAGTAGCTGTTGTGTTCGTGCTCGCATTTCCTTTATTTTAGAAACAAGGATTCTCATGCAGATACTAAATTCCGAAGTATTTCATCGTACGTAATTATTTTATTCACCACGTCAACTTAAAGTCAGAAGAAAAATGGCCCAAATTCTTACTTTGAATTCAAACATGCATCAAAAACTTTCGCAAACTAGTTGAGGACACAACAGTAATGAAATGACGTAACCACAAAGTAGCTGAACACAATGTGAAGTCCACTATGTTTATTTCATGCTGCTCTCTGATTGGTCTTCGGTAGAATTCCGACGTAAACTTAACGTAGAAGCTTGGTGCTCATGAAACCTTAAGTTTCGGGATTTACGTCTAGGGTTACGGCAAAGCATTGTGAATGGTCTCGCGTGATAGCTCGTTTCTAGGTTTTGCGGCTACGTTGTGTTAACGTTTACGTTTGCATCGCGAATGAGGCCTAAGAAAGCGAACTTCCAACTTGACGTCGGACGCGCTGCAGCAGCGCTCCCTGACGGGGGAGCGTCTTTCCCGAGACGCGCTCTGACAATGGCCATTAATGATAATCGAGTTCATTTCCCGAGGAGCGCGAGGGACGGCGCGCGCGGCTCGAAGGCCCTTTTTTTCCGGCTAGTCATGAAGTTGTTTCGACACGAGAAGTTGGAATTAAATTTCAATGCGATCCCTGCAGTCTGGGTGGCACCGCGTCCTTTTTCCTTGGATTTGGTCCTGACCGTTGACCTCCTTCGTATCAGTCGGACCTCCGTTCTGAAGAACGACTGTATAGGATGGTCGAAAGGTCACGCAGTAACTCCTTCCGTTCTCCCCAAATAGATTGGCCCATGGAAAAGATGATATCGATACGGAAGTTTCTGAGCCTTCCTTCAGTAGTATTTCCTCAGACACCAGCTACCATAATATTACAATTTTGTTGTGTTTGAGAACAAACAAGTTACAAATAAAGGAATAGCAATAATAGTATTTTATTAAATTGCTCTGCAGATAAGTGTTCTCATTGCACTGAAACTTTTTTAAATTACTCATAACGGTTTCAATTTAATGTTTTTTTTTTTTCTAAAATTACGGTATGCCTAATAAGAGAGTAAAACTAACATTAGATATTCGTTACTTTGGCGTACAACTACAGAAGGAAATTGAATTGCTTTTTTTTTTCAAAGTGACTTATCTCCATGAAACACTGTTTCAGCAAGAGAGCATTCCCATTCAGTCCTACACAAGTCTATGATAGGATTCAACTGTTTTCGGAAACCTTTTGATACAGAAGAAACGCCATTTTGTACGAGTACAATACAATACTTATAAGGCTGACAGAAATGTGTCTTAAGTATACACCAAAAAGCAAAACTAGAAAAAAAAGCAAATAGAGAAATAAATTCAATTGTGATCAATTCTCAGATTACAATGTTTCTTATCTTTGCAGCGGGCAGACCAACTACTCGGAAGGGGGACATCCAGGTGCAATCAATATTCATGCGAAATGCTGTATGCAGAGGCGGCGTTCGAGATTTCCCTTTTCTTCCCCGCCCTTCGCCGCGCAGAGAGAGAGCAACGTTATTTCTCCTCCCGCATGCAGTTGCCTCTATCGATCGCGCCCCACAAAAAGCCCTCCGCATTGATGTTGTTTGAAATTGGCGGCGGACAACAGAGCGGATTCTAAAGCCGGCTTTCTCAGATAACGACGTTGTAAATATTGTAATTAGGGCGGAACCTACTACGAATTGGGTTCATCTCATGAGTTGTGTTTTCTGTCTCGGAGTTCTGCTTCTCGGCCTTGATCATACATATAATGGATTGTAATCATAGTAATTAGCTATACGGCGAACGTTTGGGTGACATTAGTTTCAAAATTTCTTGTGCGAAGCTTTGATTGTTAAAATATAGGCCTTGTGGGGAAAAGGTTGTGAAAAAAATCTTTGTAAAATTTGTATAAGGGATTATTACTTCAAGCGACAGATATTCAGTTGTAGTAAGGAAAAAGTATAAGCATAAGTACGAATTTGTGAAGAGAAATAAAACAAAAAAACGGGCTTTTGTTTGGGAAGGTTAGGTACCCAACATTAATAGGGAGGAAACCTGTAACAATTGAAAAATCAGTAATATATATATATATATATATATATATATATATATATATATATATATATATATATATATATATATATATATATATATATATATATCTGCTGAGATCGGAAGTTTTCCGTGCTTTCTTCGATCAACACCAGGCGAATACCGGAGTAGTACCACAACAAACGGACCGTGGACTTCGCACGATCTTTCCTCTCTTATCACTGCCCCTCTTATCTCCTTATAAACACTTAGACTTACATCCACTAGATTACCTCACACGTCGGGAGCTTACAGTCCCGGGTGTGGCGGTGCCCCGCTGGAGGCAAACCCTGAAGCCGATGTTTAGGTTGGTACTCTAGCTGAAGAGTAGAGTATCACCACCACATAAAATGGCATAAGATGCACTACACTTACGGGAAAATGACCACATTAGTTGATGCGTCCGGATCAACCAATTATTTTCCTGTTACGTCTTAAGATTAGTGTAATAGTGACAGATTGATAAGTGACTTTCTCTAGGAGTACAAACACATTTAGTTTTCTTCCCTTCATTTGGTATTTTCATACATTTCGCTACTTATGCGAATTAATAAATAACATGGCAGGTTTGTCTCTGATAGTGATCTCCCATTGGAAACCATTTGCTTTAGTAAAAGTAGGTTGGAATTATCGATATTATACAGTAATATAATTTTTGATATGTTCTTAATATGACCTTTATAATTATTAAAGAGAAGGATTGTTTTTTGATATTTATTTGTGCAATTAACTATAGATTCAAGTTTTCATGTAATCGCTTTAATGCTCTAAAATGCGCAGTGCAAATGCAAGTAAAATCTGTTTTGTGAACAAAACCATTTAAAAATCAGTGTTTTCGACAATAAAAACTAATAAGTGACTTTATCGTCATTTAATTTAAAGTTAAATTTCTAACTATAAAAGGAAGATTTGAATTTTTGACATTTACCATCTATAACAATTTCAGTCTTCATTAAAAAATACTCGTTTAAAGTATTGACTGAATTTGTTTTTTAATAATTGGATTCCATATAAGTATAGTACTAGTTCATATAATATCCGCAAAATTTAATACATTAATATGATTGCTTTTGGAAATATGTTCTGGTGGTAGTCGTTGAATTCCGATACACAAATTGTTTTCTCTTCTATAAAAGTAATAAAGCCAGGATTGATTTCTCTTGACTTTGTTTTGCTTGTAATAGTAAGATAGTTCATGAGGTGAAGAATAAACATATTTCAGAAAAGCGAAGCAATTGATAGCAATGATGAGGGCTATTTTAATGATTATTCACGAACCTATCTACCGTATTAAGTGCAGTACGATCAATAATGGCGAATATCTTTCGTACAGACATCTGTTGCATACTTGTATAAACACACACAATGCAGAGGTAGTAGAGGACAAATGTGCAACATATGTTTGTATAGAGAGAGAATCGCCAAGAGCGATGTTAGTGGGCGAGGTGAGTTGCTTAGCTTTATGAAAGATATTTGAAGGAAAAACATTGAAGAAGGCTGACTCGTACACGGGCCCGAAGCGTCGTTTTTCTAAAAATGTTTCATTCTTGAAACTGACCCAATCCCAAGAACCATCATAATATATTCTTTGTATTAATCAGGCAAACTTGAGTTTGACCGTGTATCCGCTACTTTCAGCTAGCCGGTCTAGTATTAGCATAATATAAGGTGTCGTTCGACGCGCCTTTGTCGAGGAAATTACGCTTTTTCTCGGATTCTTTCAGAACATTCGACGTGAATTCTCAAAAAACCCTTTTTATTTTCTATTATTATTATTACTATTATTATTATTATTTATCATTATTATTGGAGAGATAACGATAAAATGCATTTTGTTTTTTTTAAGTAGTACCTACTAAATAAATAGCTCATACGATTTTTCTTGGCATGATTGATTTAGTACTGCTTTTCTTCTAGAATATGCCGTAAGAATTATAGAAAAATGCAGATCAGGCCCAAAACACTGAATTATCTCCCTGTAACTTTTCGAAATTACTGAACTTGAATCATCAGGCTGGAATTAAGTATGCCTCCTTTTAAAATGAAAGAAATATTTTTAAAAAACTTATTTTTATTGACATTTTTTAATGCAGCTTTTTATGCTCGAGGATGGAACAGACCGGTAACTATTATTGTTAATATATCTTTTACTATGAACTTGCATAGCACAGCTAGTAGAATAATATAGTTATTAATCTCATTAGGCCAGGGAAGGAAAAACGGGTACAGTTAAAGGGGGAGGGGACAGGAGAGGGAAAGGGAGAGAGAGGGAGGGGGGAGAGAGAGGCAGAAGCAGCTAGACTTACGCTAAACCTCCATAAAGTTAGCAGAAAAACATAAACAGAAAAAATTGTCGAAATTACTCAAAAATTAATACACAAAATTGTCAATTTGTTAAAAAAAGAAAATGTGTCATTCTTAGTCATACCAGAAATGCGATATTCTGCTAATATGCAGTCAAATTAGCCCGATAATTCCAAGAAAATGAGAAAATTTAGAATGAATATTAGTTAAATAAAAAATATTGATTATTATTGCTAATTATTTAGTAAAATAAAAAATCACTATTAAACTAATATCGAAAAAGTCATACTTCGGCAACTTGATATCAAATTAGCAAAATATAGCAATTTCAGTAGTGATAGTAGTACAAAAGTGATTTTTTCGTTTTTTTTTGAGTAATAAATTAGCAAATATTAAGCGACCATTTTAGAGGAATTTGGACAATTTTACTGAGCTGTGCTGTTCAGAGTTCTGGGCAGGCACATCGGCGTGGTCAGTCGTAGAAGGCCTGCGACCAGCGCAAGCTGTTTTTTGCTAAAATAAAAATTTGTAGTAAATACCGAAAAAGCCTTACTTCGCTAACGTGATATCAATTTAGCGTAATATTGCACATCCGGTATCATAAAATTAGTTCACGGGATTAGGCAATATGGTTCAAGAAACAATTTGTTAATTGTTCCTGTATCCACATTGACCAATTCCCGTGAACGAATTTTATATTTCATCAATGGTCGTCCGGTGTTAGTTTTTAAGAGCGGACGCACCGGCGGCCAGGTAGGCGTAGAAGGCCTGCGACCAGCGCGAGCGGCGGCGCAGCTGCAGGAAGGCGGCGCGCGCGGCGGCCCAGTCCAGCTGGATGAGGCGGCACCAGCCCGCCTCGTGCAGGCACAGCAGCTGCACCTCGCGCTGCGGGGAGCGCGCCGCCGCCGCCTCGAACGCCGCCAGCGCCTGCTCCACATTCGCCTGCGCAGCGCGGGGGGCCGTGTTCAAAAACAATTGATGACAACTCTTGCTTTGTTGAAACATCCATGGTTTCACATTTCTACGGTGTTTAAAACATCGATTGATTAAAAGCGATTGTTTTTTTTTAAACATCGATGTTTTGTGCACGACGTTTTTGCGTTTCCGATGTTTTGTTTGTGTATAACAAAGTTTCATAATAACAACTTTGTAAAAGTTGAAATACGAATTAATAACTGACGATGCCATGGTTTCAAACGAAGTGAACTCTGTTTATACACCTTCATCAAGCAGACTGTCACTACCCTCGAGAGATGGCCCGGATGTCCTTGGTCTTTCTGTCGTCTTTCCTCGTATTTCGCAGGCTCAGAGGCGGTCAACGCATATGCAGTAAGCGCAGGGCTTCCTGCTTCCTGCAGCCTCCTACGGCGAACTGAGGGACGCTCGGGCCTCTTCAGATGTCGCTGAGCCCACATTCGTCCAGGCGGCAGTTTGTCCATTGTTCTCATCACGTTTTAGTTCATTGTTTTCGCCAAATGTTAATTACAATTGAATAATCATCGATGTTTGAAAACATCGACGATTTGGGGGAGATGTATTATTAATATCGAAGCCTTAATTTTGAATCATCGATATCGTGTCTCTAATTCAGACATTACAGCCAGAATTACGGTTCACAATGAAGCAATGGACATCACGCCGACAGTGGGGGTGGGGGGTACCTCCAATATTTTTTCTATGTGTAGTATATTGGAGGAGCCTTCCCGGCAGGCGATACCTCTTGTGTTGGGTCGTCTCCTCCCCAATAATTTTGTCCCGCCAACGACCTTGAATTAAACTTCATCGTAAAGGAAACATCTTGGTGACATGTTATTCAATGGGACCATTCACGTCGTCGGACGTGAAAGTAAACGCGAACATAAACACAAGGTGTTCAAACTTCGCAAACTGCAAGCTTTCACGTTGACCTCAGAACAACACATTATCGTGTACCGCAGCAAGATCTAAATATCTTCCAGCGTTTTCCATTTTATAAATACTACTATCATCACTAGGGGGCGTATTATAATGGAAAGTCATTTCTTTTCTTTTCACTTTAGAACAATGCCGCTTAGTACAGAAATTCCTTTTATATTATAACAAAAGGAAATGACCCATTATGTCTTTTTTTCATTTTAATCGATTTCGGCTAATAAGTAATTTTGTACCTATTTACGTCATCTTAACGCATATTTTTGCTGATTTCATCAATTTTAATACCATTTTAATGGTACTTGCTTCAAACAATATTTACGAGATGCAACAAATGTTCACAACAGAATTCCTCAGTAGAATATTCGATTTCTTCGCTCGGGTGTGAGTACTATGTAATCTAAGGTTCCAGTGACACCTATCGGCCGCGTTCAGCAGATTTCGCGATAAATAAAAGCAGATATTCTCTTGTAAAGAACAGTCCAAACCAAAAGTTTGCAAGCTGAGTTCACTTGAACAGAAGAAAAAAACGTCTCGATTACATCAGTAACATATCAAACAGCTTGAGTTGTTCGTATGAGGTAATTTAGGTAAAATGTTTTCCGTAATTTTTCTTTGCTTTTAGGGCATTTTAAAAACATTTTGAGAGCATTTTATTGGTCAGCCTTGGCAGTGTTTTAGGTCATCAAAATCCGCCCCTTAATTATCACTGTCCATATTTTAAATTACCGATATATTCCAGTAGCTGAATTGCGAAAATAGGTATGCGGTTATATACCGCATACCAGTATTTCGATACACCGGTTTTTATTCAAGACTGGACCCAGTGTGACTAAAAGAGCCCGCTCCACGTTAGCTTGCGGGAAGAGGCCGCGGCTGCCGGGTGGGCTGGCCCGCCCCCGAAGTGGAGGATCGCAAGAGTTATATGAGGAGAGACTGCCCCGCGCGCCTGCTAGGCGGACAACTAGGCGGCAAGGAGTTCACATTAAAAAAAAAGAAGATATATCGATAGCGCAATATAATCGATTGCCAAAATCGATAAACTGTTATTATGAATAAAATATATGGTATCGGTATTTCGAAATAACAGTTTAGGAACATTCAAAAAATGCTCTAGCTTTCAGATACGAGTAGGTTAGTTGTAGTTCGACATATTATGGCGATTTTAGAATACCAAGATTTTTAAAAAAATAGCCAAATTAAATACTATATAGTCACGGATATCGGTACATACGAATTGTTTCGTTCCCAATTGCGTAACTGGTGCCGAAAGCGAGACAGGCTGTAATTTCCAAGAAGGCCACTGGGGCCATAGGCACTACATTTTGGAAATGTACAAGGACTGTCGAAAGAATTCCGTTCAAATCAACTTGGTGTGCGATGCAATAAAAATAGCCGCGTCGTGTCATGGCTCTATACACGTTGTTCTGCCAGTAAAAACCGCCTCTTGAATTTCATTTGCAACACTGTACTTGGTCCCCGACGTTGCCTGACTCGGCAAATAGGAAGCACCTCATATACAGTACTGGAGATTCAGTGAGCGGTTGCTCGCTACTCGTCGAAAAACGAATGAGTGGAACCACCTTCAGACTACCAGCTGCACCAGCTGTGTAGTGCGAGTTCTGCTGCAAGAATCGTAAATTTCTATTTACAGGAGTACATGGCTCGGTAACCCAACCTAACATCACTGTATACCTCAGTTGAGGTTTCGCTACGCATTTCCGAATTGGAATGACGGGGCTCCGGCGTTCCTCTTTGCCATTTACATAAAACAACAATGAGTTCGTGCACATTATTAAGCCAAAATACTTCTCGCAAGCTCACAAGACGCTTCACACTCGGACAATCACCTTACTTTATCCACAGCCTCGGAGCCAATGCTATAATTAGCCAGATGATGCCTTAAATAATGTGTTCATTGTTATTCAGACAGTTTTATCCAAACCGTGCGACTAATGTGCAAATTAGCAAGCTAAGTCGTGGATTAGCCATTGTAACCGATTTGTAACAAATGCTTCACGATCAAAGTAGCTTCGTGCGATATCGAAGGAAGATGTTTTAACGATCATTCAGCAGCCCGCTTTGTCAATCACCGGTTTGACGCGTGACAGAATCAATCCAAACAAGAACATAGAGGATATTTCGAAGAAAAAGCGGTTGCTGGTTGTAACGATTCGCTACAGACTGGAAAGGAATGGATAATCCCACAAGCTCAGGAAGAACATGTTTAGAGCCTTCGCTGCATAGAGGTCCCCAATTATTTCTTTAAAATTAAATTTGTTCCTAAATATGTTAAAATAATTGGGATTTTTTTATTAACAATGCAGTGTTTCAGAACAAATTTATTTTGTTCAGATTTTGAAACTTATAATACGATTAGCTGTGAAGTATTAAGCAGATATTTTAGAATGTAAAGAATATTACCAGCATGCACAATAATCAAAATATTTTCTAGCATTGTATTAAGATATTTTGATTTTAACTGCAGAAATATAATTACATCCATTAAAAAATGATCTTAAGAGAAAATGAAGAAGCAAAATTACTTACATCGACTGTTACAAAACGCATTGCAATACCCATTTTTCTAGTTCACGATTACTTTTAGTTGTTCAAGAGAACTCTCATTTTCGCAATTGAAAATAAGAAACATTCCTCTAAGGGCAAACAGGAGAGATTATATTATCGTTATATCTCCATATCATTAGTACGCCTCACAGTATGAGTTGTATTCTCCGGTCCCGCACGTATGTACTACGAGTATAATAGGCTTGGTGTAAATGTAAAACTATGAATGTAGTGAAAAGAAAAACATTTGAAACGTTTTTGAACAATTAGCTAGTATTGAGGAAAAATAGTATATTTTAAATTCAAATTACGTAGGCCAAAGAGCATTCAAAAATTTGTACTTTCACATTTAAGCTAGATTTTAGTAGCTTTAGCAAATATATTTCAGAAAAATCCCTCCCGTCAACTTCTCAAATCACTAGGCAGTAGTACCCAAACTAATTGTCCCGGGACGAATAAACTCCCGCCTCCACAGGACACCTGTCAAGGCGAAAACCAAAAAAGCCCTGCACGTAGGCACCGCGCAGAGCGACGCGCGTCTCCAGCGCCAACGCAGGCGCGCCGCAGAGAGCGCCAGCGCGCGAGCGCGGGCTCGGCTCGGCTCGGCACGAGAGAGCAGGCGGCAAGCGGAGCCAGCCAGCAAGCGAGGGGAGCCAGCCAGCCAGCCGGCCGACCGACCCTCCCGCGTGCCGCAACCGCCTCCACCGCCCGCGCCGAGGGGCCCGGCCTCGCCGCGCCGCGCCGCGTCCGCCCGCACCGCGCTCCGCCCGGCTCCGCGGTCGGTTGCCCGCCCGCCCGCCTGCCTGCCTTCCCCTCCTGCAGCAGCAGCGGGTGCGCCGGTCGGCCGGCGCGGCCCAGCTCAGCCCAGCCCCGCGCAGCCAGCCGCCTGCCCTCGCCCGCCCGCTGTGCTTCCCCTTCGCTCGCTGGCTGGCTGGTTGGATCGCGAAGCCGCGAGGCGCTTCCAACTCGGCCTCGCGCCGGGCCCCTCTGCTTCTATCTGCATCTCGTTTTCCGTTCTCTTCTGATGGCAGTAGTCTGGAGGCGACAATGAGTATCGATTGTTGCTCGGCGTGATGCTGGGGGAATTGCGATCGAATGTTCGTCTTGCTGCTTGGACGTGCTCGCGAAGGGATGATTAATCAAGCACATGCTGTGCGGTGACTAACCTACGCCGCGGGTCTATTTCTTGTCCACTACGCGTTGCCAAGAGCGTTTTCATCAACTTTCGTTCTATTCATTACACATTTAGCCGCTCTCTACATTACGGACTCGGTATTGTCATTTATTCTTGATGAAGCTCCCACATTTTTCGTCATTATTGTTAACGTATCATTCAATCTCAATATAGTATTTTCCATTTATTGCACGAGATTTTCTTTCCGTGTTTTCTTTATTATATCACTAGCAACAACGCGAATTGTTAAGGGTGTTCGTCGCTCAGATCCTTCTCATTCTCTCTAGCTCCTCCCTCATCTGCCGTTGGCACTAAATACTCTGTGCACATCAAAATGCGCGTTGACAATTATGTGATAAATGGACGCCCGTCACAAACGTTCCTACGTTCGTAAAATACCTCGCTATAGATGCATTGAAAACGCGCCATCGTAATAAAACATCATCACGTCAAAGTTACATAAATCGGACGTCATTCAAAGTACTTTGGTACATTGTACAGGAAAGGCTGGAATATATTCACGTAATTGAACACACCTCTTCAGAGACGACAATTTCATAATTATCATCCTATCTGTTTTTGTATGTTTTATTTGAGTATTAAAATTTAACTAGATAATATACATGTAAGGATATAATAATGACAAGAGCATTACATAATATCATTATTTACAGACATTGATTAAAAACTGAGAAACTGATAAAGAGAAAAAATATTTTTGGGAGTTCGGTTAAACGTCTCTATATTAAAAATACCACAACAGGTATATCACAGTAAAAAAATCACTCTTTTAATTTTTCCTGCTTTTTTTTATTATTTGTTCTCATTTTAAATGGAAAATGCCGTGAGAAAACTAAACACGTATACAACTGTTAAAGAAGAAATTAAGCAAAAAATAGCATATGTCTAATAAAGAGGTTAAAAATTGCTGTTCACCGATTCATCCTATTTTCTTCCAAAAAATTCCTATCCTTTAATAAGAAAATATTATATTAAACTGATCGTTTTTTCGAAGTCGATTTTCATAACTGAATGTTAAGTTGTTTCTATTTTTATTTTTAGATATGTAAGTGAAACACATTTTAAACTTCACTGATTTGGAATATTTAAATTTTTTTTTCTTAGAAAGAGAAAAAATACTATTACGCAAACAATGCATTCCATTCTCATTCCTACAATAATGCAGAAAGGTTTAATATATTTCTTTTAAGAATATAATAAGATAGATTATAATATAACAAGCCCTCATCAGGAAAAATGCAGTATCTGCACAGAACCAAGTTTCGAGAAAAACGAGTTTAACTTTGACAATCTTTCCTGATAGTGAGCGTAACAATAAGTTTGTATGTAACTGTGTGTTTGGTCTGAATTGGATTTTCAAATACTATTTTTTTAAATTATAACAAATATTGTGTTTCATTTTAGCAATAAAATGAACCAGTTACTTGTTTTCACTGAACATTATTAGCGTCGACCTGTCTATCTATTGTGCTTCTTAAAAATGCAGTAATCTTAGGATAGGAATGGTTACTGCATTGTTACTAAGCAATGATATTTCAACATTTATTACTTTGAGAGTAAAATGCAGTGATTAAGTAACACACACCGATGTTTACATCACTAAACAAGTATAGAGTATTCGGTGTGTGTTCGATTTGGGCGATTCGGTGCGTGTTCGTTGTGGGCGATTTGTTGGTTGAAATTTGGGATATGTTCATGTATTTCATTCTTAGGCATGAAAATGACTGGCTGGGATTTGCATATCTTATGAGGCTGAGGACACAAATCTCCTTTGGGTGTCTTTTATAACACTTCAAAAACCAAGCGGTCGTTGCTTTTCTTAAAAGCAAGTGTAGCTAAAATTTTTTGTACAAACAACATACGATTGTCCATCATCACCTGTTTAAGCATGTTTTTTCTTCTTGAAGTTAGCGGATCCGGAGCAGTGTCCTCCTTTCAACTTCAAATCACTGGCATGAAGTAAGGGCAAAATGATCTTCTTTCAGTATATGTCATGTCCCAAAATTTGCTATTTATTGTTATTCTGCGAACTGAAATTCTTTCTTTGCATTTAATCTTTGTCACATGGTATCACAACTAAATGTTTTGCCTTTAAGACTGTTTTCATTTTCATATTTCGGCTTTCTATGCAATCTTTCATCTTTCTTCTTTTCTAGGCCGTCCTTTCTTGCATATTCCAAGTTCAACACTGTAAATTTTCACGTTCCTTTATTCGGCTTTCCTGCATCATTTGATTTATTCTGGTCATCCTCCTCAGCCGCATGTTCATCTTTCAAAATCAGCTACTGCGTTCGTAGTTCAGGATATATCTAGGTCTATATTTTCTTCTTTAGTCCTTTCTAGAGGTCGATTTTCAGCAGAAGTAGCTAGAACTTGTGGCTCAATGATTACATTGTCATTTTCAGTCCTTATTGCTAAATGTTCAGAATCTAGATCTAGGTCTACAATATCACTGATTATTTGTTGATGGAGGTAATAACATTTTCGTCGGATTCTGCAATAATAGAGTGTTTATATCCATGGAACAACAACCCTCGTTTTGCTGAAAGGCTGTTGTAGGCGTTGTAGTTACAGTAGAGTGACATCTCAATTGTTCAGGAAAAGTATCTGAAAAACATTACTCTGTTCTGTTTTTTCTTTCTTTTTTTTTTCTCCATCACTAATAACAGATTCACTTGACTTAAGTAAGCTTGCAATGTGTTAACCACGACGTTTGTCAAAATAGTAACCACAAACTTTTCACAATCTGAATGATCACACTGATGATAACTTTCAACAGTGTTGCCAACAATGGCGATTTTCCACCAAATTGGCACGCGTGACATGTCTTAGAAAGTTCTCGTTGACAGTACGCGCATTTTTGTAAAGATTCTGGCTTTAAAATTTCGTCTTATGATTTTGTGCATTATTTAATTTGTAAATGTCAACATAATTTTGTTTAATGCATATAATCTTATGATCTCTTTAACCGAGATTTAAAATGGGGCTTAACATGGTGCTTTATTAATTTCAGATAGCGCTATTTGGTACTTTGACGAGATAAACTGACACTTTTTTAATATGTCCTCCCAACCCAGACTTTGAATACGGTAATTCAGATTAAATGAACTAGATAATTCTTTTCTACATATTACATTTCTTGAAGAGAATGCAGGATTTGCTTAAAGCTTAAGAGAAATGCAGTAAATGACGATCATATACTGCGTTTTTAATAAGTACGCTCTTCTCACTGCATTGTTCCTAAGCACACAACCATAATATGTTGATACTGTGTTTTTAATTCAAATTACTTCTACACCGTTCTATTCCCGACATTTTAACTAAGCGAAGTAGAAAGCTGATTTTTCTGAGTGCAATGCTAGGCATATCTCAATATGCAACGTTCTGCCAGATACTGTATTTCTGTTAGTGAGGGTAGAAGTTCTTCATCTCCTCACTTCCACGTGATTTTTGCCATTAGTTTCCCAAAGAAGGGATGTCTGCAAAAATGTATTTCTCTCCACTGTAGCAAAACGATCGAGTGTACCCTCATTGTAGATACTGGCTACACATAATATCTTTTAAGTCAAAGAAATTTTGCTTAACACAACATTGTCGATTACCGATAAAACTGAAAAAGCCAAAATTAATTGCTGGGATAGACGAATAAATCTTTTTTAACAAAAATTCATTCTCCACTGACAATCCACTCCAAGCCCATTGGGACTATTTTCTAGCTGGAGCTGTTCAAAGACATTAATTCTAATACTATTTTAAAAGACGAAATGTTTTTCCATTCGCTGCCCTTTGAAAGAGGTGTTAGCTCAGAGAAGGCGGAATCTGAGCGGTAGCGAACGATACGTAGCTTGTTACTACGAACGTAGGCCGATTTGTGGACATTTCTTATCAAAAATCTTTGTGAATAGAAGAGGCGAGGTTGAGGCACGCTGAGACGGCCATGGTGACGTGAAGTGAAGTACTTAAATCACAACTGACGAACGTAGTAACGCAAATTGTAAATAAATAATCTAACGTACGACACTTGCAAAAGATGGTCAGATGAACTAATCTACTGAACGGGATTGTATTTCAAAAGATGTGTGAGTAGAGGCGGAGTAGTGACGTTACAGATTTCTTATTTCGCGAATGTTGGAAAGCCCTTCATAATACAAAAGGAAATTGCCCCTCCCCCCTTCCCCCGTGATCGGATCACCGTTGTCTGAAAGTCTAGATGTATTCTCTCCCCATTTCTCGCCAGCGGCATAGGACGCTGCAGAATCTGGAAGTTTTTCGATCCCTTCATTACAGAAGTGAATGAAATTCTGTCAGTTTCTTCGTTTCCCCTGAACGTTTTAATTTCCGCTTTCTTTTCAGGTTCTTTGACTTTAGCCCCTTAACGCCGTGTCTTTTATGCGCCTGTCCTGCTTGTGAGCTAAGCCCACCATGAATGCAGTGACGTCACTGAAGGGGAGGGGGGTCGCTAGGGTTTCGCCTACAATAAGCTTTCTCCAAATATATTTTTTTAAATGAAAAATGTAAATATTTTTCGATTTCTATTGTTTCATTTACACAAAACAAAAAGTATACAATATTTAAAATATATTGTATAATTAATACTTCATTTTTAAGCGATGGTTTTGGATATTTCTAATACAAGTTCGCTGTTCTTGAAATTCGTGTAATGAAGTCAATGTTAAAGTTTCATGTTTACTTCAAATTTTCGAAGGTTATGTTCGGGTATTTCAAAGTCGGAGTTTTATGAATTGCTTCAAGCAGGAAAACAAATGCCAAGAGAATTTCGAAAGGTTCAAAATGTTTACTCAACTATTTCATTAACTTCCAGAGGATCAGCATCTTAAACTGGAAGATCAGGGTTTAAATGGAGAGATCGGGATGCGGGATTAAACCGCTGCAAAGTGGCCACATTGCAGGACGGTGTCGCGTCTGGTTGCGTTTCGGCACGTCGGGCAGCATCACGTTGCATCGCTTGGCGTCGCGTCTTTCCGCCTCGCGTCGCGTGATATTGCATGACTTATCAACGCATCAAGTCGCATTGTGTCGCATAAAATAGCATCGCCTCACGTCGCATGGCATATCACATCATGTTGCATCGAATCACATTGCATCGCTTCGCATCGAATCGCATCGCATTGCATCGCATCTCATCGAATCGCTTCACATCACGTTGCATCGAGTCACATTGCATCGCTTCGCATCGAATCGCTTCGCATCGAATCGCTTCGCATCGAATCGCATCGCATCGCATCGCATCGCATCGCGTCGCATCGCATCGCGTCGCATCGCGTCGCATCGCGTCGAATCGCATCGCATCGCATCGCATCGACTTGCGGAGTGAAGCGTCGAGGCGACGAGCGAGGCGCTATCGAATCGCGTCGAATCGCGTCGAATCGCGTCGAATCGCGTCGAATCGCATCGAATCGCATCGCAACACATCGCATCGCATCGCATCGACTTGCGGAGTGAAGCGTCGAGGCGACGAGCGAGGCGCTATCGAATCGCGTCGAATCGCATCGAATCGCTTCGAATCGCATCGAATCGCTTCGAATCGCATCGCATCGATCGAATCGCATCGCATTGCATCGACTTGCGGAGTGAAGCGTCGAGGCGACGAGCGAGGCGCTATCGAATCGCGTCGAATCGCATCGAATCGCTTCGAATCGCATCGCATTGCATCGACTTGCGGAGTGAAGCGTCGACGCGACGAGCGAGGCGCTATCGAATCGCGTCGAATCGCATCGAATCGCTTTGAATCGCATCGCTTCGCATCGCATCGACTTGCGGAGCGAAGCGTCGAGGCGACGCGCGAGGCGCTAGGTGCAAGGTGCAAGGTGCAAGGTGCAATGACGGCTCACCCACTCACCCTGAGGCGCTCGACGCGCCCGCGGAAGAAGAGGAAGAGCGCCGACTGGCCGAAGTCCGCCTGCGCCTCGGCGATCAGCTCCTGCGCGGCCTCCACGCCCGCGCGCACGTTGGCGCCGTCCAGCGCGAAGAAGGGCCGCACGATGGTGTGGTACCACAGCAGCGCCAGCCTGCGCCGCACGCGCCGCGCCGTCGCTCGCACGCTCGCTCCCCGCGCACGGCCGTTGCGAACGCTCCGATACTTCAAGTAGCGATATTACCGGTTTCGATACCGATACCTTTGTGTGATGCAGCAGTGGTATCGGAATCGATGCTGGTATATCAAAAATGAGACATTAATACCAAACTTTGGAATTGGTATCGAAAAACTTAGATTTTTGGTAGTATTTGTAATATTTGGTGTCAGAATAAGTTTGCAACTTTAACACATTTAATTTGTTAAAAATATTCGCAAACGTGTTAAATAAATGCAAGTGATAGTATTATAAATCACCAATCCATGTTGGTATCAACAAACACCTTTTGCACAGCGTCAAGCACCTTAGCATATACACTTTCGAGTCTTTGCGCATGCCCACAGGCTCCAAAGTGGTACACGCTACGCAAAAAGGTCTCTATATCGTATCGGATAATTGTTCGCAACATCCCTATCTTCTCTTGCGTTGTCCGTAAACGAATATTCGCTTTTCGTGAAATTTGCTGAAAATGTGGGCGAACATTTCCACCACTTCCAGCTTCTAGGTTTCTACTTTTGCACCGTCATGTACGATCATCAAAACGCCGTGACACTAATAAGAAAAGCGTAAATTATTCAAATATTAATATTTGCTTTAACGTAGTGGACTTTGCTAAATAGATGGCATTTACCAAAGGATATTAAACGATTTCACGAATATTCGTTCACGTATGTGTAAAGCGTCAGAGGCGTGCAAATTGACATTACAACTCACCTTCACCTGAATGTCGGCTCACGCCAATTTCAATCCCGCACAGCAGAGATGATGTGATCTTTGCTTACGGTACAAAAAGATTTCGAGCGAAATATGTTCAAAAGTCGCTCGCTTTGAAGTCATAATCGGAGGTACAAATATACTGCCGAATGTGAAATTGGCATCTCTAAGAAAAACAATGGAGTTGGGGAGTAACATTTAAGGTCAAGTTTACTCGTGATACTGAGTATGTATCGTTGTAATTTTTAGCACTACAGTGTTAAAATTAGGTAAGAAAACTAACAGCGGATTAAAACCAGCAAAAGCTCTTGGGCGTGGTAAGCGAGCAGCAGTACAAGGCTCATAATTAACCTGCATACCTTCCTGGGGCAGGAACAGACGGGCACCTCCAGTGCTTCACTCCACAATTCATTCCTGGAGACTGGGAGAGGCGCTGATTTCAGATTAAGGATGTTTTGACACATGTTCATTCGGCGTCATACGTATTCGCTTCATGCAAGAACAGAATCTACTGTTCACAGAAGGCCGCTCGCACAATACAAGAGCCAGGATGAGGAGATTATCCTGCATGTGTGATGCGCAAAGTTATCGTTGACGGAGGGGCATTCCTAGAGCGGATTAACATCTGAAGAGGCCCTAACCCTGACGAAACTATGGGGCGCCTCAAGTCAAATGAAATATTAAATATACAATATGTTAATAAGTGGATTACAACCTTTTCAATTTCAAAATGAAAGAACAAAATAATATAAATACAAGTATTTTCAAATAAAAATATTTTTAAAGGGTACCTTTAAAAAAGTTGTTACGTAATGTTCAATATCTGCACTGAATTTACTTAAATACTCGTACAATTGGTAAGTTCAATCATAAATAAAAAATTAAAAGTTATTTTTACATTTTAGGATTAACTAAAATTTTGGTTTAATCGTTGGGAGCCCCCATCTAGTGAGGACGTTAAGCACGTGCTTGGTCTGCTTATGCGTTAATCCACCCCTGGCCACGCCCTCCGCCAGTACAACGTCTTGGGTATATGGATGAGCGGCGAATGGTTCATCTAGTGTACTAAGAGAAACTGCAAATGGTACCCAACGACAATCCACCCATGCAATTGCATTGAGACTCAGTTGAATGCACGCTACCAAGCCAGTTAGTGAAACACGTGTAAATATCGTAGTTCGAAAGTTGGTAGTCGACAAGAAAAATAACTGACCCCCGTCGATCAAGGTAATCTATTGAAGTATCAATATTTGTTTACCTCTGTTGTAGCCTGTTTCGTATAATGCTGGTTCCCATAGATAATTGAGGCTTTGCAAAGCCAAAGGAGCTCAGTGCCAAAATGTTCGAAACGAAGATTTTGACATCTAAATATTAAATAAATCGGTGCCAATTTAAAAGAGCGAAGTTTCAAACCCCTTCCAAACAGGTGTAAATCTACCTAGTGATGGCTCTGGTTGTATGTCAACAATATGAACTCATACAGTTTTCATTGATTTTCCAAAACCTACATTTTTGGCTCTTAGCTCCTTTAGCTGTGCAAGGCCTCAATTACTCAACTGCTTTGCGAACGGAATTTTTGGAGAATTAACATGGTGCCGTAACTACACACTGGTTTGTCTGCCGTCTGTTCAACAGCACCCTAGTATAACACGTAACAGCTTATTATTTTGCGGTTGTTTCATTTAGATTTTCTTTTCAATTTATCTTACGTGTTTTCTGTCTGCAATTTGAACTAGAGGCCTGCAGCAGCAAAAATGCTGCTCAATAAAACACTCAAAATTTAGTTTCCAAAAAGTAGCACGCACACTGCTTAAGGACAACAGATAAAATGATCTTGTATAACACTTCAATAAATATAAAAAGTAACCAAAGTATTGTTCTCAAATAATGCAGCAATATAAAATGGTATATACGGGTACAAAATACAACACACGAATAATATCAAAACGTTTCTGTTCCATAACGGAATAAAACATAATGGCGGGCGGCCTCTTCCTTGGGCCCTTGTGTCGTAAGCAGTAAAGCGCTGAGTATGAGACTTCTATCGATACGCGCAGAATCAAAATAGGCGGAATAACACAATAAAATATTGGCACTTTCAGACCAAATGGACGCTTCTTATGGGGTTTTCAGAGTTCCTGGGTATTTAACGAAACCGTAGACCACTCTCTTCCGACCGAAGGCTGCATCGTTTCCTTCAATATCAGCGCGCATTAGTAATATAGGTGATTTTGGATTTTTCCGGAGTTCCTGGATATCTAACAACATACAGACACTTCTCAAGTGGTCGGAGGCTACTTAGTTCTCTTTCAATTTATGTACGTATTGAAAACTTGTAATATAGGTGTTATTCACCGGGTCTTCTCGTTCCACGGCAGTGGTACGCGAATAGTTTACGTAACAAGGCGCGACACAGGTAATTTACGTACGAATCGAGTTTGTCGTCCGAGCTTAGTGAGGAGTGCGGGAATCACCTCGCGCCCGTGTTGCGTATGCTATTCTTTAACAGTGCCGTGAGCGAAACGCAATGCGTCAAGTAAAGGAATGTAAATTAAATATCAAATAACTATAATTACCTTACTTGTACAAAAGTAAATGGATTCCAGTTAGTGTCGTAACACTATTGTTAGTAATTAATAAACAAAGACGTCCCGACGAAAGACAATTGCGAATCGTTACAGAAGTTTGCCACACCCGTCACGATGTTTCGCACACTGAAAAATTAGCTGTTTCGCACACTGAAAACAAGCACGAGAAACCGCGTTTCGCGCGCGACGTATTAAAAAATATTTTGTTACATTGAGGAATAAAAACAGAATACAGCTGCATCAGCAGATTCAATTTTCTTTTGTGGAAGCACCCTTATGGAACCTAGAATTTTAAGGTTACACACACACACACAATACAGAAGCTATTAACTTCAAGGCTGTCACAACATTCGATATTACATAATAAGTGAACAACATTAAACAATTATCTTACCTTCAAGACGTGTATCTTGCATTACACCTCTTTTTGTCCATTAGGGAAGTGACCAATATCCACAACGGTATTCTTGGTCAAACACGTTCGTCATATTGATAGATTCCGAATAAAATTAAACTCATATGACCGACAATTCTCCTAAAAAAAAGTAATGTGAATCTTCGGCGATGCTACTACACCTATCGGTTATTTTTTTGATCAGGTCAAATGGTTTTCCTGGTTCATTACACCAGGTCAATTATTTTTCTGGTCGAATTGTACAGTTCGTCTGAGAAAAGCTATTTAGCGGTAGCGCCTAGCCTCATTGACACTGTGAACCTAATTACCGGCGGAAGAAATGTTTGTTGTATTGTCAAAAGGAGGAGAGGAAGCTTTGAACTGCGAACACGTGCCTTCAAATTATTGCATTGCTAGGTTAACACAGTGAAGCACAAGTCCGTACCTGAACCGGAAAACATTCTGAATTAACAATGAGACAACATGTGGCTCACGAAGAACTATTGCTTTTACTGCGAGTATTTCCTCCTGTTTGTTTCAATTCCCGAGCAAGAATAGTTAAGAAATAGAGGCTGCAGGACACGGAAGTATTATCAACTGAAGGTCACATCTACACTGAGAAATATCACGAGTTCTTTCCAGGAACAATTTTCACAAATAGTTAAGATTGTTACTAACTATTTACCTCAAAAGAAAATTGAAACTTAAATATTACTAGGCTTCCGTAATATTTATTATTTTATTCAAACTGCTTCAAGATACGCACATTTAGTATGAAATTAATTGGTCTTTATTAGAAGAAGACTTAAAAAAAAATTAGTTTACGAAAATGTTCGTCGACTAACGCTAGTAATTATCCAGTAAATTAACAACTGTAAAGGAGTAAACAAGTGCTTGTGACAGCATATTCTTAGAGCGGAAAAATCATGTTAAATATGAAACAATGTTCCTCTCTTAAATTACCATAGAATAGATTTAGGAAAACAATAACGAACATCCAGCATGTGTCTTTCATAACATCGAGAATACTTTTTTTAAATAATGATACTGCCTGTGGACGGCCGTGAAAATTAGCACTTTGAAAAATCATAGATTATTCATTGTGTTCTGTCAACACAATATGTAATATGGTACTTGTGAACGATAGATATGCCAAGATCATAGTGTTAATTAATGTTGAATATTATACAACTGTGAATGTACTATGGAATTTATTTTCTACTGACATTTGAACTGATTCTTGCATTATTGAGCACAAACTGTTGCAAATTTTTACTATTTAATCCAGTTTTCAGAAAATATGACAGAAGTAGTAAAAGAAAATTAAAGTTATTCCGTTTGAATGAGCCTTTTTGTTATTTCATTTATGATTTAACAAGACATTAATTCTTATGCAGTGACAGTAAATTCCAATTTTTAAATTGCTTAATTATAGCAACATTGTCACGCTTCTCATATGAAAAAAAGTTTAATATTTTTCGAGGGTTCTGTCATAGCAACTCTCTCGTTGCGAAAATGATGCACTTCACAATATTTTCTTACGAAGCAGATGAGAATCTATTTACCCGTTGAAGTCCAGGAAACATTATTGCTTTGACATGTACTTTCGGGACTGGCTATCCGGCGAAAACTGGGCAATACACTTTAATGGCACGGTCGAGGCAGCCATCTCCGGGTTAACCAGCCATTGCCACTTTATCACCGCATAAACCGAGTTGCAGAGGGCGTCATGGAGTGTGATAGTGCTTTCTCGCACCGCTTCGCTCCTCCACTGCATGGCTCCGGCATTACGATTACTACGGGCATTCCTAGTTCGTAGCATTTCCTAAGTGAAGCGCACGCGCTCATGCACACACGCACACACACACGCACACACACACGCACACACGCACGCACACACACACGCACACACACGCGCGCAGGCGCGCGCGCGCGCGCGCGCGCACACACACACACACTTGGAAACTGTTCTAGGCAAAACCATTGAACTGAAATCCTTTTTGAGTAACTTCTTACGCACTGACAGTAAATACCAAACGCTAAATTGCGGAATTATAGCATCATTTGGACGTCACAAAGCTTCTAATATGAAAACAAGTTTATACAGCGAATCGTACCTTTCAAACACATTTGTTTCTAGTCCAATTAGGCATCAGCAAGCTATTATAAATTTTCATAAAACTAGTTTGTTTTTAATTCTTTCCTTTCTTCGTCTTTGGCCTCGACGCCCCGCGCCCTGCTCCTCCGCCGCGTGGACCCCTGCGCGAACGCACCCCTTTTTCCCCGCCGCGCTCGGCCCCCTGACAACGCATATCGCCCGCGCTCGCGGAGCTCCCCGGCGGCGGCTGCCAGCATCCGTTATGGCTCCGCCCCACGCCGCACACTGGGCCGGAGGAAGGGGAAAATAATAAAAATAAATAAAATAAATTAAATATCACAAATAAAAATAAATATAATATGAATAAAAATAAAGTAAATAAAAAATAACAAACAAACAAAAAAAATAGGAAATGTCGTTCAAGGGATTTGGTCCGAGCGAGTAGAAATATTAAACCATTAATTTGCCGATGGTTCGGAATATTTTTATTCCATCCTCAGAGTTTACTAAAGAATTATGTATATTTACAGTCTCTTAGCAACATTTTGGTCGGATTCCAACCCAAGTCCACTCGGAGTTACTGCAGCGCAAGGGTCCATCCCGCACCACGTCCAACTTTGGCAAAGGAAACGCCTTCTTTAGTAAGGCGCGAGGTTGGAATAAAAATATTTCGAACCGTCGGCAATCTAATGGTTTAATTTTTCTACTCACTCCGACCAAATCTCATGAACGTCATTTCCTAATTCTACATCGTGGTCGTGAATTCTACAATGGTTAATACAAAAATAAATAAATACTTAAGTAGTTGTTGTTTTTTTCGATTTTACCATATCAACGACAAAAACGGAAGTTTTAATCACAATTGCTTTTTACTATTATACTTCGTATAGTAGTAGGGACGCGATTTCAAATCATCAGATGCAAAGTACATTTGTGTGATTTCACGTCCCATTATTGTACCTGAAATCGGAAATAAATTTCAATATAACCTAAAGGAGTGACAATACTACTACGTATTAAAATAAAAGTGTAAATAAATATATAAGAAAAGAGTAAAACATAAATAAATATAAAGTAAATCAATAAAAAATAAATTCCTCTGGCATTCGAACTTCTGACTTTTTCTTGATCGCAGCCTTTCGGGGCGATTTCGGCCCACTGAACACCACCACCCCGCGCCCCTGTCGGATCAACACACGAAGCACCCTCCGGAAAGACAGATACGACTCGGAGAGCTGAGGGTACGCCCCCTTCAAACACACCGGGCGCGCTTTTTTTAAACACATTTATTTCCACAGTCGGTCGACTGACCGTTCCAGTTTTCGCTCTTAGGATGTTGTTATTATATGATGTTGAGATGACGCAATGTGTATGACGTGTTACTCTCTCAGCATCCCCGAAAAATAAACATTTGCGTGTTTTCTTTAGAGTAAGTTTTAATCGAGCGAAATATGAAACAGGCGTGTCACTGCTACAATTGAATGGCTCCAGCGTCATTAGATTGGGTTGAATGGTAATTAATCGAATAATAATTGTGACGACTGAACGGCCTCGCTTGCCTGGCAAGCGTAAATAGAGCAAATGTCATCAGCCGTCATTCGCGATTCATGTTTGTGGTCGTCGGCAAATCACGTGCGTTGACTCCGCTAGAAAACCAGCAGCGATAGCCATCGCTTTCTCTGCAGCACCGTTGAACGGGAGGTTGTAGGGTTTGAGTCATGACCATTAGGTGGCTCAAATTCAACTCCAGGTGCTTATCTGTCTGAATGATACCTCTCAAAAACATACGGCTGCAACGACGCCCCGCTGTGGGAGATACCTCGAGAGGGCAAAACACACAGGCCGGCATTTAGATGCCGTATCTCACAATTCAACGGACAGGGAACTCCGACCCCTCCCGATACATTTCATCTACTACACTTAAGGGAGTAATTTGTTGTCGCGCCCGGATTCACTCACTCATCCAATCGGAAAAGTTAATAACAAAAGGAAGAGGATAATTAATGAAAACGATGAAAGTCATTCAGCGAAATCTTACACATCAGATGTCATAATTTTGGGTAACTGTAAGAAAATTGGGAATGTGAATAGAAGAAATCATTCATCTTTATTCCACAATTTACAGTAAAAAATAAAAAAATTCAAATGAAAAGTAAATGATAAAAAATTATGATTATATTCTACTATAATACGAAACACTGGGAGACGAAAACCTGCATATATTCAGGAAAAAATCAACATTCAAACAATTGAAATGCAATTTTCAACCGCCAACATTTTTCAATTAACGCGGACTGAATAAAATTTACAATTCAAATTTTTACTTCCCCATGTTTCTCGTTGGTCTCCGAAGTTGGTAGTCGGCATTAGTCTTATGAATAGAATGTTGAGGAAACTGTGTTACAGCATGTGTGAAAAACACGAGAGAACAATCTGCTATGTTAACTACGAAACTTGTAAACTACCGTGTACCATATCAATAAATGTCATTCATTGCACGAATACATTCGATAATTAGTTTTTAAATTCACCAGAATCCATCTTCACTTTAATATGTGAGACATGTTCTTATACTTGTATGTATTCAACTGAAACTGAATGACTACATATTTTCAGCAATTTAATCGCAGGGGTCCAAGTCTTTCCATTTGTTTATTAACGTTTCGCAATATTTGAATGTTTGTCCACGGGTCTTCATCATGTAACGCAGAATTACAGGACTGGCAGTTTTAAGTAGGGTTCCAGCATAGAGTAAAGAGTGAATCTTTCCACATTTCGTGTATGGGTCTGGAATGAATTTAATCTCGCTTTTAAAACAACGCTTTACAAATTGCAAAATGTTCGTACCGTTCCAACTAGTCCCTGTTACCAAATTCCAATGCGTGCAGCAATTTAAAGCAAACTCTGCAGTCTTCGGTCTTTTGAGAAGTACTTTCGGTTACGTTACTCAAACACTAGGGAAGAAATCTCCAAACCATGAAACAGTTTCGATTTTGACTGAAAAATACTTATTTAGAATGTGCTATTCCGCCTATTCTTAAACTTCACGCGAATTCTCGTGCTCAGAGCGTCACTGCTTACGACACATTTGATATCATGCGACATTAAGACTCCAAGGAAGACGCCGCCCGCCATTACATATTTGTAGAAGCGTGACTTTTTGGCGTAACCTTTTTTCAATTTATTGTAAAAAAGTTGTTTTTTGCTTTATATAGCGGTAACGGGTAATCTATTTCTTGTTAATTTCGCTGTATTTTTTTCGAAAGTAAATTATAAGAAAGATTGAGAATTTAAATATTAATTATATTTTTAGTTTTAAACATAAAGAGTGCAGATATATAAAGTACAAATAAATAACAATAAGCGTTTGTAATTCTTTTATATTGGATTACATACAATCCAAGTAAATAATATAATATAGCCCAATATATTTTTCAGAAATCGTCTTCGGTCATTTACAATCAGGTTGTGCTTTGAGACTACTCTTTTCCACAGTCGAAGTTGGCATCGTATTCACCCACGAAATGTTCCCTAGGATCCGTTTCCCCACACGCGACGAGTTACATTGGCAAGTAAAACGTGACAAATACTTAGTAAATGAATTTCGAGAGAATTTCGCATTTATCGTGAAAA
Organism: Gryllus longicercus; assembly: GCA_038098605.1. Taxonomy (NCBI): domain Eukaryota; kingdom Metazoa; phylum Arthropoda; class Insecta; order Orthoptera; family Gryllidae; genus Gryllus; species Gryllus longicercus. The sequence goes on from JAZDUA010000055.1 coordinate 3,421,970, forward strand.
TACGCCAATTTCGCTTTATAAGCATTTTGTGGCGAAAATTCGCGACAACAATTAGTATGAAATAAATCTCAACAACTTCGTCAAAAAACTCAAAATCGCTTTAATTTTTTTTTCACGATTACACGAGTAGTTACTCGCAGTTAAAACGAAATACTCGCTTCTAAATATTTGCTATTTAGATATTACAGACAAGATCTGTAGTATTGTCTAATTACTATAGATACTACATTATTGCAGTATTCGTGAACGTTGTTTTGGTTAAAATATTTATTTTTTGCGTTGTTTTACGAGAATTGAATCGTTAAACGCCAAAATCAAATTGACGCATTAGCAGTGGATTATTGCTCCAAGAGGATAGAAACATAGTTTGTTGCATATTTATATGAAAAATATTAATTTATCACCTGCTTTAAAATATACATTTTTTTTTTAAATCAGATAATTTGGGAGACTTTTTCTCAGTTTTCTCGGAATGAGAAATTTGGTGTTTGACGGGTTTCTGAAATAAACGATTCATATTGTTGTTCTTGAATAGTGGGCGTGCTACTTCTCTGAAAACCATTTTGTGTGGTTTTGTTCAACAGCATTTTTGCTGCTGCAGGCCACTATTTTAATTAATTCATTATTAGAGGATAAAAGTTGGTGTAGTAGACACGTCGGTATAAGCAATGACTACTCTTCTAAAATTTACTCTCGCAAACTCTCCAATGCTTTGCATGTGTTAAAAAATGTGAGTAAACAAGAAAAGCAATAGGGTGTGAATAAACAAGGATTGATAGTGCACACTTGTATTGAATACAAGTAAATGTGCGTAAGCAATTTTTGAAAGAATTTATTCGAACGGGCGGTGGTAATTCGCATGAAGCCCCGCTTGGCAGCGCCACCGGCCGTTGAGAGCCGCGCCGCGCCGCGCCGCCCCTGCGCTTTGCCTCCCTCGTGGAGCCCGCGTCCCTCTTGGCACGTGGGGCGAGCGCCGCGTCGGCCGGCCGGCCGGTCGGGCGAGGGGAAGGGCCTGGTTGCCCTCATCTTCCCTGCCCGCCCTGTGGGGGTTGCCGGCCGGCGCGGAGCGGCGGAGCGCGCGCGGACGAATAGGGGTTGCCAACTCTCCGGCGCTGCTGCCGGGGGGAGATTACGGGACCGTCGGCGCCGCGCCGCGTTGCTTCGGCGCGAGTTGCCTTTCACTTCGGCCGCCTTCGACTGGCCGTTGCTGTGAATTCTCGTTTCGCGCACAAAGGCTATGAGAAGAACTGCTGGAGCTCAAGAGTTTGTCCGGGGAAAAGAAACGAAAGGAGAAAACAATAAAAAATAATTAAGAGGAACTTTCACTTCTGGGAATTAGCACTAGTCATGATTGCACAACATACGTAAAATTTGCGCTCTTCTATTTTGCACCTCATTATCCTCTTTATTGGCATTTGAGTCCACAGCCATATCAAAGAAAAAATAAGTAAATGATGGTACAAATGACCATTATAATGATCTGAGCATTTCAGGTCTATCATCATTTTCCAGTAAAAATGATCCATGCTTTATAATACAAAGGAATTGTTGAAAGAATCATTGTAACATATTTTAGTAGGTTTCATTCAATAAAATATTACAATAGATTCTTATAAAACTTAAACAGATCTTTTGAAAATATAATAAGAGAGGATTCATTGAATAAACTTTTTACAAACAGGGTCGAGATGTCTTAAATAATTTCTGACGTGGTACAATATACTTAAAGTGCAGTGTTGGAGAATGAACATACTATAACATGTAAAAGGAAAAGCGATTCTGGGAAGACTCAAGATTTTGAAACGTGTTTCGTGAAGAGTACTACGTGTTTCAGACTCCGGGGTATTCAACAGAAAGATGTCAAAATAATAGATATTTTGAAAGTGACTATACCTACCAATAGTCTCACTCTCACTCCCATCTGATCAAAAGCGGTCTTAAAACACTAGTGACTGAAAAGAGGGACATTTAAATAGAAATAACCCTCATTTATTCACTGTCTAAACGTGCGATAACTTGATGAAATGATGTTTATTCTATTTTTACTTCAGCTAATTGTTTCTCGCCGCTGTATTTTACAGCGAAGAGCTCAAGTATCCTAAAATATCAGAGGCGATAAAAAATGTTCATTTACCTATTACATGTAGTTATTACAGTTTTTATATTATAGTCATAATATGTAATTTGTAGTTGTTGTATTTATGGATTTCTGTACTGTGTTCAGAAAACGTAACTTTCGAATTAGTGAATTAAGGAGCGGTAAAGTCAGAAACTGATTGTATTTACATCAAACTTTCCCTGAAGTCCGTACTTCCATATTACTTCAGTAAAGAAATCGTCAAGTTATCTCATATGTCATTAGATACAAATTTGTTGATTCTGAGTTATTTGTAAAATGATTATTTCGAAAATATGTAATGTTCGTCAACATTTTATAGACAAAAAGGTCTGACTGATTGATTAGTGCTTACGGGCGCGTCAACAGCCAAGGTCATTACTCCCGTAAGTGTTGTGCATGTTTTCCCTCGGGCGGTAACGGTGATCTTTCCCTCTGAATGCTGAGATCCGGGGTCGACCTACCTGTAGCTAACGGGCTTTTCCTAAACCAGTTATCTCCCACCAGCGAGGCACCGCCCCAGCGGGGACAACCTCTACGCTCCCGATCGGTCTCTCGTCATGTGTGGCAGTGTAGTGCATGTTAATGTACGTGTGTGTAAGTAAGTGCTGAAGAGAGAACAAGTAAGGGGAAGGAAATATCGCGCGCGGTCCGTGTCCCGTTAGGGTACTGCTCCGGCATTCGCTTGGTATTGAACGGAGAAACCTTAGAAAACTACCGATCAGAGCAGCTGGCCGCTAGAATTCTCCCCCAGACGGCGACTGAACTCGAATCTAGCGATTGTCGAAAATCCCGCCACGGTCGGGACTCGAGCCTAGGACCTATCAGTCAGAGGCACTGCAGTGACATCAGTTGAATCCCTGAGCCACCTCTCCCGGCGATAAAACGGTGTTCTATTAGAATTTCAACCTGTCGATTTCTTCGATGGTGGAAATGAAAGATGGACATTTGTCGACAGCAGATGCAGAGTGTGCCCTTGACCTTTGTTCGTATCCGCAAGCACACTGCGCATGGATGCCCTGCTTCGCTCCACTAGAGAGCAGCCGAGACAGAGAGCAAACAATCTTTGAAAACCCTTTGATTGCCTTTGAACTTGTTCACAAGATAGAACTGTGATCTATCGGCAAGAGATTAAAAGGAACTGGTCTCTCAGGTGCATCTACTCCGACAGCTTAATTTAACTACTAGGCCACTATACCTTTCATCAATTGCAAAGGCGATAAATAATTAGCTGACGTAAAATAGAACAATCAGTATGTAACACTAGTTTTCGACAGTGAATAAATGTATGAATTATGAGTGAATTGGGGATCAGGCAGTATAAAACAGCATGACTCGACTTTGAACGTGACTTTTAAAATGAGAATGTCTGAAGAAATAATATGTTACTAGTGCCAACCAGTACTTTAATTTCATTGGGACAATTTATAATAAAATATATGTAACTGTGAAAACGTATAACAGGGAAAACGATATCGTTAAGTTATTTTTAAAAAAGTCAATATATTTAGAAATATTGCACGAGCAAATGGGTATGGATTTATTTATTTTTTGAGATCGATGAAATACAACGAGAAATAAGTTTCTGAACTTGGATCAGAGGAAATATGTAATGTTTCAAACTCTGAGGAAATAGTGTTTTAATGCGGAATTGAATATGCCTGGTGAACGTACAAAAATAATAAGTTAATACAAAAATAATACGGTTTTAATAGGTTAAAATATACGTACACTTCTGAGGCTTCTCAGACTAATTTATACTGTCAATAGGAAGAAAAATTCAAACTTTTGCTCAAAACAGAATTATCCCTTAACTTCTAATTACTCCACCTTCTTATTCGGTGTAGTGACGCGCTTCTTCTACTTAGTCTTGTGGCCTGCGTTCTGTCCTGCAATTATATTCTTAAACACCTGGTACATTCTTCCAGCTTACCTCAATCATTAGCAAATTGCTTAGAAAGTAAGATTTTTATATCTCCCTTCTTCCCGTTCGTCTTCATTAGACCGCCAATATCCCTTGGAATTATTTCCTCCTTTAGAAAAGTCGGAAACCCCCATTAACCTTATATCTGAAATTTGGAAACATTTCGAAGTACAATTCTTTGTCATGCCAGATTTACATATAGTGGCAAGACGTTGATCTGTGACATCATTTTCTAGTTGTACTTCTTGCATGGGAATTTGGCACACCTGGTTGAAGGGACTGATAAATATATGCGAAATTAAATGATTTCAGAGAGAAACGACAATTAAAAAGGGTAGAAGATCATTTTCAAAAAGACGCTCAATAATTCTTGCTATATCAATTCTATAGTTACCGTTGATTTACATAAATAGATCTGATTTAAACACATTATCAGATCAAAGAGACCTATAAATACCCACTGTTGTCCAAATCTCTAAAGACGTCTTCAGTCGCAAAATATAGAAAGTTTATTGTTTTTTATGTATGAAAAATGATGATTTTTTAGATACGTGAGTTTCATTTTTTTGTATTTTTAACTGTTATAACAGGTGCGTTTTTATTGGAATATGGTTTTCCTATTAAATGTACAAAAAATCAAACGCACGGAAATATCTGATTCAATTCGTCGCTTCTTGATAATGCTCAGGACGATGTGAAAAACAATAACTTGGTTAGTGTTTAACTGTAGAAATTTAACTTGGTTTGGCCAGATCCATTAACTTACATCACACTGCATCACGTCACAATCAATGCAATAATTCGGTAATTCTAAATAACGAAGTATAAAATTTCATGTAACGAAAAGCAAATTTATCAGCTGATACGAAATGACAAGCTTTTGGTAAAATATTACAAAAACGTTCTTAAATCTGTGAGCAGTTAAAATTATTTGTGAACGCTAAGATTTTCATGAGGGCTTTTTAGAACTTCGTTTATTTCAGGGCGATTTCTCACCGCAGTTGTGGTACTTATCTCGCCATATCAAATGCTTTATCGCTTTCAATTTTGCCGTGTTTCCCTTATCCCTCCCTGTCTCAACTTATCAGCCCTTGTTGAGATATTTTCGCATTTATCTCGTTCTCTCTGAAGCCACAATATACATTGCTGCAACCAATACCGTGTTTTAGGTTCCTAACTTTCAAACGATCTTTATGAATCCTTCCAAACTTTTATAGTACGTTGAGACCTACAAATTTTAATTTTTATAATTACTTCACTATAATTTTAATTAAATTTATTTTAATTTAATTTATTATTATTATAATTGATTTTAATTTTTAAATCAAATTTTAATTAAATTAAAATGATATTTTTTTAAAACTGAACTTCAACTATCTCCGAAAAACAGAGCTTTAATAATGTATTTCCTGTATCATGTAACAATCTACGTTTGACAGTACACACACACACACACACACACACACACACACACACACACACACACACACGAACACGAACACACTTTTCTCATAAATTTCGAATGGTTCCCATTTCAAAACTATATTTTTGAGCTTTAATGGTTAAAATAAAATACATGGTAAACGATTTTCACTGTTAAAATAGTTTTCATAATTTTAAACCGAGTCGGTGGTGTCAAAGGATCCCTTATTGATCCTTTAAAGTGATATGAAACATCGGCTGTTTCACTGCCATCCCTCAGCCTTCTGCCGAGCCACGGAGATAATCATTGGATTAAAAATACATAATGGTTTAGTAAAGGGAGACGTGAAGTTTCATGACTGAAATTGATATCTGCGAAAACTACTCATACTAATCGGACAAACAGTACAGAGAAGTTTCTCAAATCACCAATGAGTGAACACGACCAACTAGTGAATAAATGAAACATGCTGGAGAAGTCCATGTTATTTTATTTACTACGACAATTTCAACGCTTCAGAAATATGTTGTTCCGTTTTGAATTAATTGAATTATGTAATGTATGTTAACCAACTTCGTCAAAAAACCTAGAAAATTAAAAATATACGATACAAAAACCATATTAACAAGATTGAAGACGTTAGGTAATACCTGCTTTAATATCCATGGATGGCAGTATTACAAGTTTTTCCTTTCGATGGAAATCAGTTCGCATAACCCGTTGTCCTTCAAATATTCGTATTAAGATATAATAATTAGGGGCTACTTTACTGAGAGCATAGAATATATTGGTTCAAAAGGGATTCGATATAACTGACGTTTGCCGACTTACAAAGAACTGTCCAGTCTTCTAAATATACTTTACACTCGTAGATTGCATGATTACTATTCATTATACAAAGGTTAACTATTTACTTTCTAACCATTACCTAACTATTTGCAAATCGAAAGTTTTTATTTGCAACTAATAATTCACAAGCTTTGAGCACATTGCTCAAATAATTTCATACCAATAATCTAAATCAATAGAGATATTTTTTACACCATGAAAGTCCTGCAAAACCAAGGTCTTTGTTAAGGGTTAAGAGCACATTGTGTATTTTATAATAATCAATTTATAATCTGAAATCCTGCTAGTAAATAAGATAGCGTAACAAATGTTCACCTTGCAGCTTTTTAATACGCGTGCCTGCAGTACTCGAACATCCGCGGGGATGATTCCTCGTGTATCGACCCGCGCCTCAGCGGAGGGGGACGCGTGCGTCATCTGGCGTGATTTCCTGGAACTACGTGAAGGTTAATCAACGTGCATCATCCGGGCCGATCGTTGCGCTACGCTAATTCGGTTTCGCGTTAAAGGGGCCACTTCGAAGACCCACATAGTTGTCAGAATAGAGGGTATTTACCTGAATATTATTTCCGAATATTGGAGATTACATCATCGGTAGTAAAATGTTGGAAAATGAATAATTCCACTTCCAGTTTCATATGTTTATTCACAAGCGCTGACTTACGACGTAACTTCAAAGGAAGATATCAATATTATTGAAAATATGAATTGCGAATAAAGTTCGTTTGAACGTTGTAGTGAAGTTGAAAACAGTCTTCAGAGAAGGAATCACACATTTCTCGAATACTGAAATATTTACACGTAGTCTTATTTTAAAAATGTAAATTATAGAGGAGTTGAATGTAAATTCTTTGAAACTCCAATTTTGCATGTTAATGATTTCCGGTAATGTGTAGCAGTAAGATAATATTTTGGTATGTACTTAAAACATTTTATACAAACGAGAGTCAAATTTTGCTATCCTTCTCATTTCTCAGTCTAAATGTTATAAAACGATATTATCGATATAATTCATATTTATGCTCTGATAGTATGTGTAACGACTGTTGCAGAAAAGACTTGAATGAAAAGGCGTGAAAAATGTGTCTATTTTATTTCAAACACACTCTCGCTATGAAAAATAAATGAATATTGAAATATTTTTCTTGTTTACGTATTACATACAACCAGTAACCGTAAATAATATTTTATTTTACTTTCTGTGAATATTCAATATTCTCTACAATTTTTAGAGAACATGCGGCAATTTCGTCATTTTCTTTTTGAGTACATAATTTTCTTCTCCGCACTTTAAACGAACGCCTGGGTTAAACAAAGTTGACCCATCCTTCCGCGACGTGGTGTAACCCCTCTCTCTTTCCTCTAACTAACCTCTCAAACACACACACACACACACACACATGCATACGTAATGCATACTTATATAAATACCCAAAAACATACATATACACACATATATCCACATTTCATAAATTTCAAATGGTTCGCATTTCAAAACTGGCTATTTTTTTCTTTCATCTGATAAAATACTTGGGGAATATTAATAATATTTCGGTAGCTTTTCTAAGGTTACATATTGGAACGTTTCATTTATATGAATGAAGTTCTTATTGCACTTATTTTGTAAAAAGAAGAACAAATTTGATAGAGAACAAGAAGGAAAATCTTGTAACTCCATTACATTTTGTGAGTTCTCAAATGCCCGCGCCTTCTCCCTCTGGGCCCTCTTCATCGTCCGATGTCCGCGTTTCCGTCACCTGAATACGTGGTCCTGTGTTTGAATTTCGGCAAGAATCCCCAGGATGACGAAATAGCAATGGCAACTGATGATCAGGTTGAAATTCTGTGAAATGGTGAGGGGAAGTACAAAATATGCTCACCATTTCAACCGTTATGCTGGACTCCACGTAACATAATTATTGATAGGCGTTGAAAAGTTAAATACGCATCACCTATGATTTAATTAGGATTTCTCGAGTAAAACGTAAACTGACTCGTTTAACTGATTCACTCGAAACCATCTCCAGCAAATATGGAATAAATATTACTGGAGAGGAAAATTGAAAAATTAAACTGCCAACGTCATGAGAAATAAGCGTCTACAAGTGACCTGTATAAATAAGTACGTCCCTTTTTCAGAACAATTGATAGAATGATTTCGGGCGGAATTTTCATCAAAGATATTTCATTTCCATTTTTAAATGCATAATATGTCGCACGAGACAAAATATGAGTAATACATGGCCCAACGCGCTAGGTATTGTGGGTTGCATGCCGATGCCGAATTATAACTCACGGGCATTTTTAAGTCGCAAAATGTAAAACCAGTAGGTTTGTAATAGCATATGAAACTAATATTTCATTACCATGACCGAATAACAAACGTATTTGCCCATAATAAGTGTTTGGATAAACAGCAAATTACAAATGTCAGTTATCTTGCTGTGGAATAATATTACTATCGTCAGGTTGTCTTACCTCCGAAATGGAATCAGTAATTCAAACGACCACTTACAGCATATTATTTTATCAACGATAATTTAGTATAATGTAACACAAAATATTATCCTATTTATATATTCGTCATAAAAACAAAAAGAAAATATTCTTGGCGTAGGGGTGAGGGGGGTAAATTCTGCTGTGGGCTTCCTGCCCTCTCTCTTTTGTTAAATTCAATTATCAATAAATGTAGCAACGAGAGTTATTGACACATTAAGTTGTAATATAAAATATGGTTTCTCTGATGTCAAGTGTGAGAAGAAGAGATCTAGAAACATGTTTCGATACATTTGTAAACGTTTTTGTAGATATAATGCTGTAAATGTGAAGGTATCATATTCTCTCTCTTACATATACACAATAATTTGTGGATAGTAAACTAGTTGAAGCCAGTCTTCATTGAAACAGTTCAATGTCTACCATGTTATAGAAATTTGTTATACTTTTCACGGATAAGTATTTTATAATAACTGAATTATGTATCATGTAAATTAATCAGATTCTTTCAATACATTTTGAAAATATTACTTCCCTGTATATTAATTAACCCTCAAGAGCACCAGTATAATATTCATTATAATATTTGGCATGTCTATTTTTAAGTATTCATACCCGTTTAATGTTATAAATAGGTCTGTATGTTTATTTTTTGTATTGCATAATTTCATAGAAGTAAGTATCTCTCATTGATTTGTTTTAAAAAATTGTTTCTAGAGAAGAATATAAACATAATTTGTCGTCCGCGAAGTTGTATTTACATTTTCTTTTCTTGCTTCCTCTCTTCTAGCTATGGAAAAATGAGTATAATTTTCCAATTCACCAAACATTATTTTAATGTCACATCGGCAGTATATTGTCAAGTTTTCATTTGCAAGTTGACTCGCAATTGTGTTTTCATCTGTATTTGTTTTGTGATGGGATAAAAAGCAACCTTTGCGCCAAAAAATGAATCAAGCAGGATTTGAAAATGTAAACAGTATTTTAAACAGTTTATTGCAGAAATAATAATATTCACAGAATAAGCGCTAGTTAGTGTATTGAGCTCAAAGCATTTCAGCACTCGGGATTGCGTCGGTGTAGTGCATGGATGCGCGTCAAGTTGGGAACTCCCTGGGCTGGCTTGCGGTGCGCGTGCCGCGGGCCGGGGATCAGCGCTGTAAGCATGCGCCGTGAGCGGGGAGTGGGGAGCGGGGGGCGGGGAGCGGGTCAAGGCCACGGCCAAGGACGCGCGGCGGGTGGCCGGTGCGTACTCACGAGGCGAGCGGCGCGCGCATGTCGCGACCTTGGCGCGCGAACATGAGCGCGGCCAGGCCGAGCTGGCGGTCGCCCTCGAAGCCCAGGAAGCTGATGAGGCGCAGCAGCGACGGCGGCAGCAGCGACGCGCACAGCTGGAAGACGCCGTAGCCGAAGCTGACGGCGGCCATGAGGCGCGCCACCACGTCGGGCGGCACGGGCGGCGCGGACGGGGCGGCGGCGCGGGCGGCGGCGTGCGCGGCGCCGGTCGCCAGCGCGGCCAACGCGGCCAGCGGGCCCCGCCCACCCCCGCCGCCGCCGCCGCCGCCGCCGCCCGCGGGGGGCGGCGAGGGGGGCGACGCCGCCGCCGGGGAGGCCGGCGAGGGCGTCGGCGGCACCGACCACTCGCAAGGGCTGAGCAGGTCGGGCTGGCTCGGGTCGCGCGTCACCACGCTCCACGTGGGGAAGTCCGACCCTGCGGGCGGCGGCGGGCGCCGTCAAGGACAGCGGCGACGCCCTGCGCGGGGAGGGGAGGAGCCTTTCACGGCCAAGGTCGCCCCGCCCCCGCCCCGCCCCGCCCCCTGCGTCGTTCATTGACTGACAACCCGCGGCGGCACGTGCCTCCGGGGGCCACGCTTATTATGTACGCCAATGTGAATGAACTGGCGACTAGTAGAGTACAATGTAGTTACTCTACTTCGTAGTTGTAAGACGACATTTTATATCACGATAATGCATTGCTTATTTTTTCTTTTCCCCTACTTGCCACGATGATAGATCAGAATGGTCTTTCAGTTCCAAGATTTTCCTTGTTACTCTTCTTTAAAAATTATAACAACAGTATACGTGGGTAAAAATAATGAAGAAACCATACAAGTCACTCGGGAAATGTTGATGAATCGGAGTCTTATTACTCCATGAAATCGAAAAAACACGATCTGTTTACATTTACTTAGACTGGAGATAACAAAAAGTGATTTGATGGCTCTTAAGTTCTTAGATATTGTGACAACATCGTCACGCAGTTGTCTCCTATGCCGTTATTCATTTTCTTTTCGTGATCGACAATGCATGCAGAAATCGAAAATGTAAGAGGTGCTGCATTAAAAGATTATCACGCCAAAGAGGAGTACCCATTTACCCTAATTCCTTTAAACAAGTCTGCAATAGACTAGGCAAAATCATTGCAAGAAAGTAAATACCCCCACAACATGAAGATCTGGTGGCGACTGATACATCATGTCTCAAAAACCACATTTCTCACTGAGTCCATGCCACGCGATAGCTAGTGTTCAAAAAGAAATGTTGGCAGTTCTAAACCAACCGAACCACAAACGGCAGTTATTGTTGTACTAATCTACTGGCACACAAATAATCTTTTTAAGTTTTATATGAGAAAAAGAATGAAAAATCTCACTAGAATATCCTGAATCTGAATACATATCTGCTATGTCACATTATTTGATATCTAGAAAACTAATTTAATAATACATCATACGATATCTTTCTTCCTGTAAAATTTATCCCTGATTCGTCTCATTTCCTTACTTATCACACTAGAGTTTGTGATACCTAAATTCACGTGATTAATATTATTATATACGAATGGTTGAATGGGTTTGAGGCATTCAGGATACTTGTACCCGGCGTTACACGGGTACAAGCATATGTAAATGTATTCAACACAATAGATGATATCTTTAACTCAATTAATGATTTCTACAACATCATAGATGCTTTATTCAACACAGTTTTCTATTCAACAGCGTAGCGTTCTCTGCCCGCCCGGCACTACTCCCACAACACCCACCAACGGTTACCTACATTTTTACCAACACCCACCTACAATTTTTAATGCGAAGAAATACACCATCTGTAGTAAACTTTTAAATCGCAAACTTCTCAGAGTTTTTTGTCGGCGGCTCAAAATTATTGATGCAAAATTTGGGGAGAATCGCTATAACGGTTCAGTACATTTTGGAGAACATATAAATACTCAAAAGTATACGTTTGCAGTCATTTTTATAATAAAAGGCATAGAAAGATTCCAGAAAATGCATGGTTCTACTAAAAAGTAACGATGTTTAGAGACAGAAAGGAAGTTGGCTGTTTTGGACGATTTTCCTTATGTTGTTATGAGATGAATAGAATTTAGACCATGAAATACAAACATTTGGATAAAAAAAAGTTACCAATCTATACATTACTTATTATCAGCTTGGCGAGACGTCTCTGGCGAGCATTTTTATATTAAAACGTTTTTTTTTGTGACTTGCAAGTTCATAATAAAAATTACTTTAATACATATTACAGTTAGGTGGATTGTTAATTTCTGGGCATAGTAAGTTACGTGAAAAAATCGTTTAAAATATTTATTTAAATTTTTGTTTCATTGCAAAATTAGGTTTTATAATCACCAATCTGATGAATCGAGTCGGAACTATTCATGTAAACGTCGAAAAGAGCGTACAGTAATTTACATCGGAAGGGATTCGAACCACCTCTGTAGGAGCTGTAAATCATGCAAAACGCACTGTAGTTTCCTAAAAAGCACTCAAAACACATTTTTAGATACATTTCTTAGAAATTTATAGATAGATCCACGACAAATGATCAGTTCCATCCTAAGAGAATAACAGTTCATTTGCCTCGATTGGTCGACCGGAAGGGGTCTAAGCGTGACTGACAGACACCCGGACGGATGGAGGTCACCCCATTACTTAAAGGATTTTTAAAGATTACAAATCACTCACATTTTCTAACAAATCACCAACTTCTATATACGCACGTTATAGAGTCCTCTCAAACTTCCCCCATTTTACCAATTACTTAAATGATGTCTCAAATAAAACGAGTTTGTAATTTTTTTAAACGCACTCCATTGTAGTGTACAGTATTTTTGTGATGGAGTTAGAGTTTGCGTTATTACAAAAGAATAGCACAACTGTTATTGAAAAACTTTAATAGTGCTGGTTAAGATTGTTTAAGGTAGTACAATTTGCGAAGTTAATGGCGAGACGAAGAAGCTTCTGAGGGCTTTTTGTGGATTCGTTCTCTTCTAGATAATTGCTTCCCTAGTTGGAAGTGGAGGGCTTATGGAAAAGGACATATTTATGGAATGTAAGCGTCGAGAACCAACTAAGTTACATAATGAAAATTTTATGATTTTTATTGCTTTCTAATACGTTTTCAATTTCAATGTCGTTTATAGATGTTTCTTTATTAAGTAGCTCAAATATCTTATTGGAAAAACTTAGAGTTTTAGCCTGTAGTTTTATTAGAGATTGCATTTATATCTTCCATGATAATTGTGTTATGTTGTTTTTGTGATTATGTGAACAGGAGAAGTTGGTAAGTTTGTGGTTGTGGACTTGCCTTCAAAGTTATAAATTGGTATCTTTAATTATAAAATAAACAATAAATGAATCAGTAACTCGGTGGTTACAGCAGAAATCTTGTGGAAATCCACAAGGACGGGTAAAAAGAAGTTATCTTCCACAATTACAAAGAAGTATTTACACAAAAAGGCATACAAATTTAAAAGCCGTGTTGGGTACCACGTTGCTTGGGGCGGACTGACGACGAGGAAAACCTGACACGAGGCAAAAATCTACACAAACTCGATATTTAGTGAAAATATATTTTTAATTGTGAAAGATAACTTTCACCTCTCCATATTATTGTTAAACTATTCATGGAGTAATTCCCTCACTCCCTTGGTACTCGAAGGCTGCAAAAACCACTGGTAGGGTTGATGCATGATATGCCTTATTACAAAATGCAGTCACAAAACAAAATGGATCGATCAATTTGATTGACGGCTTCATTTAAAAAGAGAGGACCGCCAAATGCGAATACCTCGTCGAGAAACGTAGCCAACTGCTTACAGAATACGCCGCAACATTTCCACACACACACACACACCATCCCTGGCCTTTCAAGGACGAGAATAATAGTCTTCCATATTTTGCAACATTTCGTGCAGTACAAGTCACAGTTGCTCTGTGAATTGCAAACAGGATCTTAACAACCGGAATTCCAGTTATTACATGGAAAACCTTCAGTAGATATTTGCATTCCATCCAAGCAATCTATTCGTCACGAAATGTAAAGTAGACTAGGAGCCAGCAAAAATATCACGCATGATACCACGGCAAAACGTTTTAGGATGATTTCCAGGGTCGTGAACACGAGAACCAAATGTGCTCACACTTTTGTTAGAACTTGTCGAATGAAAAATTTGAAGTAATTGGTCGCCGAAATTATATGAAATATTCATTTTCGTTGAAACAAGCAAATTCTATCTCTCTATAAAACATTCGCTTGATATACTTAATACGTTTTCTCAGGAGTGCGACAGATTATTTACTACTCCACGTTGCCACGGTGAATACTATCATACGATTTGCTCTCAAATAGATAATTTTAAAAGCCATTTGAATTATTATTGAATCAATCGGTTCCACTCTCCCAAAAAGTGTTTTTTGTAGCATATTTAAAAAATAACGCTGCCTAAAAGCAACACTGCAGTTTGCGTGTTACCATTTTCGTATTCGTGGCACAAATACTTTTGTCAGTTTCGACGATGTGCCTATCTTAGGCGAGCGGACCAGCGCGCAGGAAATTTATCTCTGAAGATAAAACATAACTACTATCGCCTACGCATTATCGTAAGGGTAGTTTCCGCAAACGCTTACAGCTACGACAATCACATCTCTCTCTGTTGAATTCCGACGTTTTCCGAAGCGGTGACCTCGGCAAGAGGTGTGTGTGTGTGTGTGTGTGTGTGTATGTATGTATGTATGTATGTATGTATGTATGTATGTATGTATGTATGTATGTATGTATGTATGTATGTATGTATGTATGTATGTAAGAATGCATTGGAGACCACAGCCCTCACAGAAATTTGAAGACATTACTGCATTACAGGATTCAGTACAGTAACAACTATTTTTTTACAACTGAGAAAACGTAAATGAAAGCGAGAAATACATTAGGTGATAAAGGGGTGCTTCACAGCAAGATGCAAAAAGTGTGCAAGCTGTTTTAGTAAAGAGGAAAATACACCTAAAAAAACAGCAGTGTCTTCACACGAAAAAGAAGCCATGTAAATAATTGTTGCGATCCATCTTTTCTTCATTGACATATGTCATCCCAATATTTGTACTGTTTCTTACGATAAGTAAATAAATTAACTCATCTATTCATCTGCCGTTAGAGTAATTGGAAGTGATCAGTTATTTAACAGGGTCAGCTTTTTTTGTTTTAGTTTTAAATGAAACAATATATCTGTAAACAATATAAAAGAGGAATAATTAAACTAAGTGATTTGATATATTTTGTTTTGCTGTATAAAAGTTGTTTCTAGCTTTGATAGCTTAATAGTTGCATGTCTGGATCGTTTATTGAACAAATTTACACTTTTTAAAATATGCTAGGCAGAAAGAAAAATAGTAAATCTGTATTCACCGAAACAATTGCCACCTAGTCACTAACCGGCGTTTTGGTGCGGAAACGAGCGATCTGATTCTCGAAGCTCTTTCCCCAAAACATACACTGGGGACCTCTCAATAACCGTGTTGTTGGTCTGTTGACACTCCCTTTGACGGCCGTGTACTCCCGTCAGACGATTGCAGGCCTCTCCGCGAGTTTTCTCCGCTCTCAATTGGATAGCGAGGCTCCAACCCCTCCGATCCCCAACCAATCGATTCGGTGCTACAGCGGAGGACAAGAGCTCGGGCGTGGAGGAGCAGGGCGTCGCCCGCTCGCCCGGTGTCGATGGACAGGGCTACGAGCGACCAGCACTCAGAGGCCCTTCAAAAGGCTA
This sequence comes from Gryllus longicercus, assembly GCA_038098605.1. Lineage (NCBI taxonomy): Eukaryota > Metazoa > Arthropoda > Insecta > Orthoptera > Gryllidae > Gryllus > Gryllus longicercus. The sequence continues at coordinate 3,437,844 of JAZDUA010000055.1, forward strand.
CGAGCACGTCCTGGTCGTGTAAGTCGCTTCTGAAACGTACGCTTTTGTAAAACATCTGTTCTCTGAATGCAAAATACCCTATGTCCATTATTAATCATTTTGGGTTTGACAATTAACATGCCATACATCTTGTATTCTTTAAAACAGTATATAATAGTTTAGTACGTCGATAGGCAAGATAAACTATTTAAAAATAATAATTTTATATTCCTATTTGAAGTTGTAGTATATTATGCTCTTATGTAATGCCAGTTAAGTACTCGATCAGAATTGTGTGATTTATTGTATACAATATTGAAAACACGATAGAAACATTACATTCCCTATTCCTTTGTTAGAAACTTGTTCCTTTGTTAGAAACGGGAAAGATCGACTTCAATTACCATTGTGAATATTTGACTTTTATGACATGACACGGAATATATATTTTTATAACTTCAAACATCTTTCGCAAACGCCTTTGGAAACATGTGCGTCTGCGTAATCTCAAATCTTCTGAGCCACTGGTTTCCAAACGTGATTTTGGTATTTTCAGCGTAAAGTTCCCCAGCTGGCCCAGGCCCTAGGACTAAAGCCCTCAGATCTGTAAGATCCCGTACCTTAATTTGGCCTTGCTATCTAGGATTACATGTGTGTGGAAAACACGATTATTCCACGGTGTAGATTTGTCAAAGTATACTGATCTTATTCAGCTTTCTTCTCCACGGAAAATTCATTTTAGGTAAAGACCAGAGATGACAAAATCGAAATCGGAAAATAGGTTCGATGAACCTTTTTCTTTCTTCAAGGATCATAATCCAAAGTTTTAAAATAATTGCTTTTGTGAATTCGATTGCTTTTCCGAAAAACATTATAGGAGCTCTTTGTCCTGTACTTTGCTAGTAACCTTTTTACGTGCCTTACCTAAAAATAGATTCTAATGGTTGGATTTATGAAGACAATGTAGTATCGTGGATTTTCTGCGGGTAACCTATCACGCAGTAAATCTATTCACACTCACCCCAAATATTTGAGACAAACGCTATTCATAAAGTAAACATTCTGTGTTTGTATAATTTATTAGTAATCAAGTTTTATTTATAGTTACTCAATAAAATAGTATTTTTCATTATGAATTCTTTTACCTTATGTAAATTTCGAGTATGTAAAACAGTTTTACTTGCTTACTCCTTTTGAGTACATATTTTCACCTCAGAGGAACGTTTCCCCCGGTCATTTTAGTTATCCCGAGCGCAATGAATTTAAACCCACAAAAATGAACCAACTTGATTTAGATTTTTGCTTGCTCGTGCACATAATGTAAAAAGTCTTGCAAAAAGTAGACTTCGAGACTTGAGCGAATTTAGGTTTCGGATTCAGATCACATTTTTTAATAGATGTTTTCGTCAGTCTGCCCGTCCATTTCTCTCTTCTGACTGCTCAACGAGTCAACCGTACTCCATCCTACCCGTACATCCAGCCGGCCCTACGTCCGTTCGTCAACGAGTCGTGACCTCGTCAATCGCTCACAGGACCGCTTCCTTCTATTTCTACTCCTTGGACAAGGGAAGTCCTGGATTGCAGCCTCCAAGACCTCCCCTACATCTTCATCTGACACGGTGCTCGCCCATTTCTACAGCTGCGAATCCCGCAATTCTTGGAAAAGGGCGGCCGTTGTAATGGCTCTGTAGCAGCATGCTGCGTCTCCGTGGCCCCACTGAGACTCCGCGTCACGACGGTGACAGATTTTCGACACCAGGTACGTGGACAGGACGGCTTAAACCACTGTTTGGAGGAGAATTCTGAACACAGCAAATGCCAGAATAACCCTCATAACAAAAGAGACACGAATCGAACGCGATATTTCCTTCCTCATCCTTGTCCTAACCTCTCTCCTTACACATACACATGCTAACACTTACAAGTACTTTACTACATTACAACGCATGTCGGGGGGACGGATCCAGGGCATTTTCCAACTGGGGTAAAACCTGGAGGAGAAAAGCCCCGCGCATCGAATACTTCGGCGTCATCTCCCTTTCCACCTCCCGGAATATAATATGAACTATACTTACGGGAGTAATGATCATCGTACACTCGTCTGTCAATACATCAATCAATCAATCAATCAACCAATCAATCGCGTTCCCATACTGCTATGAACGTGGGCGTGGGAAGCTAGCCTTTCACCTTTCATTTCATTCCCGTTAGCGCTGCCGCCCGCGCCCGCGCGCAATCGCGAAACGGCCGTGAGACGTACGTCTTTCTCCGGGAAGGGCGCACACTCATTCCAGGAGCTGCACCGAGCCATCACTTCGCGGAAGCGGGCGGGCGGGCAGGCGGGCGGGCGGGCGGGCGCGCGCGCGTCATTCGCAGCGGGCTGCGGGCGCGGCGCCGAGGCCAGTCGTCATAGGCAGGCGCGCGCCGCGCAGCGGTTGTCGCAGGGGCAGGGCAGGGCGGAGCGGAGCGGAGCAGAGCCGAGCGGAGCAGAGCTGAATCGATTTCCGCAAGAAAGTCTCCCGGGCTTCGGCATTCCGCGGCGGCGCGGAGCGGAGCTCAGTGGGCCCGAACGCCAAAAAAAAAAAAAAAAAAAAGAAACGCGAAACTCGGCAGAGTGTAGGTCATGTGCAGTCCTAAAACGACTGTTTAGTTCGATAAAATATACATACACTGTACTACCACGCATGTCGGAACGCCGGTCGGGAGCTTAGAGCGTGTCCTGAGTGGGGCGCTGCCTCGCCGGGGGAGATATTTGGAGGAGGGAAAACTTACAAGCTGACGCGCCCGGAAACATTGCAGAATCAATCAATTTAATTCTGTAAAAATGCATAAATACAAATGTTCAACAAATGAATGAGTTCACGGGTTCATTGAAGCATTCCATTTATTTTTGTACTAATTTTCTTGGCGAGGCAAATTGGAGTATAACGTGTTACAAAACATCTCATTTACACTATGAACAATTACGATCTTGGAAAACATATCGCGATATATAATCTCGTTATGAAATACATCAATAAAACCATGCGAAACTTTTGCACGTACGAGGGGGTGTCCATGAGCCGGGCATAGGGCACATAAAGAGAGCGCCTACTGTCATTGTGCTATCATTCGCCTAGGGGAATCAAACACTAAGTTTTCGAGCCGCACGCTCATGCTCAATACGGCCATATCGGAAGTCTATCGCAGCGCCTCCACTACTTGACATGTTAACTCTTAACATGTTGAAATAAACTTTGGGGGTTTCCAGCAGGAATGGCAAACGTTACGTCGATCGTTAGTTCGCGTGATGGCAACTAAACTTAGCGAAAGATCGTGAGGTCGCATGGTAAGAGTTTATTTCCAACAACGATTTTTCGTCTTCTAGACTGAAGTAAAATGAAATAGTCAAAGGAAAAAACAATAAATCTCTTGAAGAGTATGGTAGTGCGTGCAAATTCATGTAACACTACGTGAAATGAGTATTGGTAAAGGCAGGAGGCGGGAGGAAGCAACACAAACTGGGTGGCAGTGGTTAGGTTCAGCAACTCCTGCGTGGCAACAGGAAATACGAGCACCAATGCAATCGTAACTCCAGAAAATATAAAAATAATAGCACAGTCCAGCAAATTTAAATAACAAGTCCATCTTAGTCCAGCTTGTCAACAAAAACCCTGCCGACATGTTAACAAGCGTGGGCACTATGTTAACGGTCTAATAGTAAATATATACATGCGTTTAGCATGTTGCAATAGCATCTTTAAGATTCAGAATTACAGCGCTTGCGTTATCAAGCGGCTGGCACGCTCTCGTGGCGACCGTGAGAACTACGTGAATTTATTTCGCTAGTCTGTTTCCTGTGCGTACAGGCTATATTTTATTTTATCTTAAATATTCATGAAAACTACGTGTTTTAAGGCAATGATAGCGCAATTTCGTTGAAGTCGGTAAAAAATCTGATCCATCGATATTATTCCTTACTGTAAACTCGAATTCTTTAAGAAAAGGGAATGTTCTCATCAGAAATAACACATGTACGTGACATTTTTCTTTAAAGTATTATTTCTTTCATTAATCCATAATAAGCTAATAGGACGCTTAGGATGAAAATTACTTTATTTTATTTCGAAATTTTAACGGCTCCCTCACTTAAAACAAACATTGTCTCTTTCTTTATCTCAATAGCTTTTACGCCTTGTTTACGTATTCCTTTTCCCGGTCGCCGCTCTGCCCGATAGCAAATCTTGTGTGCGGCGCGGGACGGCGCCGCGCCGCGCCGCGCCGGCCGCTCGGCGAGCGAGAGAGTTCCCCGCCACTTTCTCCGGGTCGAACGCCCGGCCTCCGGCCCCCGCGCCTCGTTCTCTCCTGCGCCGCACACGCGCCCGCGCGCTGCGCTCGATCGTCGCTCTGCCGTGACGGACGGCGACGGCTGCGTCGGCGCGTGCGGTCGCGCAGACGGGGTCTTGGATTCGAATCCCGGAGGGGTTAAGGTTGTCGGCGATTCCAGCTGTTCCAGGACTCGGAGGTTCACTTCTATCAATCCTAAGGGCGGATACCGGACCAAACGCGTGCTCATCCCCGACAGAGAGAGGTGATCAGGGCTTAGGGCATCAGCTGATGTCACTATAGTACCTCTGACTGGGGGGGTCCTGGGTTCGAGTACCGACGTTGGCAGGATTTTCGACACTAGCTATATAGCTAGGTTGAATTCAGTCGCTGTGTGGAGTAGAATTCTAGTAACCGGCTACTCTGATCGGTAATTTTCCGAGGCTTCTTCGATTAATACTAGGTCAATGCCGAAGCAGCCCTAACGGGCCAAGGGCCGTGCGCGATCTTTCCTTCCTCATCTTAGTCCTACCCTCACCCCTTGCTTACACATACTTACACTTACATGTACTACACTACCACACATGCCGGGACATAGGTCGGGAGCCTAGAGCTTTTCCCGGGTGGGGCGGTGTCCCCTTGGTGAGAGGAATCTGATTGAGGAAAACCCCGCTAGTCGACAGGTCGGCGTCGGATCTCAGTATACAGCGTGGGAAGCTCACCTACACATCCCGAGGAGAAAACATGTACTTCACTAACGGGACTAATTATCTTAGCAATTGACCGGAGTCACTAATCAATCAACGCGCTCATCCAAACGCAGACGGAGCACGTGCATTGTTTGCTTGTTCTCAGCCAGAGGCCGTCTCTCACGGGAAGGATGCGAGAAACGTTCTGCTCACACAATTTCTCCTTATGAATATAATTTTCAAATTAAATATTTTCTTTAATATTGGATGGGAGAATGTATAATTTTTTATATGTTAGCTGTTGTGGAATATGAAAATTGTTTTGATCGAGTTTTGAAGTATGCGCGTTTTTTTAGCAATGGGAAAACTATCGAAATCGTTCTGAGGAGAAACTCTCAGCTATTCCTTCCTCAAGAACTGAATATGTGTTAATTGCTCATCTCACACTGGACCTGCGTCCAGAGAAAGAAACTTCTTAAAATTGAGTTATACAGCTCTCCTGAAATGCTATCAACAGCCGTGTCTTTCACCTAGGTTATCATGGGACGTGGGCGATGGCCAACATGTGATAGGATGTGGCCGTGGGGAGGTTGAGTAACTGCCGCACCGTGCAATGACACTTGGGCTTGTCGAAACCTATGTGATGGGGCAAACCGAACCTACAGATTTTATTTCTGATCTCATTGCAAGTATGTACATGTGTATGTATTTCATTTGAAGTAATTTATGCAATTGCCTTCTTTGTATTGGGAAAAGGACATTTCAATATTGCTCATGTTAATTTTTTGATTTTTAGGTACTCGTATCTCCAAAACTATTTTAATAACAGAGTTGTTTTGTTTAATATTTAACATTTCAATCTTTGTTGATGCAAATCAGCTCAAACATTTGATATATAATCATTCCTTTTTGAACAGGATTTTTTATTAAATTACGAAGGAAAATTAAAGATTTGTTATTTTTTTTAAATAAATAGCTGACATTTTTGGTAATTGTGTTGCTGATTATGACTTAACAAACATTGTAGATAATGCTCTAAAAATTGAGCATGTACAACTACTTTTGTTAGGGATAAATGTTTTTTAAAAATCAAGAATTTGAGTAAATAGACTTCAAGGTTTTGGTGCTCAATTTTGCATGTGCTCAGTCATACAGTGTATTCCTATTCAATATTCTGGGTTATCAGGAACCTCCTCATGGTTTCCCTTTTCTTGTTGGCACGTTTTTTGACAGTGCGTTGGAGGATATGAATTTCTTCCAACGGACATTCCCAATTGTTCATCACTACGATAGGCGTTTTAGTTACATAACAGTACTTTTATTATATTCTTATTCAATACAATTACTTCTAGATATCTACTCACAACAATACAATTACTTCTATTCTTATTCACAACAATAGCAGTTTTATGGAACGTATTGAAACGTGCTATTCGTAAAATTACAATGCAACCATAAACAGCAGACAATATCTCAAACTTTGCAAATATCTATAAGAAATAATTTTTCCTCATTTTACATTACTCCAAGGTTCACTCCCACTCTTTAAACGCCCTGATTAGTGCATAGTTTCATTAATGTTTTTAGGGACTAAAATATTATATAACGGGGTGTCCAGGAGAAGACAGAAAATAAAAGTGCGGCAATTGTAAGAAAAGAAACCCACTATTTTTTTCGTGTCCTTCTCCCCTTAAGAAACGCCACTGCCCCCAACTTTTCCTGTTAAGAGTCACGAACAGAAGCAGCAGCACGCTCCCTCAATGCATGAGGCATCGCCGTGGTCGTCGTGCCCGATCAATTCCCTGACCAACCGCGTACGCCCGCCGGACGCGGACCACGGACCACGGACCACGCGCGTTCTCCTTGCCCTTTGCCACCATCTTTTCGCTCGCGAACCCTGTAACGCGCTCCTCACATGCGCAGACGTTAGCAGCCGGTCTGACCCGGTTGGAGTGGGGTACTGGCTGGGGGGAGCGAGTCGTCTCAAAGAACGAGTTGTTTGAGGGGGTTGGCACACCAGTGTAGCAGTTGAAAGTATAATAAAAAGAAGACAAATAACGAAGCCCTTTTTTACTAGATAGATGTTGTAGACCACTGCTGGTGCTTCAACTGCACATACCTTTTTGCATTATTTTTAACTTTTGTAATTTTCTAAAATTCACGGAGTTCAATGAAAATGAGGCCTGTACTATTCTTTAAGCATGTTTTGCTCTATCCGTGGGAAAAAAAATAAAAAAAATTAGAAACGTTTCTAAAAAAATAACTACACAACGGCTACTGTCTACTGAATTAGAGGAAGTGATTTACTACATACAGGAACAATATTTTATTTTTTCGTTATCAGGGTCCGACAATGAGTACTCATGATTGCAGGCCTTTCTCTTTGCTCAGTAGGAAGGAGAGAAAGTAAAAATCTACCTCTAGTCAACGAATGTATGGTATGACCTTGGATATCTATGATTATAGGAAAAGACTTATTGGCGGTCAACGCCAATCAGCTAAACCGTTCAGCCGATGTTCAGAATTGATATTCCCCACTTGATATGTGTGAACACGAGGCTTTGGGAGCTTAAAATGGATGTTTTGAATTTTGAGGGTACTCTACATGAAGCCTCAAAATCTTTTTCTCAAAAATGAGACCAAATTATTTGATCAAACTTTGTACTCAGATAACGTGAAGAACGCTTAATGGTATGGCGCAGATCTCATGTTCGTTAAAATACCAAACTTTTTTGAAAATTGCAAAAGAGATATTTTTAGCGTATTTCTAGAACTATAATATTGAATACAATTTTTTTCCCTTAATGAAATCTGTTTCTTAAAGTCGGATCTTAAAATAAGCTCATGTTCAATTATTCGAAAATATGAGTAATTTTCGTGTAATGTGGCGCAAAATATACGCAATTTAACAATTTAAAACATTTTTTCTCAAACCCCGATCCAAATTTTTCCTTTAAATTTTTTCCCACGAATAGAAGAAGGGATGCTTAAAGGAATGGCCCAGGTCACCTTTTCATTGAACTCTCTTATTTTTCGAAAATTGCAAATTTAGAAATAATATGTAAAAATATGTGCTGTTGTAACACTAGTAAGTTGTTCTTCTGAACACACAAAACTCGTCGCACTCGCACAATGAGCTTAACTTCAGCGAACAGCCGGTAACTAAGAGCAGCATTACGCGGGTGAAACATCTCGTTCATCGCCATCCATTTATGTTTATCTACATTGAAGGGCTGTGCGATTCAACGAGGCACTCTTATCATTATTCATTTGGTCTTTATCGTGTCTCGAATACTGCATACAAAGTGAAATCTAGTGCTGCATACACTTTCTGGTATCACTTTTAAATTTTAAATTTTCGAAAACTCAGAGTTCGTAAGCATTAGACGTGCACCATTCTTTAAATGGTCCCTTGTGTTATCCGTGGACAAAAAATAAAGAAAAAAATGAAGCGGTTTTTGAGAAAATGTGCTTATAAATTATATTAATTTCAAGCACATTATACGCAAAAATTATAGTTTTTTTTCAAGAAAATGTTCATGATTTCGTTTAAAGAAAAAAAAATATTTTCAACTTTGAAATGTTACTTCTTTGTAATTTTCGGAAATACAGTGTTGGCTGGATATAAGATTAGCACCAATTCTTTTACCGTATTTCGATACACACGTAGAGAAAATGTAAAGAAAATACAATATTTGGAGCAGTTTTTGTGAAAATTTTGAAAATATTGTTGAGTAAGTCATATAAAGTACCACCCACAAACATAAATATCCGTTTTAAACTCCGAGGACGTCGAATTAATTTAAATTGATCGACAAATATTAATTTTGGAGAAAATTGGCTGAACGGTTTTGGCGCTGGCTTTGACGACAGACGACCAGTCGGATGGAAAGATGGACGGACAAACTGACTGACGGGTAGACTGATGGGCAGGCAGACAGACGTTTTGCCGTCAATCGATACCAAGGGCCCTCGAAACAGGATAGAATACACAAAATGTTCGAGGAAAAAATTTACTAGATACACGAACTAGATTTATCCAATTTTTTGTTACCACGACCTGGAAATAAGTTTTTCTCTCCAAAATTTGCCGATTACTATACTTTCTCTTCTTACGAAGTAAGGACGAGGAAGAAACAGAAAGGAAAAGTTAGATGAATATGCTGTTGTAGTTACATTTCTTCAAAAAAAAGGAAGAGGAAAACCACGTGAGGGAATGCGAGGAACAGAAACCGCAAAAGGCGCTCGCGCGCCGCAGCACCGTCCACTGCACCGTCCACCGCAGCCATATTTCAACAGGCCCAGCGGGCGACACTGCGGTCTTTGTAGTTGTGGACCGGTAGATGCTAAAATTTGAGTCTCGATAGCTGCGTGTTTTCGTTACTAGCTACGTAAATTGGTCGATTTCAACTGCTGCTTGAAGGGGCATTCTAGCGACCGGGTATAGGATGATCCAAGGATATGGCATAATACGGGACTAATGACTTCAGTATTTTTGGTAGCCCGCACTCACTCACTCACTCACTCACGCACTAACTTTATTCGTTTCATGTGGGAGGGAGGGCTTTATTTTTGATAACTAGAGAACTTTAATTCTCTAACTGAGTTTTGTTGTTCCTGAAATGATACATCGTAAGTGTTTCGTAGGGGCTGGATACTGAAGAACTGTTCAAGAATTGGCATACCATTCGAATGATCAGTTTATATGCGTCCAAACTGTTTGTTAAGACCGTTCCAGAAAGCTTCATTGAGTAGGAATGTTTTCCATGTACTCGTACGCGCCAGATTGCTTTCTAGGGGTTTGATGCTGGGGATTTGAGAGCGATTCCAGAAATTTACACAGACTATTCCAATTATTTCTTCACGTTAGCTAAGAATTATAAAAGCTCTTCCGCCCGATGTGCAGTGTCGGCCCAGTGTGTGACGAAAGAAGGCCTCCTTTCGCGCCGCTTGGGGTCCAGACGCCCGCGATTTCACCTGTGGCCGCCACCGTCGTCGCCGCCCCCTCCGCTTTGCCCGTCACCCTGGCGGCGGCGTGGGAATCGCGGAAGCGCGCCCCCCCGTCCCTCCCCGCCCAACTGTCCCGTCCCGTCCCGTCCCGTCCCGTCCCGTCCCGTCCCGTCCCGTCCCGTCCCGTCCCGTCCCGTCCCGTCCCGTCCCGTCCCGTCCCGCCCCGTCCCGTCCCGTCCCGTCCCGTCCCGTCCCGTCCCGTCCCGTCCCGTCCCGTCCCGTCCCGTCCCGTCCCGTCCCGTCCCGTCCCGTCCCGTCCCGTCCCGTCCCGTCCCGTCCCGTCCCGTCCCGTCCCGTCCCGTCCCGTCCCGTCCCGTCCCGTCCCGTCCCGTCCCGTCCCGTCCCGTCCCGTCCCGTCCCGTCCCGTCCCGTCCCGTCCCGTCCCGTCCCGTCCCGTCCCGTCCCGTCCCGTCCCGTCCCGTCCCGTCCCGTCCCGTCCCGTCCCGTCCCGTCCCGTCCCGTCCCGTCCCGTCCCGTCCCGTCCCGTCCCGTCCCGTCCCGTCCCGTCCCGTCCCGTCCCGTCCCGTCCCGTCCCGTCCCGTCCTTCATCAAACCACCAAGCTATTGGCCTCGGCCTCTTCCACGCTCGCGAAACCGTGGCCGGCCCTGCGTGGCGTCACGCGTATGGAGTGGGGAAAGACGGAAACTCCCCTCCGCCGCTTTCCCCGGGGACAACCACACGACACGCTGGGAATTCCCCTGCGCATTGCGCCTTCTGCACAGGAAATCGACACCGATCTCTCTCTCGCCCGTTTGTTCCGAGTATGTGGGCTTTACTCACAATACACACTGGAAGGTCGCAGCGGATGTTTGGGGGGAGGGAGGGGAGAGTGGGCTACTCCATTATTTAACGAGTGGAGCTACAACAACATATACTTTTTCGCTTTGTTTATGAATTTACAATTTTCGAAAATGTCGACAAAGCATTCAACGAAATTCAGACTCGCACCATTTTTTTAAGCACCCCTTCTTCGATCCGTAGAAAAAATTGAATAAATTTGGAACGGTTTTTGAAAAAAAAGTTTTTATATAAATTTAGTTCCGGTACAAATTACGCAAAAACTAGTCGTGTTTTCGAACATAACCTTTTTTAAAGAACTGATTTTTTGCAACTTAATTTTTAAAGGTAAAAATCTCTATCTTCAATTATTTAGTTTTCTTATGGTAACTTTTTGCAATTTTCGAAAATAGTGTTTGACGAAATTGGGGCTAGCACCATATTTTTTATCCTCTTCTTAATATGAAGCGACATTTTAAAGAAAAAATTGGAGCGGTTTTTGAGATTAAAAAAAAAAAATAGATCTTCTATATTTCACGCAAAAATACACGAAAACTACTCATTCTTTCCAAAAATTTAAGATTACCTTATTTCAAGATCTCTTTATAAAGAACAGATTTCATTAAGGAAAATTTTCTGCCTTCAATATTATAATGTTAGGAACAAGGTAAAAAAAAATTGCACTTGAAATTTTTTGAAAAATCTGGGATTTTACTGAACATTATGACCTGAATTTTTACTTTTAAGCAACCTTTATGCTCTCTAAGGGCAACGTTTAGTCAGAAAATTTGGACCTACTATTGCCTTAGTTATCTCGGCTATCCGGACGTCATATTTATTATTTCATTTTATTTTACTGTCACTGACACGCACTGTAACTCACAATCACAATCACTCAGTGACGTATTCTCCTCCACTATCTATGACCTTCTGCCAACGTTCAGGAAGCAGTTCAATGTCTCGCCTGCATAACTCGTTTGGTTTTGACTCGAAGAAATTGTTCAGCTACTGGTCAAGAGAAGCTTCATCAGGAAACACCTGCCCCTCAATGTGGTTAGAAAGGGAGTGGCGAGAAGAGATGGAAGTCTGAGATGGCGAGGTCAGGGGAATACGGAGGATGTGAAAGAGGTTCCCAGCCAAGTCCAGCAATCACACCTTTGGTCGATTGCGCAGAATGCGGACGAGCGTTATCATGGGGCAATAAGACTGGTTGTTGTCTTTGTCTTTTCTTGTCAGTAGCTACAGCAAGCCGTCTTAGCTGTTCACTGTACACAGTAGAGGTAATCGTTACGTTGTTCGACAGAAATTCATGGTGTAGAAAGCCGACTTTGTTCCACCAAACACTTAATATGATTTTCGGTGGTTGGTCACCATCCTTGACAAGGAGAGTTGCTGTTTTTGATGGGCTGAGCCATTCTTTCCTCTTTTTTATGTTGGCACAAAGGCCCCATTTCTCGTCACCGGTAACAATGTTCGAAAGGAATGCTCTGTGCCTATCACAAGCTAACCGGTGCTGGGCAAGCAATAACAAACAGATGTTTACTGGTTGATTTGTTTTGCTCCCATTTAGCAAATGTAGAACCCATGTATCCCATTTCTATAACTTATCAATCGAATGTGAAAAATTCTTTATTGCTGCGAATGACTGCAACGGTAGATCCCCAATTCATTTTGGTCTTTAGAAGGTTTTAGTAATCAATTGCATAAACAATTTGATTTATCCAAAACAGCGCAATTCATTTCCAAACTTTCCATTACATTTTTCCAAACCTTACCGTGTTTTGCAGCCGCAATTAATTTTCGACTTGAAAAGTCCTACGTCGAAAGAATTCAGTCGAGATTGCCCGAAGATAAATTCACCTTAACATTAGTACCTAATGGTATTAATTCCTAATGCTGTACCATTCCTCCGAATCACCCCAACTACATAATCCAAAAAATTGAAATTGAGGACTCTAGGGTCCCCAGGCAAAAATTAAGTTAGCCATTCATTAATACATCAAAGCTCTCTTGCAAAACGCTAATCCACTTTGTAAGATATTTTTTTAATTAAAAAAATAATGATAGTAAATAATGATAAAAATAAAATAAGGAACGCAAGAAGAAGAAAAAAAAAAACAGTCGCACTTGGTCCATTTTGTAAAAGCGGGCGCGCGAGCCGAGGGGGCGGCGAGGACTCACCGGGGGGCGGCGCGTGGGCGGGGAAGCTCTGCTTGTAGAGGCGCAGGATCTGGCTGTAGGTGTGCTGGTAGACGCGCCACGCCTTGCGCAGCCCCCAGCCGCCGCGCACGTACGCCGCCGCGTCCTGCTGCAGGAAGGTGAGCAGCGCCACGCACACCTGCCGAGCACGCCAGCGGCTCCGACTGTACTCCCCCATGATAAATATTCAAGCTAGCGATGAGAGAAAACATTTTGTTTAAATCAAGGGAAAGAGACCAATCTGGAATCGCTGCCTCCCCACACCTGAATTATTTTCTAGATTCTCTACTGCATCTTCGGCACAGACGGTCATCCGCTGGCCGGCCGTTGGATCGATAAACTAGATATTATTTTTAATGTTTATCTACTCATAAAAAGGCCACTTGTTACATAACATGCCGCAATGGATTTGTTATCCCATTAATGAAAGTAGTTGGGTAGGAAGAAAAGGGATTAGAATTGGAAAATACTTTGGCATTAGATGTAAAGTAGTCAGGTAATACTGGGGCGTATCAACGAGCACGTTTTTAGAGTTTGTTTAGAAACGAAGATCGAAAGTCTGAGAGATAACGAAGTGTGAGAGAGTGAGCGTGAGAGAGTGAGTGTGTGAGAGAGTGAGTGTGTGAGAGAGTGAGTGTGTGAGAGAGTGAGTGTGTGTGAGAGAGTGAGTGTGTGTGAGAGAGCGAGTGTGTGTGAGAGAACGAGTGTGTGTGAGAGAGCGAGTGTGTGTGAGAGAGCGAGTGTGTGTGAGAGAGTGAGTGTGTGTGAGAGAGTGAGTGTGTGTGAGAGAGTGAGTGTGTGTGAGAGAGTGAGTGTGTGTGAGAGAGTGAGTGTGTGTGAGAGAGTGAGTGTGTGTGAGAGAGTGAGTGTGTGTGAGAGAGTGAGTGTGTGTGAGAGAGTGAGTGTGTGTGAGAGAGTGAGTGTGTGTGAGAGAGTGAGTGTGTGTGAGAGAGTGAGTGTGTGTGAGAGAGTGAGTGTGTGTGAGAGAGTGAGTGTGTGTGAGAGAGTGAGTGTGTGTGAGAGAGTGAGTGTGTGTGAGAGAGTGAGTGTGTGTGAGAGAGTGAGTGTGTGTGAGAGAGAGAGTGTGGGAGAGTGAGAGAATGTGAGATTGTGAGTGAGCTGCCTGTCAACGAACGCACTGATAAATAGCGTGCGTGGACTTCTCCTGCAATAATGTTGCCAGCAGTGGTCAAGCAGCAGCTGTCGAAGCGGTGGTAGTAACGGTAGTTGGGTAGTTCTTATATCAATCTCTCTATACTGCGTCGCGTCTTGAGAGCGTCGCACGAGGATAACGCCAGGGGGGTGTCTTTCCGCGCGAGGGCGCTGAAGGCGCGTGGCAGCCAAGCCCGACCGCCGGCAGGTGGGCGGCGAGGGACACGCGACTTCCGGCGCGGGGCAGCAGCTGCCGGCCGGCGCGACGCCAGCTTTTTGTCCACCGTCCTTCAATTAACGAATAAGATCAGAGAGAATTGAATCCGTATAACGTTGAAATTATTATATGACGCACTTTACGCCATGTTGCACTGGTAGTTCTGGGTCGATGCACTGCAGGTATCGGTCTGCACTTGTCCGCTCAAATCCACTTTAACCTCTCCTCGTTCATGAACATGCCAGATCATCCAGGCCGGGGAGAGTAAGGAGGCACCCCACACAGTGCACACAACCGAAAATACTTACCCCCTTTCCTCACTCAGCTCGCTCTCGCTCCTCGCTCTGATCTCTATCGGTGTTATACCTTAAATATTTAATATTTTTTACTTTAAGACATTTTACAAAACCTGTACCACTCCCACAGTCCAGGTGGATCGATTGGCTCTTACATCATCAACATCCATTGATTATATCAATGGACGGTAAGAAATTTACTATGTAGATTAACTGTAGAATATAACCCTTCATCCTTTGCGCAGTTTGTTAAGAAATGGCCCAAATCCAAAAGACAACAATAAGATCCATTAATTTTTCCGGAAGGTACGAGCTATATTGCATTGTTATTGTTTTTTTCCAAAAATCCAAAGATTGATGAGCAAAATTTATTTAATGTCTTGGAAATAAAAATAGATTTTTTAATTTTAAGGTTTTACAATTGTGTAGAGTTCTCACAATATGAGAGTAGGTAATTCAGTACATCGGCTTATTGTCACCCCTCCCCTCTTCCCAGGTTTCCTGAACCTACGGTTCTAAAGGCGGCTTCACACATTCCGTATTCGGCGAGTAGCAAATCCTGAGTGATGTGGAGAGGTTGCACACCAGCTTACCTATTAACTGTACAAATATATTAGCTAAAATTAAGTCGGTTTTAGTTAATTATAAAGAAAGACCCGCCCCCCTTTCTTAGCTGCTTAAGCCGTAAAGCAGCAGCACAATGTAACCCAAATCACGAACATAAATTCCCGCCTTCTCAAGAGTACTGTGGAGGGAAAATTATTCTATGACTATTAGCAACTCGAGGCCATTTCCCCGTTCACACCACCACCCACGACACTGCCAGCCGCCAGCGCGCGCTCTCGGCCATCCCAGCGCCACCTAGCGCGTGGAGAGCGCACCGCGCCCCTCCCCCCCCCATCCCCCACCCAGTGCTCGCGCACACGTGCGAGGGGGGATGGAGGGCAAATTTTAGCAAAACGCCCATCACCAACAAAAGGTTTCCGATGTCCATGAAAACATAGATGTTTAAAATATGTATAAGTATATATATATATATATATATATATATATATATATATATATATATATATATATATATGTATATATATATGTATATATGTATATATGTATATATGTATATATATACATATATACATACATATATACATATACATATATATATAAGTCTATAGAATAAAATATAAAATATATATCTATAAAAGTGTACAGATGTAAACTGTTCTGGTTCTAATGTGATACATAACACGTCGATATTAATTTAATGTATATTCTGGCATACATTTGATTGTCATCTTAATTTTCTTATCAATGTTCTATGTAGTCAAGATTTAATATGGCTCAGTATAACTATATCACTGCGTTAAAAAATCATCAATAAGGTAATAGCACTGCAGAAATGTTGCGAATAGCAAACGGTTTCGTGCTATCTGGGGATCGACTACAGTGACAGTTGTCAATGGCTGTTGATTGTGAACAATCTACCGAAAAAAAAGAAGGAAATTTGGTTTTATATCATTAATTTCTTTTAAACATCAATATTTCTGCACATATATATCGATCTGAAGAAAAAATCGAAAGCAGTACATGGATGTTATAACATCGATGTTCCTGCTCGAAAATATCGATGTTTCAATTAAATTCATTAAAATTTATTTCCTTAACAATACTATCGATGTTTCGATTTACCGTTCGTTTATATCGTTTCGTTTTCTTTGTGAATTGCCCACAATCAACACTTTTCGCTTTTCGTCAACGGTTTTCCGCCATCCGAACCTGCGAGTCGGCGAGGATGACCTGCTGCTCCAGCCGCTCCGCCTCGCCCGCCGCCGCCGTCGCCGCCGTCGCCTCGCCGCCCGCGCCGCCGCCCCCGCCGCCGCCGCCGGTGGAGGACGAGGAGGTGGCGCCGAACACTCGCACGCGGAAGGCCTGCAGGGTAGATTCCACCCGGAAAATGAGGGGAAAAAGGCGAATTTGGTTATTTGATCTTAGAATTATCTGTAGACCAGGGGTTTTCAAACTGTGCGTTGCGGCTCCCAGGGGCGTCGCTGCCATATGGTGGGGGTGTCGTGGTGATTTACTAAAAATGATCTTTAGATTTGATTTACCTGAAACATTGTGTCTTTTATTTTCCCAAAATAATTTTGCACTATTATAATATGTTATTTGTAAAGTGTAGGATTTATTTTCTTAATTAATTGTGGATTAATCAACCTGGCAAATCCTTTACTAATAGCCTATTGTATCACTAATTCATTTGTGTTGAATATTTAGTAGGCCTATATTAATCCTTATGTTTGAAACTTATTTTCACCTGAGGAGCCGAGGGTTTCGTTTCAGTAAGAGGAGCTGTGGACGAAAAAAGTTTGAAATCCTCTGCTCTAGACGTTTTCTGGACATTTTGATATAATTGAATTGAAAACAATATTTTTGGATTTTTAATGCTTTTTCAATGTGCATCAGCACAGACTGGCTAACATTTCTGAAGTTCCATGGTGCCACATAAACATTGTTATGAAACTATTTACTCTCAAAGGCTGTGATTTTCGTTGTTTTAGCTTTGGTTATCTTGTTTATTTGTGTAATTTGGCATGTTGTTCTCCTTGAGTCTTTAAAGTTAAGTGTTATTTTCCCACTGTAGTGGAAAACGGTGGGAGGGCCTGTTGTGAGAAAGAAATGTCAACCAGTTCGACTCAAATGACAATCCCAAAAGTGTTTTTAAAAAGTTTGCGAACAAAGGAAATAGATTCAATCGTGAAGACTGTTGACATTAACAATATGTGTAATATGTAAAATAGGTTAAGCAATATAAATCTTTCCACAAATTATCCGTACACAAAAAACTCCACAAATGATCCCGTTAAGCCTCCCCCTTCACACACACAAAAGCAGTGATCTCAGTTGAGAAAATAACCAAAAAAGCCAGAAAAAGAAGAAAAAAATAGTTTCTAGATATCAGCAATAAAGAGCATAATTAACAATATGGAGGAGGTTGTTTATAAGTAAAATAATACAACAAATATGATGGGTAATTCGCAGTAAAAACTTAAAGAGCATTTTTCTCAAAACGGTTTTTCGTTATAAATTGCCCGTTCTCTCATAAACTATTGAACCCATTTTATTGAAACCTTTACAGATTACTTTATTAAACAATGTGCAGCTATGCATCTACTTTTGGAAAGTTAGCAAAAAATATATTTCAGTTTCCTGCCAAAGCAATCCTTTTCAATGTAGATAAGTATAATAATAATAGTACATATAATATAAAGTAAAAATTTAAATTGGTATCTTCAATAGTTTCTGAGTTAATGGGTCATCAATATTAAAAACTAGTGGACATGGCAATGCTTCACTTTTGCGGTGTATGACACATCACATATTACTGGTCTCGTGAATGCTAGTCACGTTTTACGCTACGTTATGCAAACATTCTAATAGAAGAAAAGCAGTTTCTCGCCTTCGGCTTTGTTATACGTCCTGGTTTCGACATAGTTGTCACGTGTCCTATTGTTAAAACGTTCTCCTTCAAATGTGGGTATGCGCTCGCTATGACATTATTTGGAGAACTTTGATTTACTTCCCCGAGATTCAAGTAATAATTCCGACCGATATTTCACAAACGCATAGGTAGAATATTAGGGTAGGTAGGTTTGTTTGCATTAAAACTGCGCTTAATCCTTGAGTGTGCGGCGGGTTGCAGAGTTCAGAGGAGCTTAAGTCGTCATAAACAAATAAATAATTGTCATCAACGCCCCCACATATCCAATTTAATTTAAACCGCTCTTCCCGTTACTATTGATAACAAAGAATGAAAATTTCAGCGCAATCGGTCGAGTAGTTTTTGCGGCAATGTGCAACACACATGCGCACATTCCCTTTTATTTATATATAAATAGCAAGATTTAACATGGGTAAACTAGGAATGGGGAATCTCACCTTGAGCCAGCCCGCGCCACCCGCGCAGCGCCGCTCCACGTCGCGCAACGCCGTCAGCGCCGTCTGCAGCTTGTCTTCTTCGAACGTCATCAGAGCGTTCTGGGGACACAAGCACAGGGATCGATTCATTCGTTAGGGTTTTCGGCGCGGCAGGCGCTAAGGCCATTACACTCGAAATAGTAATGCATGTTTTTATCGCAGGAGGTGGCGGTGATCTTCGCCCGTAGCCAGGTATCTCCCACCAGCGGGGCGTCGCCCTAGCCGGGACAAGTTCGAAGCTCCCGATTGGTTTCCAGTCATGTGTGGTATTGTAGTACCAATAAGCGTACGGGAAAGGATAGGACAAGGAAGGGTAAGGAAAGATCGCGCACGGTCGATGGTCTATTTGTTAGTGTACTGCTCCAGTAATCGCTTGGTGTTGATCGGAGAAACCACGGACAACTATCGATCACTTTTGCCGTCCTCCTGACAGCGCTTGAACTACTCGACCTACATAGATATGTAGCCAGAGTCGAAAAAACGGCCATGTCGGGATTCGAACCATAGTACCTCCCGGTCAGAGGCCCTGCTTTGGCATCAATTGTTGCCTTAGCCACCTAAGCCGGTGGAGCATAGAGGAATAGGGATAATTGTTCATTAGGGAGTTTTAGCGCCACGTGTAAGTTTTCGTTAACTTACGCGCTAATCGATTAATCAATGATGCCTTATTTTTCGTGGCGAGGCTCAGACCATACGACCTGTTCCTCCACCTGACCACGCAAATTTCTCCAAGCTCCCTTCGTCATCTAGCAGGGAAAGAAGGGTGACGATTTGAATTTATCTCGGAGGTTTCATTGAGGATCTTTAACATATAGTAAATCTACAACATGGTACATTCGGCTTTACTTCTCCTCCGAAGGAAGACGCACGAAGGGGTCAGTTCATTTTAAGTGGTCCAGAGTTGAATAAATTAGTCGCTCGACCATCTCGAAAAAAAATCATATTTTGTACGTGCATTTCCTTATGTTTTGACTGTTCAAAAACATCTTTAATTTGTTTGTATTGTACCTTGTTTACAAATGGCGACTATTTTTGTTTTACGTCGTGCGCCATTTTTCGCGTTTGTAGACACTTACTCTCTTCTAAATTACTCAGCTCTGGATTGTTCTGAGATTCTGGAATAAAAAGCATTGGATTCAGTATACTCTGGTCTATAAACCAAAATATTATTTACATCCCTACTATGTTTTTATTTGCAACCAAATCTATGGAACGCGAATGAAAGAAATTGGATTTTCAGATGGTAATTTATCAAAGAAGGAAGACAAGCATAGCCTTAATTTTTTCTGTGCTTTTACACATAACAATAGTTACTTTTTGTAAAATATCATTGGTAAATAACGAACCACTTGAAAATTATGTTCCCTTAAAAATTGGAATTTTGGATTTAAAAAAAATCAACTGCAATATCTCTGTTGATGGACCAGATACAAATATAAAAATTGCACACATGCTTGACCGCTGTGATATCAAACTTAAGTAAACATTTGTTGTTTTGGTTATGAACTTGTCTTCTATGAAATTGAAAATTTGAAAGCGGTTAATTTATTTATTAAGTAGACCGGCGTATAAAACAGTCACAATAAATATTTTGGAAATCGCAGGAACATCTTGGATAGGAAAGAAGTGAGTTCCCTCAAAATTTGAGGAAATATGTGGAATTTATGTATGTATATATATATATATATATATGTATATATATGTATGTATATATATATGTGTGTATATATATATATATATATATATATATATATATATATAATAAATTTTTTGGGGAAGTAATAACTTAAAGCACATTTATGAACACACATTACAGCATACTAGATGTAGTGACATCTATAGTAAACAGACATTGATTATCTCCTGTTTCCGGGTGTGTCAACCGTTGTTGTCATTAGTCCCAAATGTCTCGTGCATGTTTTTTTACGGTAGATGTTCAGAAGACGGTGATCTTCCTCCTTGGATGGTAAGATCCAGTACCGACTTGCACGTCGGATTGAGGGGTTTTCCCAACCAGGTGTCCCTTAACAACGGGGCACCTCTCAAGCGGGAACGATTTCTAAGCTTCCGACTGGTGTGGTAGTGCAGTGCATGAAAGAGTTAGTGTTTCTAAGAAGGGAGCAAGATTAGGATAAGGAAGAAGAAGGAATGATCGCGCGCGATCCAAGGTTCGTGTGTTAGGTACTGCTCCGGCATTCTTTCCTCTTTGCTGATGGGAGAAACCTTGTAAAACTACCGATCAGAGCATCCGACCGCTAGAATTCTCCTCCAGACAGCGGCAAATTCGTCCTAGCTGACAAGCTAGTGTCGAAAATCCAGTCACCGTAGAACTCAAACCCAAGGACCTCCCGGTCAGAGGCTCAGTGAGATCAACTAATGAACTGAGACACTTCAGCGGGCGTAACATAAATGTAAATATGTTTTCCTTTTTTGTTAAACCTTGCGAGAGATAAAGATAAAGTGGTATTTTCTGTGACCGACGATAGTGAATACGAACTTTTAAATGACGCTTTCTAAATCTTTTCCTCTTCCACCTGAAACCCTATTTTCTATCCGATTGTTCTGGAGTGAAAGTGTTTTGGAAAGTATCATAAAATAACAATTAAATGTGAATAATCTAAACATATATACTTATACGCGGGCGCACAGGGGGTTACAACGAACCTAGGGCCCCCTGAAAATTTTGAATGGAACCCCAACACCTTACATAATAAAATATTTTATTTCCTTATTAATATAATTTATTTACTCAATTACTTAATATTTTTTTCTATAAAAAGTCTGATAAAATGATCTATTGAATATATAGATATATCTTAAAATTTACAATACCACTGTCCTACAACAAGTTAAGTGTTTTCTATTAAAGGATATAGTTATATTAGCGTAATTATAAAACAAACAATATAGTGAAATGTATCGAACCAGAATAAACCCGGAGCTTGGAGATTGAACTTGCCAGAAAACCGGGAGTCCGTGTCAAAGAAAAAACGTGGCCTGTTGTGTATGGTCTCTTTACGCAGGGTCATAGCGTAGCGATTTGTGTGTGTGTGTGTGGGGGGGGGGATGACCTCGTCCAATGCGACTGGAAAAGGATAAAATCTTAAATAGGTCCATTCACAATCTGTATTTGTGTTTTACTCCTCCGAGCTTTCGCATCTTGTGTTAAACAGCATTTCGAAGACACGAACAAACGTCCAAATTCGCCCGTTTCGTGTTCCGTATTCTGACACTGCTCCACCCCTCATCGCAAATGGCTCGCCTTCGGGAGGGCGAGGATACTCCTTTGTGCGAACACGCGCCGCTCTCTGCTCTGTAGACGACCCCTGAACAGGATTTCCTTCTGCCTTGCGGGCAACCACGAACACGAAACCCGCAAATAAAAGCTAAGGGGGCTCAGGACATCGAGTGACGTCACTGCAGTGCCTCTGAGCGGGAGGCCCTAACGTTCGAAACCCGACGGTGGCAAGATTTTCGACACTAGCTGGGAAGCTACGTCGAATTCAGCCTGTGTCTGGAGGAGAATTATAGCGAGCGGCTGCTCTGATCGGTAGTTTCCCGTGGTTTCTCCGATCTACATCAGACAAATGCAGGAGCATGACATTAAAACAACAGGCCTTGGACAGCGCGTGATCTTTCCTTCCTCTTTCTTGTCCTATCGTCACCCCTTACTAATGCATACTTACTTTACATGCCCTACACTATTGCACATATCGCAAACCAATCGGGACCCGACTGAGGCAGTGGGAGATACCTAGTGAGGGAAAACCCCGGAAGCCGCAGCTCCAGTCGGCGCCGGATCTCGTCATCTAGGGAGAAAGAACATAGCAACCTCCTGTGATGAAACATTCACTACACTAACGTGACTAAGGGCCATAGCAGTTGACACGTTCGGAAATTGGAAATAATCAGTCAACTGCGAGCTGAGCTTCCATTGTGAAATTTTACCTGGTGCCTTATGATCTCATGTTGTCCGGATGGGCCAAAGGGAATGGATTTGGTGTGAATCCCACGTAAATATGGGCCTCTTTACGGGCAACGTCGATGATGCAGTAGAGGGAAGTTTGGAGGTGCGGATGACGTTCGATCCCGATAGATAGATGGATGTTTATAGATACAAAAGTTCTTTGTAAATCTTCCTTCGGAAAAGAAATATAAAGTTGGTTGCCCCATATCGCAGATTTCGGTTTGACCTACGCCTTTGCTATTATGCCTCATAAGGGAAAAACTGCCTTTCAATATCTTAAACAGGAAAAAATGGGGGTGATATTAGTTATTCCATTACATCTTAATGAGAACATATCAGGAAGGGATGAAAATTTAGCAGAAATTCGAATTAGGTATCTGAAATATTCATGTTTTTCTGACACGTTTGTAGTTTGCATTTTCCGCATGTGACGTAGGGCATTGCGTAGAGAAACTAATGTTTCAGATCTCCGTTGCTAATTTGTGTGAAATGGGCCAACCCTTCCACGTGTACTCTCATAAGGTACTTGAATGATTTCCAACACGTTCGAGGTGAGTATATTTAAGTGTATTGTGTGTGGGGGAGGGGAGCATAGTTTTGACTTCATTGGAATCTGTTTTAAAATTCTGACATCTACAGTAAAGGCATGTGTGTAGAGGTCATTTTAACGAGTACTTCATGCGCTCTTTCGCGATAAATTATGCTTCATCGCGTACACAATTCTATGATTCTGTCTGAAGAAAAAACAAAGTACTTTAACATAGGTTAAATTAAAAAGAAAAAAAATAATTCCTCAAAACGAGTGTTGGAAAACAATCAAGTAATTTACCGCATACACTCCTACATCACCTATCAAATACTAAAGAACGCCTTTCAATATCTCAAACGATACGAAATAGTTTATTATGTAACTAATTAAGAAACATTGTAAACGATTTACATACGTAATTTTTTGCAAAATTCCATTATAAATTTATAAGAGATTCAAAGTTAATTTTAAAAAAATTATTACGTCACCGGTGTTTCACAGCTGTGCCAACGAACGGTACTCAGCCGTTTGGTTCACCACCATCACCCACGATTCGCTTGCTGCGATTCGATCGGCAATGCAGTTTATCGCCATCCCATCACCTCACGTTTCGCTCACTGAATGTGTAATGAAGCCATTATTCGTGCCATAAACGGCAAATAAGTAATATTTGCCCTTTTTATGAACCATTTATTCCAACAAAAAATCGATTATACTGCTAATATTTACGATGGAACTTGTTATAGCATCACGCCTTAATTTGGCAGGAATGATCCGTACCTGAAATTGACATCGGATGTCTGAAACATTCAGGTTTCTCTACGCCGGTCTTGAATCAACATTTCAACAACAATCAACCTTGCCTTGAGTACAGTGAATCAACATTTCAACCTTGCCTAGAATACGAGCTTATGTATAACGAAAAAAGAACTATTATGTAAACATCACTTTTTTGTTTAAAGTGCGTTTATTCGCTTCATATGGCTAAAACTCTTTAAGACGGTTAAATAATGTTTTACTCGATCTCTCGAACTTCCTTATAAAGAGAACCTATTTTGAATGTGCAGAATAGCATACCGTATAAATGTAAAATGTTCTAAGAATAAACAGTATAAAATAAACCGTAACTCGTAT
The DNA here is from genome assembly GCA_038098605.1 of Gryllus longicercus. Taxonomy (NCBI): domain Eukaryota; kingdom Metazoa; phylum Arthropoda; class Insecta; order Orthoptera; family Gryllidae; genus Gryllus; species Gryllus longicercus. Next base: position 3,462,074 of record JAZDUA010000055.1, read on the forward strand.
ACAAATGCTTTTGATTGACTAACTTAAAGAATATAAATAACTATATCACTATACACGCCAATTTAAAAACAAATATTAATACAAATTATAATGATTAACGAAGCCATCTTCAAAAAAAAATTCTAAATAAAGATCAAGAGTGCTGACTCTTTACAACTCTGATTTGAAAATCTCTTTTTTAAAAGTTATTTCAATATGAAAAATATAGTTCATACATACATCTAAACTAAAGTAAGTTTAAAATGGATCTCCATAACAAATTACAATACTACAACATCCCACATAAAATATCCTCTTTATAAAAATAGGAAACTACAACAGCCAAATTTACTTTTCTTATAACGTTACTCTTGAAATGTACTATAGTACATGTACTATAATACATTTCAACAGTAACGTTATAAGTAAGTGCAAGTACAGAAAGACCTTTTCTCTAAAAAGCGAATACACATGAATGTCGAAGTTAAGTGATCCTTAGTGAGAATTTTCAAAATTTCGAAGACTGTTGTAATAATTAATGAGATGAGAATATAATTATTTGAGTCCTACGACCAGAAACAACAGAACTACAACTCAACTTCCAATGGAATCCACAAAAACTACACTTTCACTCAAAGACCCTGAAATTAGACGCATGTCGAGTGACTGGTGGGCATATCCTCGCGGCAACCTGCAGTACAGATGTGTATAACGGTACATTGTAAAAATAGTATTGTACTAATTCCAAGAGCTGATAATAGCTAGAAGGGCCAACCCAAAATAACCACACGTCGAGTCGTTTTTCAAATTTTCATCACAATCCATATTCATATTCTAAGTTGATTTTTTTTTAAGAAAAAATCCATATTAGCTTTTTCACTTCTACTTCATGCACGCCCTTGCACGATGGCGTGTATCAATTTTGCGCTCATCTATGTAAATGTTATAGCTTCACACGCTTCTTAACAAGAGTTAAACGAAAACAATGCCATGCAATTCGCTCCACACGTCTTCATTCCAATACCGTCAGAAACGAGGGGAACTAACCCCCCGTAACGTATTAATGGTTTCCAATCTCTGGCCATATGGAGCCTATACGATTATTATAGTTCTTAAAAATGTGTAATAAAAATAATTCTCTTTTCATTAATTCTCATACTTCTTGAACGAACACAATAATATGTCTACATAATAACACCTACCAAATTTACCGTTCATTATTTCATTCTCCTGATAAAATTATTACCATAACTTCCCAGGCGTGATGTATGTCAATTATTAATTATGTTATGTCACTTAAATATCCTTCTTTCGAATACTCTTTGATTCGAAAGAAACAATTGCCTGAGCATTAAATGACACTCATGAAGATGGCAGAAATGTTCTAACACCTACTCTAATTTTGTTGGCTGTCTGCATCTGAATTTCAATTAAACAGGCGTAAAACCTAACACATGCGCAAGAGGGAGATATTGACTTGAGCAAACTTGAAGTACAGTGAGATGTCGATTATCCGAATGTCAATCAACCGAAACGTCAAATATCGGAACTCATATTTTCTCTGAATCGTTTAAAAAAAATAGGTACCTTATACTAAACACATTCATTTTCTTTTGTATCACTACATATTGAAAATTATCTCCGATTCGATTGAAAGTGATAAAATATTAACGACATACTGTACTACAGTCAATCATCTGACTTCAGTGAACTTTGACAATTCCTACAATAAATGCTTCAGAACTCGGAATGTTTATTATTATCAAAAACAGCATTTTATGTACACTTGCCATTTTTATGTTCGGATATCCGAATTATCGAATATCCGAACTTGTATACTTAGTCCCAATTAGTTCAGATAATCGACGTCCCACTGCAATGCAATAGTAAATACGCATATTTTTTAATTTGCTGTGGTCGACAGGAAATAGCATTTGTTCTTATCGATTGGTAACTTGGCCTGCAAGGTCATAGTTTCCTGGACGGCACGGATGTTCTATCACGACTCACCAAACTGACAGATTACTTGAGACCACAAACTATTCAATATTGTGTATGCACCCGCCTGTATTTAATAAAAAGAAAATAATACTTTTAACACTTTTTTAAATTAATAATAGTCCTTATGTGCCCGTCACAAAAACCCACATCAATGAGTTGACATGTCTTCTATTCAAATTAAATTAAAATTACACTAGTTCTCGCCGAGCAGATAATAAAAAACTGACAATAACTGCGTGAAAAAATTACAAGCTTATCTAAAGAGATCATTAATGTAGAAAAGGAGAAAAAATTACTGAATCAAGTGAAAATGAATCGTGATTGAACAAAGCCTGGACGCCGAAGGAAATGTATCTTTTCGTTTGCGAAAACTCAAAATTATTGCTTATTGCTTCCTCAAATTTGCAATATTATAAAATGTTTAATAGGGAAGCTAATAAAAGCAAATACATGATTTTATAGAATGAAATTGAATAAATTGAAAAAAATAGAAAATTAACATAACGACATTAATATTATAAGACGCAAATTTGCATACGCACGTAGAAAATCGGTCATTTGAACAACAGAAGTAACCTTCATTTCCATACAGGCTCTCATTGAATCTTGAATCACATTCAGTAAAAATTGTTCGGTTTGTTTGAAAGTGAAAACGAAATAAAGAAATATTTCAATGACTATTTTTCACGCAAAAAGTACACAGCATCTTATACGCTGGTTTAAGAATTTCGTAAAAGCAATGTCACTCGTATCATATTTTTATACTTTCAAAAAATTCGAGCCATTAGTTTACCCATTCGATTGAATTTACCGTGTGGATAATAATTCATAATTCTTGATGTATTGAAATTCTTTCGCCCATGATGTACTAATAATAAGTAAATTAGGCGCTTACATCACGCTCTCGCCCTTCGCGCTTCATAACGACGTTCAATTTGCACATGAGATTGGAACAGTCAAGAATATGTTTCCTGTAAAACACAATTATGATGGAATGTGAGAAAAGTGACTTATTACCTCTGTAAGGAAATATCACTGTACCCTAATAGTTTCCCTAAATACACATATGTGTAAAATGTTTCAAGGTTTACTTGTGATATGAATAGAAACGTTTAACAAAATATCAGAATAATGCAGTTACTTATTTGAAGATGACATCAGTATCTGTTAAAAAAAAGTAGAATGACTGAAAAAAATGATCAGTAATAATTAAGTATTTTGTTACACAGGAAACTAAAAACTGAAACTAAAATAAATTTTATCAAAATCATTATCTTTTGAAGGCAGATCGTACCATAAAAGTCACAAAACAGTAGCCAGCTGCCATCTGCACATTGTCCTTTCTATCACCAAAAAGTTGTTCTGCTTCTGTTATCTTGTTGTTCAACAATAGTTGAATGCCCTCTCGGGCCACTCTCCAATCACCATCTGTTTCCATTGCTTATGTCTCCATTTCTTGTAAAGATGAAAATGATGAATACCTATAATAAAGAATTAACTTGTAAATAATTCTTATTCTGTAGTACCTGCATGAAGACAAAAATTCAAAAATGGAATGTTGACCTTGTCATATAATAAAACTGTTTTATGCACTACCACATAGTAACATGTAAATTACATAATAATTAAATTTATCAACACATGTTCTTTTATATTTGTAACATTTGAACTGCTATATCACAACTCCAAAAGCTTGCTCCTTTCTCTGAGACATTGATTTTGCCTCACACTTTGTATGAAAAATTTCTAGGTCACTTTACAACCAATTAAAATATGTTTATATGTGAAAAATAATTTTAATTTTTGAAGAAATAATAAATAAATTATAAATTGTGATTGAGTGTGGAAGTAGGAGTTCTCTCGGCAGGAAATAATGAAATCAATGCCTGAATATGTAATCCTGCTTTGACAGGTAAATTTCTCATACTACTACGTTTGGTAAGTCCAGACATTCAATGTTAAGATGGATTTAGATCAAGAGCAACATAATTTTTAAATTAAAAATATTAATATATTAAAATTAATGTATTAAATTGTCATTTATCAATGCAAAATAATTGAAGAAAATTGGAAAGTGTAAATGTATTGAATATAGTAGTTAGTTGCAGCTAACACGTGACGTAATGAGCGTGTGTATCGGTGTGTATTTGTATGTATGTACCGTTTATTTTTCTATGTTTCAACGTGATCAATACTGTTTTTGTGTGCAAGGTCAGTTCAAAATAATATAATTTGTGTGTGCTTTATTGTGAATCACATGAATGTGTAGTTGTATTAAGCGGTTTCGCGTTTATGGTATTTCTGTTCCCTTTGCTTGATTTGTCTCAAGTCATGGAAGCCATCTCGGCGCCAACCTTGCTCGTGGTGTTAATTTTGTTGCTGTAGTGTTCATGCGCCAATTAAAGCTATAGCTTTTGTTTTGCCAGTAATAGTTGTAAATGCTAGCAAGAAAAGTCTTTAGAAATAATTTTTATAGTTTTGTTTAGTTACCTCGAACTAATTTAGATATCGACCGGCGTCAAATAAGGAGGTTAATTTTGTTCTTTTGTGTGTATTATTATTTTTATCTTTTTTGTTTAAATTAATTATAAATTCCGTATTTTTGTTTTAGGATTGGGCTAACAATGTGTAAAGATGTCTGTGCATTATAAATTCAAGTCTGCTTTGGAGTATGATACTGTCACTTTTGATGGTTTACATATATCTGTTAAAGATTTGAAGAAATCAATTTTGCACCAAAAGCGCATCGGTAAAAATACAGATTTTGATTTACAGATTACTAATGCGCAAACCAAGGAAGGTATGTTGGTATTTCATTCTTTTGGAATTACTTTGCATATTAAAATTTGTAATTGCTCATTATTGTGCAACTTTCAGTGTATTGTGATGATGGTGTTCTAATTCCTAAGAACACTTCTTTGATTGTGGCCCGAATCCCTCTCACGGCTCAACAGAAAAAAGCATGGTAAGAAAAATTTGCTAGTACGCCAATTTACAATAATAGGTTAATTCGATGTCAGTGATAATTGCATTGAAATATATGGTATGTGTGTTTTTACCGAATGATTTGTATTGTTTCTAGGGATAGAGCTGAATCAAGTCAACAGTTGACAGGGCTCACCAAAACTGTAAGTCAAATCTTAAGCATAGGATTATTAAACTTTTTATTTTTCTTCTATCATTAGGTCTATCAAGAATGAAGTGAATGCTATTGCATGTTCATTACATGTTTTAATTTTTGGATATGGTTTTTGAAAATTAGAGGTTAATCAGAATTTATTACAAATTACATGTATGTTTTGAAAATTGATTAATTGTTTGGGTAAGATTGAAAGGAAAGTCGTATGAAATTTGCAACAAACTATGATTTTATCTTAAAGAAACTGAAGTCATTGTAATCTTAAGTACAAGCACACTATTGGATGATTGTATTTGAAATAATTCTGTAATTTCCTACTGAAAAATAATATTGCTATTGGCATTGCTATTTTTTGTTTGTGTTATAAAGTGTGTGGTAATTCTCAGTAGCAACTAGTTTAGGGAAAGCTCTTTTGTAAAGGTTAAAAACTGTATGCATACCTTATGTTGGTTATTGCTGGTTTTGCTGTAGTGCTTTTGCTTTGACTGACATGAGACTACTGCAGAGTCTAAACTCTCTCAATTGCTTGTGCTTTTTCTGCAATAACAATTTTTATGACAGGTAAAATAATAATTTTTCATCTATGCAGGATTCTGCATAGATTTTTTTTTTTACATTTGCGGTTTGTAATTTGTAGTTGAAGGTATTGGAAATAAAAAGTCGGCTGAAATGTAGTATACTGTACAACCTAAGGAAGTTCTTTAAACTGGCACTTTGCACTGCTCTGCTGAGGGGGAAATCCACGGTGGAGGGGACGAGGGGTGTTTAGGGGATTATGAGGGGAATCTTTCGGTGGGGAGGAGTGGTGAGCAACATGCATAACTTAGTTCATGTATATAAAAATCAAAGTGTGGGTGGTTTCACCGGCTTTTTATTCAGAAATCATGAAGTATGAAACATAATGTACTCATTTTGGTACTAAATATTCATTATTATCTCTTAGGAATAAGGAAGAATTAATTAAAGAAATGATTAAATAAGGAAAAAAATAATCCCCCCACCCCCAAAAAAGTGTGCTTTACAATGATGTGTATCATTTTATTCAGAAAACTATACAAATTGAGAAAATATTGAAATCCCTAAAATATCAAAAATTGAGATTTTTGTTTTATGACTACCCTTTAGCTTGAGGGGACTGCATTGCTGTACACTCTTTTATATTCAGGTCTGAAATTATTTCTTATGGAAAGATAACTTTTTTATCCAGAATGGAGATTACAAATTTTAAAATGCAATTACCTATTATTTATTATTGCATATTACTTCACTTTACCAGTGGCATTACTGTGAAAGTTCGGTTTCCTTTCTCATTGCCTTCTGCTCCAATAAACGCAACAGAAGTCTACAAAAATAATTTTTCTACTATTTCACTTAGGGGTCTGGAAATAAAAAAAGTCCATGATTTTGTTTTCAATGAATATCACATAGTAAATTTTTGTTGCAATTCAAGTTTGTTTTATTCTGCATTTGTTTCACATCCCTTGTGAGATGCAAATCTACTTTTGGGTGGAAGGCACCCCCTATTGATATTGCCAAGCTACAAATTTTATGATGTCATTTAATGAAGCTCATTTACTTATTTCAGTTTCATGGCTTTCAAAGTGAAGTAAACGAGAGTAATTGCGTATCTCTGTAACATTTGGTTTTCCATTAACTTTAAACAGACACTGTTTAGTGAAATAGTTTCATAGCAAATTGAGTGTGGAAATCGTATCCATGACAGTAATGTACAAGACATGCAGATTTCGTCTCTGAGGTATACAACAGTCAAGGATCCATTCAAACGAAAATAGAAATTGGTTGTGCTTAGAAAATAGAGATTGGTTGTGCTTAGAAAATAGAAATTGATTGGTAACGTTTTCCAGTCGTAAAAGCATTTCTGAATTTGAGCAGAATTTTCTGGGAAAAATTGTGTTGGTCTCATTGTTATCTTATTGTGTGGGATCTAATTGGAGTAGCATTAGCATAGACTAGAGCTGCCTTCTGCATGCCCACTTATTACTCCTACATTGTCCTTTATTCTTTTGGGTAGTAATGCATTGTTTGAAGGATATTCATGTTAACAAATAATATTAATAAATTAAAATGTACAAAATATTATAAATAATGATGTAAAAGTTATGAGAGTAGAATGTAGATGATGATCTATTCTGAACTTATCCACATTAGCTGAAACACATTTCGCTCTTGAATAAACACAGTAATGTATTTATAAAGAATTGTGTTAGTGCTGTTTCATATTAACTGTTATTGTAAAATAAATATTTAAAGGAGATAAGTAGGTATTCTAATAAGTTGGGAATATTATACACGTTGAAATTTCTGTGGTGTAAGATCTGTTGAGAATGATTAAATGAAATGTTAGAATAGATATAGTGTTTATTATTTTGGTGAATGGTGCAGTGGCTTTGAGCTTTGAGGTCCTAATATTTACGAATTTACTTCAAAGTTGAACAGATAATTCTTTTAATCAAAATGAATCAATTTAATACATTTTTGTATTTATTTGCAGGGTGAGACAGTCCCATTGGAAGGAAGTGATGCAAGTGTTCATCGTTTGGCAAAGGTGAATACCTTCAAACATATTTGTAGAGTAAGGGCTTTTGTTAACACATTGAGTGCCATCCATTTGAGGGGCTGTGGTGTCACTATGGGTCTAGAAATATGAATATTCTCAACTGCAATGTTTGTTCTTAGCGTAATGAAATGTGCAAAGTGACATGTGTTAAAGCCAGTGTTATAATTTTTTTTTTTTTTTCCCAATATTAACCAAGTATTGAATTGTTCATGTAAAGGAGAGCTATGGAATGATGTTGAAATTCTAGGTTATTCATGTTTTGATCAATTTTATTTCTTTTTGAAAGCATACTTTAAATTGGTTGTAGACATCAAACCAGAGAGGCGTTATTCTGATATTGATTAATGAGTTGTTCAAATTATTTCAGTAATTGTTAAACTAGTATAAGTTATCATTAATATTAGTATGATTTTGTTTAAATTTTATAACCTCTTGTTAAAGTCTAAACGTCAGGGAATCTGAATATACAATCAGGAAAAAATCCTTGTGTTATTTAGTTTACCCTAAATCAGTAGTCTCATAACTTTCAAACCTCTGAGCAAACGTACCATCATTAATCATATTGTGAGCTACCAAGAGAAACCAGGACAGAAATAAGAACCTTCATCAAAATATCCACATTAACAAATGTCTGCACATATGCAGATCATAATGGCTGTAACCTCTATCTTACACTCATTTATGTGAGTGACAGTTGCACGGAAGTACTTAAGCAGCCATATTGTGAGACATCGGTCTGTGTTCATTGGGTATACTCCATATTAGCCATCCTAAACATGACCGAAAATTTTCTTGTGGGCTACTAGAAGCTCTCTGCCCTAAATTACTATCCTTAAAACAAAAAAAAAAACAAAAACTTAGAACATCACATTAGTATTGAGAATACTGATTGAAAACTTGGTTTTAACATGCTTTTCAATTCAAGCACATTGAAGTATGAATATCATGGATGAGAATATCTACTTTTCCAGAGATCAACTTTCATCAAGGGCCCAAACTGTGATACCACATTCAATGTACAATGTAAGTTATTTGAAGTACACTGAAGTACATTGACATGCCAACATGCAGACATCTGCAGGCCACGCTTCAGATACATTTTGTTTTACGCAGATGGGATATGCTATCACTACATTCACAAAATATGACTGCTAGAATTTCTGTGTATGCTGAGTCTGCTGGCAGCCTCATGGCTTCTTAGAGGAGTATCAGGTGATGGCACTCAATGTGTTCATAATTCTGTGGTGAATTTGTTTTAAGCAATTCTTTTTAATTGTGTTGTCTTTTGAGATTCTATCAAAATGTTTCTTGCTTCTGCTTTGAGCAGTCTTGAATAGGTAAATAAAGGTTGCTTGGCCAGATAATTTGTAATCCTCTTTCTCATTAGCCACTTTTGAGGTGTGTTAGCTCTTTGTTCTTGGCAAATGACTATTGAAATTTTGTTGTGAAGTATTATTGCAATATCTTAATAAATGTTAAAAGGCCTTTGGGTAATACGGGCCCATGAATCTGTATATCAATTTTACTTTTTTCCAATGCACGCAGAGATTGAAAGACAACCACGCAGCTTCCCTTGGGATGATTTTATGGTTTCATTAGATATGCCGGTACTTGGCGGGAGGGGGGGATGCAAAAGAATGTATATTACTAATACCGTTTGCACACACAAATTGAAAGAAAATTATGCTGCCTGTGGCCTAGTAAGAGGCGTCTATGTTAGTTTCCCGGGAAGTCTGGAAACTTGAAAAACATTGAAACTACTTCAGTTTTGTCTGAAAACACAAATATTTGATAGTGTTATGCTGCCTATACCCATGCTATGCATACCAACTGAATTCTCATACTCATTGCTTCATTTTATACAACACACCTGACATAATGCATCACCAAAGCTCGAAGGAAAAGGCTGTCCATCATTAAATATTTGCTACTTATGGTTTGCATAGTGGTACAGCAGCAACAATTCTTTGAAATTCTTTGTATAAAAAAAAACTGTTGTACTATTTATATGTATTATCTGTACATATTACTGTCATTGTAGTATTCACAAAGACTTTTTGTTAAAATATTTAATTTATTGCGATGTTATACAAGAGTATTTTATTTGTTCTTGAGCTGTGCGCATAGTGTATTTTGAAAAAAGTTGATTGTGGTTTTGTTCAGCATTTTTGATGCTGCAGGCCACTAGTTTATTACTTCTTTCCATTTCAGTTGTAATGTTTAAGTTATTTCAAAATTTTGTAAATTAACATAATATAATTTGTATAAAGCAAATAGACCTTGGACATGTAAGAACAAGAATGTTGAAATTCATTCGACAAATCAACAGGGTTGTAAACCTTAAAAATTAAGCAAATAGCCACAAACGCAAGAGGTTGATTGTGAACAGTGAATGTCACGAGTTGAATGCTAGTACACTCAGTTTATTAATAGGATCCAGTTTCGTAGGTTTTAACGAATTTCATTCCTCGCTTAGTAACATTGTTATTTTAATATTCATATTAGTTTCAAACCAAATGCATGAATCCTAGTGGTTGTAAAATTAAGCAAAACGAGTTATCCTAAAAGTCTAAATCGTGGAAGAAGAAGAAATAAAGAAAAGATGCAAGGAAAAGAAGAAGAAATAAAGAAAAGATGCAAGGAAAAGAAGAAGAAAGTTCTACAAAATTAGTCTAAGAAGATTCATTTCTTTACTTGGGTTGATCAGAATTCAGTGGTGTGGATACGAGGGTGAGTCATGTTAATGAATTCTAAATGCCACATTAATCAGCCTTGAAAAGAAACATGTGTTTGACTGTAATAAATGAAGAGTCCCTTGGATAGGGTCATGAAAGACCTCAGTTTGAAATATGACACTTTTTGAGGGGAGTGAAATGAAGTGCATCATATTTACTGGCTGTCAAATTAAAAGCAAAATATTAAAAGCAGATAACCTATAGTGACAATTACCAAGTAATAAAAGAACACTAGTCAGTGTTCAGTGACCCCATAGTAATGATAATCACCATTCTACTATTTCACATAAGAGAAAGAAACTTACTGGAAACTTGTTGAAGTGATTACTCAAAATTTAATTAATTTATTAATATAAAGGTAATTGATAAAATGTTACTGATTGTTAGAAGTAATTTCACAAATCTGATCGTTGGTTGTGAATTTGCTTACAAACACAAAGTTGAACTAGAGTTGGGTCATAACATGTTGCCCTTAGTTTATACTTCACTCTAATGAGTTGTCATTGAAGTTTTAGTCAGTTTCAGCCTTGGATGGAAAAATATTATCAATCAAGTGAACAGGAGTAATTGGTCACATGCTTGATCCTGCCAAAGAATTGTAATCCATTCTTCAATTCTGTAACAATGTAAGTCACTTATGCTGTTTAGATAAAATAACAGGTGTCCACAATATTGTTCTGCTAACAGGATTTGTTACATTTGTTTTTCAATGAGAAATTTAAAAAAATTATAGTGTATATCAAATTATGTATGTTTATTATCCCTGTTGATTCAACACATAAGTCAAGAATTTGTGGATGAAGGCTCACTCCATGTTCTGTGTAAAGTGTGCTGCTTCATTTCAAAAGACAGCTGTTAAGGATGTTGTTTTACCAACAATGAAGTACTCAGCGTGTATGCTTTTGGTAAAATGATAATTCAGATCCACTTGTTTTGATGACATCAGAAAAATTATTGACTTATGAGGTGGAAATAGATCTTCACTAGATCTTTTTTATGGTCGTAAGAAATTATTAATTACAAGCCAATTGCTTCTTCTCTTCTAGCATTTATTGATTAGAGAGACATTGACTATGAGCCCCCCTTTAACTCGTGATCTTAAAACAAATTTTATTTACAAGTCAATCAATGGGCATTGTTTTCCTTGTTGTGATCAGACAATAGAAAAGTGAGTCAAACAAGTGAAAAAAGCAGAAACCAAGTATACACACAAGAAAATAGAGAAGGATAAGTCGGGAGTCGAGAAAAAAGAAGATTAATGTCAAGAAAGGATACAAAGCAAGAATTGGAACAAGTTACTGATCAAGAGATTGATTAACCATGGTAAATTAATTAAAATGTTTTGATGTACCCAAGATTGTAATTTTATATTAAGTACCAAAATGTGTTTTTGAACATGGTCTTCTCATTGTAATATTGAATTTACAAATAGAAAGATACTAATTCAAAAATAGGAAAGTAATTTGATTGAACAAAGTGGAAACCGTGTCTTATTTTTGGATAATCAATGGACATTGATATCATTAAAAAATAAATGCAAAGAATTGGAAAAAACTTCAGAAGTGACATTAAAAACTCAGCAAGCAATGTGACTGGATTGTAATTATTATTGAAAACTATAATAAAACTATCAATAATTGTTGCAAATAATTGCTAACAGAGAAGTACAAGTTATTAAGTAAATATTTAGAATACAACACAATTGTTCAGATAGTTTTTATATAAGAACTCCAGAATTGAAAATCAAATCCTTATTACAATAGACTTTATAATTCAATCGGCAGCCTGCTTGCTGACAGTGGGGACTACCAGTAGTGGAGCAAAAAATCCGTATTACAATAGACTTGAACTTAATCGGCAACCTGCTCGCTGATAGTGGGGACTGCTGGTAGTGGAGCAAAAAATCGCAAGTGATATAAAAGCCAGTATTTTCAGAACTTTTTACAATCGTAGGTGTAATTGACCTGGACTACCACACCAGTCTACTGCTATGCCGTTAATTAAGTTGAAGCACTTGATGAAAAGTTAGAAGCAAAACGAAGTGTCAAATTACTTTTTAAAAAATAAACATCAGATAAATAACAAAACTCAAGCTTGCAAAACTAGCTCAAAATTCCGAATTTACAGAAATGCTCAAACAACATTACTCAAAAATGGCTCCAAACGTTTTCTTCAAAATTTTCAACAGATAGTGTTATTTCACTGTTTAACACGACATAAAGTTCATTGTGGGGTATTCTTTTGTTTTCTCAAAAATTACACAAATGTAATAGTTTTTAAATCTCATCACAACATTAATATGAACAAGTTGCTGCTACTGTAAATATAAACAATGTGAGAAACAAGCTAAAAAAATTACATTTTTGTAGATTTTGAAAAACCAAAAGAATAGAGCAACATGGGTGCATATATCATATCAAAGAGTACAATTAGTACTATCCCTCCGCAATGTTTAAAGAAAAGATTTGCAGCCATATTTGAGAAAATTTTGAAAATATCTGGGGGCTTCATGTAAAGTACCCTCCAATTTTTGAAGAAAGTTTTTCAAAATCGCAGCACCTTTGATCCAGATTGACCGGGGAATATTAATTTTGGAAAAAAAATCGTAAGTATGGTTTACATGCTAGTGGTGTTTACAGACAGACGGACATTTTGCCATCAATTGGTTTTTCGGTATCAAGGACCCACAAAACGGATTCTGGCTTCACCAAGTGTTCAAAAATTTTTACTTTAAACTTTTTGTACAAATTGTGCTAAATGTACTGTATAGGATGCAATGAAATAAATATTGCGGTATTCTTTTGTTATTTAAAAACTTACACAAATGCAATATTTTTTTATCTCTCTAGTGTTATTAACATTTACAATATCGGCTATTTGTGTACATTAAGGTGTTTTGTTGTTGATGAGCTTCAAATGATGTCTGATAAAGTTTCTGGAAAACTCAAAACTTTTCTATGTTGATAGAGTAACCTCCAGTGAGTGAACCAAAATGTAAGGTTTCTTACTAGTTTGTGTGTGTAATCAAATTAGAGAGTATCTGATGTCTAACATACGCATTAAACACAACTAATTGCCACTTAGCTTGTGCACATATTTTTGGGTTGTACCCACTAGTGTTATGAAATGAGTGCAGGCCCACCTGCCATTCTTTTATCCGGGCCCCCTTTACGAAAGTGTATACACACAAATAGTGTCAGTACCTTAAATTATAAAACTATCCCCTAAAAGTAGGCAGTTTTACCTGGGCTCCCCTGCATTACAAGCTTTGCGTTCCCAAACGTTGTGCCACTAGTTGCATCTGATCCAAAGTACAGTATTAATGCAGTATCTATTTGAAGTAAAGGCACAATTGGTGGCATTTCAATGGGTAAAAGTGACAAAGAGCTATAGGAAATCTGCCTAACACAAGAGGACAGTTGAGAAGAGGAAAAAGAATTTGTCTGTTGAAATTGCATGTGCAGCATGGTGCAAATACTTCAACTGCAATAAACTTCTAAGAATAGTGGAAAAGGGCAATCACAACATTTATTAAAAAACAATTATACTAGAAATATAAAAATAATAATCTTGTATACTCTGTAGAGTTAGTGAGGTATTATTTACATTACATAGATATTTACAATATACTTTGTGATGGTGGCTTGATCGTATACTTTGTTAGCAATATCTATGGAGGAAGGTTATAATACTTAGATTTCCAGTAATTGATTGATGGTTTGATTCCTTACAAATAATAAATGGCACATGTCCCAATATAATATTTTGTCTAAAAAGTAATGCATTTCACACTAAAATAAAATACAAGTTGTGGTATGATGTTTTATGCAAATTTGAGGAATTTAAAATGTGGAAAGTTGGAGTGTGTAATCCAAGAACAACTCTAAACATAAAAAGCTTGTATATATGGAAAGAAAACTTGAAAATAAAAACCGATAATTTATAATGATTTTAATGTATATGCGGAACTACATACTATTCAAGTTCAGAAAACAATAACCGAAAATCTTTCACAATTCCCAAAATAAAGATATCGGAGCCGGCCTGGAGGGCCGAGATCGCGAAGGCTGAAGGGCTTTAGCTTCCTCGTGCCTGAAGGGTCGCGGGTTCGAATCTGCCCGGGGACATGGATTGTGTGTGTCCGTATACGAGGATGCGAGTTCCGTTACCGCTACCAATATTACCTACAGTGGTCACTGTATGACCTTAGTAGTTGAAAAGCGACCTAAAAAAAAAATTAAAAAAACACCATAACAAACAAACAAACCTAAAATGTTCAGAGAAGTTATGAAAATTCGCTTCACATTTCTGAAAATTATTTAATTGTCTTTGTTCAGAATTGGACTTTTACTGCATTTAAGCACATCTTCCCTTATTCCCATTAAAAGGAATAAGGTAAATTGGCATTTTTTGAGTCTGAAAAATATATGAATGTCATGTTAAGTGTTCAAAGTTCATGAGGTTCCGAATTCATTCATGTCAATAGCAGATTATTCGCTTTGAACTAGTGGGAATGTGCTGTGTACCGAAGCTTTTCCTCTTCTTAGTGTTACTGCTCAACAGCCATTCGTATTTTAACAAACGTGCTAGACACCGTATAAAGATCTAAAAGAGGAGAGATCTCTGGCGTTAATAACGGAGGCGCATGACAGGTTCGAAAGTAAATTTGAGCTTATGCAACTTCCAAAATTTGGAGTTTTGAATGAAAATTGGAAATACACCATATGAATAAATTACTAGATCATTGCGGCAACTCCCAGCTAGCCATTTGAATTGAATTGATGCCTTATACGCGACGAGACTCGGGCCATGAAGCCTGCTCTTTCGTCTGACCAACTTCGCAATGCTCGTTTCACCAATTAGCAATGAAAGGAGGTTATCACGTGAATAGCTGGTCGTTGATTGGCTGCAAGCCCGTGAATACGCTTCTCTGTAAATTTACTTCTGTACGAGCAAAGAAAGAAGAAAAAAATGTAGCCATTTTCCAGAACTATTGAACGGTTTCTTTTGAAGTACCCCCAAAATTAAAATATCTTCATGATCCGAAATTCACTACTAGATCTTTTTTTTCCAATTTTTATTTCAAAATCCTGTAATTGACGGAGATCTGTCACCAACCACCCATATATACATATTGTGTCATATGAATAAAAATGAGCACTTGCTCCGGAGCTGAGTCTACTCCGCGGCACCGCGCCACTGAGCTCCATTTCGTGTGAATAAAAACTTCGTATGTCTCCGAAGAACGTACTCATGTCTCGCGAGCATTTGCTCGTCGTGAACAAGTGATAGTTCAGGCTAAGAGTTTTAAAAATTGATTTCTTTAGCTACAAAGAGGTTACATACGTTACGCGCGTCGCGCACATTTGTGCGGAATAGAGAGTAATGTTTTGTTGTCTCGTTCTTTAAATTTGAATATGAATAGCAGTAACGAAAAACATCCGCCAGAGGCCCAGTTTGTTTGTGCCGAAATACTAAGCGAATATAAAATTATTTTTGAAAAGACTGCTTTCGGAGGTATGCTGTGGCCGAAACAAATAATTACAACTTGGAATTTTTCGAGGTTTCAAACTTTGTAATTATTTGTTTCGGCCACAGCGATGACCAATTAACATAGAAGATATGCAATATGAAAATGCGCCTGAAAGCAAACGCCGATAAAAATCGTACCAACTATACATTGTCCTTTTCGAATCGGCAAAGAGAATTTCGCGAGAATTATATTTTTTTAGTCCGCTGCATTTGCATATCAACACTCCGTAAAAAAAAATCGGCCAATTTAACCTTACCTTTCAAACGTGAGTCTGCTACTAAGGTCCCTCCGAAATTTTGTAGCAAATGCTCAATCTAGAGAGTAAACGTTTAACTTTATTCATACCAATTCTGAGTACTTGCTCGCCAGTTGAGGGTACGCTCAGAGATGGAGCAAGTGCTCAGAGACTGAGCAATTGCTCACCCACTTTATTCTTACGAAACTGAGTAGGATCTCCGAAACTCGGAGCAAAGAGTACTTGCTTACTTTCATTCATACCACCCATTGACTTCCCGATTTTCGGGAACAAAATTACATATATCTTCTCGCCACTTGCACCAATCTTAACCATTTTTGGAACAGCAGTAATAGATCTTAATCCTGCCGCGTGCGAAGTTACATCCCCCCAAAACGTCAAATTCAGATTTTACAAAAATTCGAGAAAGCATTGTTTCAAGAGTGAAAAGTTGGCCGGCTTGCTGATACGGAACTAGTGTTCACGGATGGTTAGTTGCGTTTTGGAAAAATCTGTGTAAGACTCCCAAAAACTGCGTGAACATCAGACGCAAGGTGGATTTGTTCGTCCATCCAATAGATCCAATGTTTGTCCGTCCGTTCGTCGGGCGGATCGCCCGTCGATCTGTTAGGCCGCCAGACCGATAGTCCGTCATTACGTCGGTCCGATAGGCTATCGGTTTGACAATACGTGGGTCCGATAGTCCGTCAGGACCGAATAGTGTAGTCTGTCGGCACGATAGTGTAGTCCTTTGGCACGATAGACCGTGTCCAATAGACCGTTGGAACGATAGACCGTCTGTCCCACACCTTACCATTCCCTCCATACCTTACTATGTAAAACGAAATGAGCCATTCGTTTTCACATTTAACTCAATTAAATTTAACTCAATTAAGTGACGCAATTTAGAATATAATAAATAATACTAAACGTAATTAGAAATAATAGTACTAATTAGATATATTAGATTAATTAGTAATAATTAGAAAGTGAAAATAGTGAACATTAAAAATAATTTATCGAATTACGCAGAAAAATCAACTTATTGTATGAATGAACAAGTGTTAATGGAAGTTTTAGTGTTTACAATACCAAGTTTTTAATCTTGATTAGAGCTGACTTGACTCGATTTGCACTGACTGAAGCCAATCCTGGCTATTGCGCAGGTTCATGCAGTTTTCGTTTCATAACTATTTGTAATACGTATGTGTTTGTTCAAGTGGTCATCACTGCAAACATATGCTAAAAGTATGTTTCTCAAATGCTTTTCACCCGTGTACTACTTTAACAAACTCCTGATGAGTTCTGGCTTTAAAGGATGCAGATAATTTTATTTGAAGGTTTGAACTAATTTATAAAAGATATATTCCATTGTATGCAAAAGCATAGCTCAACTTCACACTTTGCCGTGTTTTTAATAATACACAGAATGTATCATTATTACTCAAAGATGCCCTCCCAATCCCCACTTCACTGTTTTCTCAAAACATTTCTGGGAATCCCACAAGTACCTCGCAAATTACATTGCCATTGGAGTGACACTGCCTCAAACAGATAGACTCTGTAGAGATTATACCAAGCATCCAAAAGGAAAGTAATATTAATTTTAACAATGACATTTAATGTATCATACATCATTTGGATTGTATAATTATAAAGAACCTGTTACAAGTATTGTACTTCAGCTTCTGGGTCAATGACCCCCCATCTCCATCAAGTTTTCATCCAGTTTCCCTGATCCTCGAGCAAATGCTGAGATGGCCCGTTGTTTTGCTTTTGGACATAAATGCAACTTCAAATTCACTTCTCCCCATAGCTTGTCACACACAGTTTTTAAGTGTTTTTGATGTAATTAAATAAAAATAAATAACCAAAACGTGGGAAATTCCAATTTCCCATTTCAACATTTTTTTCGATTTTCATAATATGGAGTGTGCTGAAAATGAGCATCTGCACCACTTTCTTTACCGTACTTTGGTACATTCATGAAAAAAACAAACCTTGAAGCAGTTTCTGAGAAAATAATGGTTTATAATTTAAAAATTGCCAATGTTTGATGCAAAAAATTCTCATGTTTTCAAAAAATTGAACGGGACCGTACTTGGAGATCTGTTTTTGATGAACACATTTTATGAAGAAAGAAAATGTATCTTCATAATTGTAGTTGTAGGAAGGCGTTGAAAAAGTTTTGAATTTTTGCTATTTTCAAATATCGGAGTTTACAAAAGTGAGACCTTCTTGTGATGTGCATCTAGGTGTAAGATACTATAGTTTACATCTACACGTTAGCAACGCGTAGACAACGTACTGTGCATAGAGAATGGAAATATATCTTTTTGGTGTGGCAGGAGCGCACCATGCGGGCTATGCTCGCCCCAAAATCAACATTTAATTGAAATTATACTCTATTTATGCAAAAGAAGTTGTGCCACATATTGATTGATTGGATCACATCCACAGGAGTTCTACAATTATGAATAAACATCTTCTAAACATCAAGTTAACAATTTTTGCTTGAAAAATATTTAGGGGGCGGGAGGAAGGTGTACACGAGACATGAGTGTTGAGTTCTTAATCTAGTAATAACTTCATCCTCTTTACAAGTAATCCTTTCAAAGTTCTTATTGACCTCGGGTGGAGATTTTTTATGTAGCTCACTGGCATTCATTTTCGATAATTGTACCAGATAGTTTGTATTTTATTAGATATGATTTCACAAGGCCTTGATGTATTCAAAACTACTGTTGCTTATTGGTTACAGAGGTGGTCATTTCTGTATCTGGTATACTTTATTTAATGTCTGAATCGAAAATAAAATTTAAAAATTACATTTAAACATGCTAGTACTATTTCTACTTATTATAAATGTTTCAATTCATAATTGTAAAGAGTGTGGACGTGTTGAGACATGTGGATGGAAAATTATAGTCTATGGCACATCTCTGCCTTCACCATTCTCCAAAATGTCCTTTACGCTATCCAACAACAAAATTTAATAAAAATATTCAAACCTTTGTTTGTAAAAATGTGAGTATGTCCCAGGGGTTTCATTTATATGCAGGAAACACCTGGAACATTTTCAAAAATTCATTTATATATCAAAATTTTTAAAGTTTCTTTTGTATTCATAAAGCGATATTGGATGGCTGTTTGTTCTGGATTCATCTGTGAAATTATCCTTGAATGTCTGTATAATGTGCTGCAAATAATGAGAGAAAGTATGTCCTAAAATACATTTTTCCTCATTTTCTCAATTTTCCAGAACCCTAATTATAGAATTGACATAAGACTTTATGAATTCATTAAAAGGATAAAATCTGGACCTAAAGGTACATTTTCATGCAAAAATTTGGTGGAGATTTTAAGAAAATGTCATTTAGCATATCTGAAAATGTGCATTTTTGAAGCATATTTTAATCCAAAAATTTTCAATTTTGAGCAAAATTCATTAGAAATTATTTGAAATAATTGTACTGTCAAAGCAATAAGACTTGTAATGTCAATATTAACAACATGAGAGAAGTTTAAAAAAATGTTTAATTTTTTAAAAAAGCAAAACAAAACTGCAAAATGGTGTTTGTTATCTTAAACAGTGCATTAAATATTATACGCATAAAATGTTCGAACAAAAAATTTGAGAAAGTTTTCGAGTTAATGGTTTTTTCGAAAATGTATAATTTTGAGCACATTTTGACAAGGTTTTAAATTTTTGAGAAACTTTTTGACTTTGTTTGAAGCAGTTTTATTCACATATGTAGTAATGTATACAAATGGCTGGTGAAGTTAACATTAACGGCATAAAGAAAAAATTTGGAACCGTTTTTAGAAAAACTTATTTTTAATATTGCTCATATTTCACTATATGACTAAAATTTCCAAAAACAATGTATTTGACATTAATTTAAGAACTAATTGTGGAGAATAATAATTTGAAGAAAAATTGAATATTGTACTAAATTGAATATTGTACTTTTAAGATAATGCCGTAAAAAAATCAAACCGTAGTAATTTTTGAAAATTCAGAGTTAATGGTGAAAATTGGCCCTATGCCGTCTTTAAAAGTGTATTTCACTCCGGCCTTACAAGAAATTAAAGAAAAACTTTACATCTACACAACTTGCCTAGTAGTTGTTGAAAATGCTATGCGTTCTTCTTTGCTCTTTGACCTCTTGAATAGGACGTTCTGATTCAGATTTGTAAATGTGATGTTGAAATCTCTTTGGTTTGTGTTCGTGAAACTCCGCTTTTGTGTGGATTTTTTTTCTGTTTACTTTGTCATTCACCGTGCCCCACAAATTATTGCTTCAGAAGGGAAATCTTGGCCGCCATTTGCCAAGACTACTTACACAATCAGGAATAGCCTAGCATCATGCACTGTAAATAAAATAAATGGATGTATTTAAAGTATTTTGAATGTCTACTGTTTTTTTGCATGTTCCTTTGTCTCATTTGAAGACCGAGGATGTGCAATTGCTGTATATATAATTTTCTCGACTTATGATGATATGTTTATAAATTTATATGAATTGCAGGCTGTGGATTTATCTAGTATTGATGCCAGTGAAGATGACAAAATACAAGCGATGATGACACAATCAACACAAGACTACAATCCATCCAAGTGAGTATTAAGTATTATACAGCAAAAATATTTTCAACTTCATCAGCCAACTCATCAGAAATGATAACTCATTTTTCATTGCTACAACATAGTTGTAATAAAGTGGTTGTGAAGAAGATTGAAAGACTAAGAAGAATGATTGGTAGGCTTGTGTATATCAATATCAAAATTTTCGATTAGGTTTTCCTCCAGTGTCCCTGATCCATGAGCAAATGCTGAGATGGCCCCTTGTTTTGCTTCTGGACATATATGTAACTACAAATTACTTTCTCACCATAGCACGTCAAACGTGTTTTTAACTGTTTTTGATGTAAATAAATAAATAAATAAATAAATAAAATTAGAACAAACGATATAATGATGTGATTTTCCAAGTTGAATCACAGAATAAATCAGTCTAAACCACTAATAGTCATTTAGATTTAAAATATACTTAAATAGACATTTAATTAATGTTTAGTTGGCATATATAAATTATAGAAATTGAATTAGCTATGCAGATTTTGTGTGTTATACTTAATTTATCATTGGAAATTCCAAAGGTGCTTTGGAAATCGTTAATAAAGTTGTTAAAAAAACTATAATATAATTTCCTTAAAGAAACGAATAGATTGTTGTTTATTCAAACGAATGTGTTCATTTAACAATAAAAAATTTCATCTATTGTAAACTGAGATTTTGAAAAAAAAGTTACGGTAATTCTGATACAGCAACAAAAACCAAAATATTGTCTTATTGCAATAAAATATCCTGTTTTACAATGTTCATAATTAAAAAAACAAAACGGATTTGACATTTTTCAAATATGTTATGTTCGTTAAAATCGTTCTGTCTGCCCGTCCGTCGGTCGTTCTGCCCGTCCGTCGGTCGTTCTGCGCGTCCGTCGGTCGTTCTGCCCGTCCGTCGGTCGTTCTGCCCGTCCGTCGGTCGTTCTGCCCGTCCGTCGGTCGTTCTGCCCGTCCGTCGGACGTTCTGCCCGTCCGTCGGTCGTTCTGCCCGTCCGTCGGACGTTCTGCCCGTCCGTCGGTCGTTCTGCCCGTCCGTCGGTCGTTCTGCCCGTCCCTCCGTCCGTCGGACGTTCTGCCCGTCCCTCCGTCCGTCGGACGTTCTGCCCGTCCCTCCGTCCGTCGGTCGTTCTGCCCGTCCGTCGGACGTTCTGCCCGTCCGTCGGACGTTCTGCCCGTCCGTCGGACGTTCTGCCCGTCCCTCCGTCCGTCGGACGTTCTGCCCGTCCCTCCGTCCGTCGGACGTTCTGCCCGTCCCTCCGTCCGTCGGTCGTTCTGCCCGTCCGTCGGTCGTTCTGCCCGTCCGTCGGACGTTCTGCCCGTCCCTCCGTCCGTCGGTCGTTCTGCCCGCCCCTCCGTCCGTCGGTCGTTCTGCCCGTCCCTCCGTCCGTCGGTCGTTCTGCCCGACCGTCGGACGTTCTGCCCGTCCCTCCGTGCGTCGGTCGTTCTGCCCGCCCCTCCGTCCGTCGGTCGTTCTGCCCGCCCCTCCGTCCGTCGGTCGTTCTGCCCGCCCCTCCGTCCGTCGGTCGTTCTGCCCGCCCCTCCGTCCGTCGGTCGTTCTGCCCGCCCCTCCGTCCGTCGGTCGTTCTGCCCGCCCCTCCGTCCGTCGGTCGTTCTGCCCGTCCGTCGGTCGTTCTGCCCGTCCGTCGGTCTTTCTGCCCGTCCCTCCGTCGGTCGGTCGGTCGTTCTGCCCGTCCCTCCGTCGGTCGTTCTGCCCGTCCCTCCGTCGGTCGGTCGGTCGTTCTGCCCGTCCCTCCGTCGGTCGGTCGGTCGTTCTGCCCGTCCCTCCGTCGGTCGGTCGGTCGTTCTGCCCGTCCCTCCGTCGGTCGGTCGGTCGTTCTGCCCGTCCCTCCGTCGGTCGGTCGGTCGTTCTGCCCGTCCCTCCGTCGGTCGGTCGGTCCTTCTGCCCGTCGGTCGGTCGGTCGTTCTGCCCGCCCGTCGGTCGGTCGGTCGTTCTGTCTGTCGGTCGGTCGGTCGTTCTGTCTGACCGTCCGTCGGTCGGTCGTTCTGTCTGACCGTCCGTCGGTCGGTCGTTCTCTCCGTCGGTCGTTCTGTCCGTCGGTCGTTCTGTCCGTCGGTCGTTCTGTCCGTCTGTCGTTCTGTCCGTCGGTCGTTCTGTCCGTCTGTCGTTCTGTCCGTCGATCGTTCTGTCCGTCTGTCGTTCTGTCCGTCGGTCGTTCTGTACGTCGGTCGTTCTGTACGTCGGTCGTTCTGTCCGTCTGTCGTTCTGTCCGTCTGTCGTTCTGTCCGTCGGTCGTTCTGTCCGTCGGTCGTTCTGTCCGTCGGTCGTTCTGTCCGTCGGTCGTTCTGTCCGTCGGTCGTTCTGTCCGTCGGTCGTTCTGTCCGTCGGTCGTTCTGTCCGTCGGTCGTTCTGTCCGTCGGTCGTTCTGTCCGTCGGTCGTTCTGTCCGTCGGTCGTTCTGTCCGTCGGTCGTTCTGTCCGTCGGTCGTTCTGTCCGTCGGTCGTTCTGTCCGTCCGTCGGTCTGTCTGTCCGTCCATCGGTCGGTCGTTCTGTCGCGGTCCGTCCGTCGGTCGTTCTGTCTCGGTCCGTCCGTCGGTCGTTCTGTCTCGGTCCGTCCGTCGATCGTTCTGTCTGTCGGTCCGTCCGTCGATCGTTCTGTTGGTCCGTCGGTCGTTCTGTCTGTCGGTCCGTCCGTCGGTCGTTCTCTATCGGTCCGTCCGCGGTCGTTCTGTCTGTCGGTCCGTCCGTCTGTCCGTCGGTCGTTCTGTCTGTCGGTCCTTCCGTCCGTCTGTCCGTCGTTCTGCCTGTCCGTCCGTCGGTCGTTCTGTCTGTCCGTCGGTCGGTCGTTCTGTCTGTCTGTCGGTCGGTCGTTCTGTCTGTCCGTCGGTCGTTCTGTCTGTCCGTCGGTCGGTCGTTCTGTCTGTCCGTCGGTCGGTCGTTCTGTCTGTCTGTCCGTCGGTCGGTCGTTCTGTCTGTCCGTCGGTCGGTCGTTCTGTCTGTCTGTCCGTCGGTCGGTCGTTCTGTCTCTGTCCGTCGGTCGTTCTGTCTGTCCGTCGGTCGGTCGTTCTGTCTGTCTGTCCGTCGGTCGGTCGTTCTGTCTCTGTCCGTCGGTCGGTCGTTCTGTCTCTGTCCGTCGGTCGGTCGTTCTGTCTGTCTGTCCGTCGGTCGGTCGTTCTCTGTCCGTCGGTCGGTCGTTCTCTGTCCGTCGGTCGGTCGTTCTGTCTGTCTGTCCGTCGGTCGGTCGTTCTGTCTGTCTGTCCGTCGGTCGGTCGTTCTGTCTGTCTGTCCGTCGGTCGGTCGTTCTGTCTCTGTCCGTCGGTCGGTCGTTCTGTCTGTCTGTCCGTCGGTCGGTCGTTCTCTGTCCGTCGGTCGGTCGTTCTGTCTGTCTGTCCGTCGGTCGGTCGTTCTGTCTCTGTCGGTCGGTCGTTCTGTCTGTCTGTCGGTCGGTCGTTCTGCCCGTCCGTCGGTCGTTCTGCCCGTCCCTCCGTCCGTCGGTCGTTCTGCCCGTCCCTCCGTCCGTCGGACGTTCTGCCCGTCCCTCCGTCCGTCGGTCGTTCTGCCCGTCCGTCGGACGTTCTGCTCGCCCCTCCGTCCGTCGGTCGTTCTGCCCGTCCCTCCGTCCGTCGGTCGTTCTGCCCGTTCGTCGGACGTTCTGCCCGTCCCTCCGTCCGTCGGTCGTTCTGCCCGCCCCTCCGTCCGTCGGTTGTTCTGCCCGCCCCTCCGTCCGTCGGTCGTTCTGCCCGCCCCTCCGTCCGTCGGTCGTTCTGCCCGCCCCTCCGTCCGTCGGTCGTTCTGCCCGCCCCTCCGACCGTCGGTCGTTCTGCCCGCCCCTCCGTCCGTCGGTCGTTCTGCCCGCCCCTCCGTCCTTCGGTCGTTCTGCCCGTCCCTCCGTCCGTCGGTCGTTCTGCCCGTCCGTCGGTCGTTCTGCCCGTCCCTCCGTCGTTCTGCCCGTCCCTCCGTCGGTCGGTCGTTCTGCCCGTCCCTCCGTCGGTCGGTCGTTCTGCCCGTCCCTCCGTCGGTCGGTCGGTCGTTCTGCCCGTCCCTCCGTCGGTCGGTCGGTCGTTCTGCCCGTCCCTCGGTCGGTCGGTCGTTCTGCCCGTCCCTCGGTCGGTCGGTCGTTCTGCCCGTCCCTCGGTCGGTCGGTCGTTCTGCCCGTCCCTCCGTCGGTCGGTCGGTCGTTCTGCCCGTCCCTCCGTCCGTCGGTCGGTCGTTCTGCCGGTCGGTCGGTCGTTCTGCCCGTCCGTCGGTCGGTCGGTCCTTCTGCCCGTCGGTCGGTCGGTCGTTCTGCCCGTCCGTCGGTCGGTCAGTCGTTCTGCCCGTCTGTCGGTCGTTCGTTCTGTCTGTCCGTCGGTCGGTCGTTGGTCGTTCTGACTGTCGGTCGGTCGTTCTGTCTGTCCGTCCGTCGGTCGGTCGTTCTGTCCGTCGGTCGTTCTGTCCGTCCGTCGTTCTGTCCGTCCGTCGGTCGGTCTGTCCGTCCATCGGTCTGTCGTTCTGTCGCGGTCCGTCCGTCGGTCGTTCTGTCGCGGTCCGTCCGTCGGTCGTTCTGTCTCGGTCCGTCCGTCGATCGTTCTGTCTGTCGGTCCGTCCGTCGATCGTTCTGTTGGTCCGTCGGTCGTTCTCTATCGGTCCGTCCGCGGTCGTTCTGTCTGTCGGTCCGTCCGTCTGTCCGTCGGTCGTTCTGTCTGTCGGTCCTTCCGTCCGTCTGTCCGTCGTTCTGCCTGTCCGTCCGTCGGTCGTTCTGTCTGTCCGTCGGTCGGTCGTTCTGTCTGTCTGTCTATCCGTCGGTCGGTCGGTCTGTCTATCCGTCGGTCGGTCGGTCTGTCTATCCGTCGGTCGGTCGTTCTGTCTGTCTGTCCGTCGGTCGGTCGTTCTGTCTGTCTGTCCGTCGGTCGGTCGGTCGTTCTGTCTCTGTCCGTCGGTCGTTCTGTCTGTCTGTCCGTCGGTCGGTCGGTCGGTCGGTCGGTCGGTCGTTCTGTCTCTGTCCGTCGGTCGTTCTGTCTGTCTGTCCGTCGGTCGGTCGTTCTGTCTGTCTGTCCGTCGGTCGGTCGTTCTGTCTCTGTCCGTCGGTCATTCTGTCTCTGTCCGTCGGTCGGTCGTTCTGTCTGTCTGTCCGTCGGTCGGTCGTTCTGTCTGTCCGTCGGTCGGTCGTTCTGTCTGTCCGTCGGTCGGTCGTTCTGTCTGTCTGTCCGTCGGTCGGTCGTTCTGTCTGTCCGTCGGTCGGTCGTTCTGTCTGTCCGTCGGTCGGTCGTTCTGTCTGTCTGTCCGTCGGTCGGTCGTTCTGTCTGTCTGTCCGTCGGTCGGTCGTTCTATCTGTCTGTCCGTCGGTCGGTCGGTCGTTCTGTCTGTCCGTCGGTCGGTCGTTCTGTCTGTCCGTCGGTCGGTCGTTCTGTCTGTGTCCGTCGGTCGGTCGTTCTGTCTGTGTCCGTCGGTCGGTCGTTCTGTGTCCGTCGGTCGGTCGTTCTGTCTGTGTCCGTCGGTCGGTTGTTCTGTCTGTGTCCGTCCGTCGGTCGTTCTGGCTGTCCGTTCGTCGATCAGTCTGTCCGCACACCTGTGCGTCTAATGGGCACCACTAGATGCCTAATCATACTTACAATGTTCCTTTAATATTACGACGGAGAAATATGAGTTGTTAGTGTATTTTTCTCGTTATTTGTTCATTTATATCTGAGTAATGTGTCCTTTTCTTTTTATTTACAGCTACATGAAGATTCGTGGTGCGAATCAAATGGGCGAAGTTCCTAGCAATTATCGTTGCTATAAATGCCACCAGCCAGGGCATTGGATAAAAAATTGCCCTTTGGGAGCCACTTCAGTAAGATTTATTGTCCTATTGTATTATTGTAAAATGCCATAAATTTATCATTGAAAGTGATGTTTTCTTTTAATTTGTGGGTGATTACAGCAGATGATTTGCATCAAGTATTGCATAAAAGTTTTTTAGAATATAAAGAAATTGGAAACGATACAAAATAAGGTTGTTTATTAATCCTATGCATTCGAGATTTATTTACTATTGTTTTGTTCTACATCTTGAAAGTCGTTTATAGGATGACTGTACTAATACTTGTGTATTTCACACTGGATTTTGTAAAGTCTGAAAGCATCTGCTGGATAACAAATTTTTTTTGCAGAACTCCGGTACATCAGAGATTACTACTCTTGGAATGTATAATTTAATAAGATAATTAATACACCCCAAGATAATTTTTAAATGTATTTAGTGGAATTTCTGTTTCTAAGTATTTCAATGTGTTTTTTCCCAAATATTTATATTCTGTTTACATATTTTCATATGTTAAAAAATTCTATAAGGCAAGTTCTAAATAAAAAGAAACTTTAAACATACAGTTGTTGTATGAAAGAAAATTTATACTTTTACAAGCTCTTATTCTAGAATAATCCGTCCTGTTCTTATAAATTTATATTCAAATATAATTTTTTAATTAAAGTTATCCTACAAAAGGTGATTATCGCATTGCCACTATCTTATATGCTACATGTTAAATTATCATGTCAAGAAGTAATTTCCTTCCGAGTGATCCAAGCCCTGCATTGTAAGCTGTAACGTGC
This sequence comes from Gryllus longicercus, assembly GCA_038098605.1. Lineage (NCBI taxonomy): Eukaryota > Metazoa > Arthropoda > Insecta > Orthoptera > Gryllidae > Gryllus > Gryllus longicercus. Next base: position 3,489,432 of record JAZDUA010000055.1, read on the forward strand.
GCGTGCGTTTTTTCTCGCTTTTAAGAAGTACCCATGTCTTGTCAAAACTGTTGTATTCATTTCATTTCCTCCTTTATCCCCTGCTGCTATTTCTTCTAAAATTTCTATTTGCCTTCTACTTGTTCATCTTGTTCTTTATGAACTTGTTATTTTGTATTTTATTCTCTTTTATTGGCAAATTCAGTCCTCATCACTGTCAATACCTCAAGTGGTTTCCATTATTGAGTAATTAACTGTATCATCGAAAGTAATGTCCTCGGAAAATACACTCTGAGATCATCCAGTAGGTTTGCACATCTTCACTATGGTATGAAAAGTTCCACTAATGATCACTCTGAAATCACTCTGAAATTTCAACTTGTCTTTAAAGATGAATGGCTGTCACTGGATCCACTGCCCCAGGTGCGATTGTTGTTTAAAAAGAGTTCAGAAGATACTCTAAAAAAAAAAACTTCCTGCAACACGTAAGAGAGTGACTCGATAATTTTTCTGTGTCAGTCTTGGGAGACTGTACATCACCAGTTAAGGGTTAGTGAACTGCATGTGGAGAAAAAAAAACCTAAGATACCAACAAACTAAAAGCCCTATGAGGAAATAGTTATGCAATACTCTGTACCTGGAAAATGAATGCATGAATTAATGAAAATTAAGAAATGACATTAGTTTGGACAATCTGCCATTTATAGTTGACTGGATAGAGTAAACATTGTTACAGTGAACCGAACAGAAATGAAAGCGAACCGTGAATGATGTCAATTGGCATTTGTTTGAGGTTTGTTCATGTATATATGGCTTTGACGTTCCTTGTGCAATCTCTTTGTCTGATGAAAACATAGTGTGCCACAAGAAAGAATTGAAATTAGAATGTGCTTTTCTATGTATGCTTCTTCAAAAATTCAAATTTTTTTAAATTTTATTTTATTTTTTTTTATTATTTTTTTTTTACCTTACATTTTACATGTGTGGTAAATTTAATGTAAGTTTTATGGAGCAATCTGTGAGGGTGAAAAAAAAGAAGAAAATCCAGTTATTCAAATAGGTTGGCAGCTTGAGTGAGATCATTGATAAGTGAAAGAAGGAAAAGAATGATGCGATATTTTGACTTTTTTCATTTTTTTCCAAAGTATTTAAATTGGGGTAGCATAATAAAATTGACAAAAAAGGGGGAAATGGAAAATCATAGAAACAATCTGAAAGCACAGTTAAATGTCATGAAGTTGTATCAATAATAATAATAATAATAATAATAATAATAATAATAATAATAATAATATTGATGATAAAATAAGAACAAAAACAACATTATCAACAACAAAATCATCACCAACAAAACAAAACAACGATAATGCATTTTGTCGAACTTCAGCTGTAATGATCACGAGAATACAATGAAAGTGTTCCACCAGTGCAAGGGTCATTAATGGAATTTTTAATTTGCTGCCTCAAGGTATTATATAGAGCAACTGAAATAATATCCTCGTAGAAGCTATATTTTTTGTTGTTGGCAATATTAGAATAGCAATACTTTGATGTACGGAATCAAAAATGTTAGTCTGCTATTCACCAAAACTGTAGTTGACTAAGTATGTGCAACTAACAAGCTACCAAATTAAGATAGTTTTATTTAGATTGTTCATATTGTATATGGCGAAGTACAGGATCTTTAGCTTAACTCGCAATTCATGTCTAGACCACCTCGTCTTTTGGCAATTTGGCAACGCATGAAATACCTCTGGCATCCCTTTCACTTTTAGCGACCTACAGCCTTTTGCCCTCAGGTTTTGGAGTGAGAGAATATGGCTAATTTTAATTGAAAGAAAGTGAGCATTTATTGTATCTTTCTTAGTCTTTAACGCACTGCAGCTGGTACAGTGAAAAGAGAAAATGCCTGTCACTTGGCAAACCTTTTGAGCATTTACTCGTTGGTCAGTATTTTGTCATTTTAAGGAAATTATATTTTATTATTTTTTATTAATTATTTTCAATAATTATTAATTCGCTACTGGTTTATGTTTTATTGTTATTTTTAATCATTTTATTAAGGTTTTCTTATTTGGTTAATAATTTGATTCAATAATAATAATAATAATAATAATAATACATTATTATTATTATTATTATTATTATTATTATTATTATTATTATTATTATTATTATTATTATTATTATAAATAATGAAGAGCTTGGCAGTAATGTTTCACGAGATATCTTTCTGATTTCTCTCTGAGTGGACTTTCATTAAATAATATCGTTATGTTGGTGTTAATAAATTGATAAACAGTAATAACTTCCCGTCTCGACGTGCGTGGCACAGCTGACTTGAAAGGTGGCAAAGACATGCGGTTGTCAAATTACCAAAACAAGAACAAGTGCTTTCAGACATTGGTTGCAAGTTAAGCTAAAGACCCTGTATATATGTTTTGTACACACACTCATTCAAACCTTCATTATTTCAGAAAACACATTTGTTTTCATTTGCATTTTAATATGGCAAGATCTTATTTGTAAATTGTTTTAATTGTAAATTGTTATAGGAACCTTTAGAAATAAAAAAGAGCACAGGAATTCCACGCAGTTTTATGGTTCCTGTGGAAGGCCCACTTGTACCTGGTGCAATGATGACTCCTACAGGACAGTTTGCTGTACCAGCTATTGATCAGTGAGTTAATTATTAATTGTAATAGGACATTTCTGGCTTTTGAATTGTATGAAAATGTAAAGCTTTCTACACTGCATATAGTGTTTATATGCATGGATATAATATTAGAAATGTACTTTCAGTCAGGCATACAAAGAGGGCAAGAAGGAACGACCACCATTTCAGCAAGAACCTGCTTCATCGACAACCAAACCTGAGCTTCCAGAAGACCTACAGTGTAGCGTGTGCAAGGACCTGCTTACCGATGCAGTGATGATCCCATGTTGTGGAAACTCCTTTTGTGATGAATGTGAGTCAGTTTAACATATTTATAACTAGAGCCCAGATTTATATACAGCACAAAGTTGTAAAGTAAGCCAAATAGTATGCATTATAAGTCTTAAAAGTAAGCACAAAATATGTAGAAATCCTAATACATTTTTTATAGGAAGCGAAGCCTGGTATCAAATAAAATAGTTCTGAAGTAATTTTTGTTCAACTCTCCCACCAGCAAATTGGTAGGATAAAATCAACAAACATGAATTGTTTCTTAATTATGTACTTAAAAGTAGTGTGAATTTTGTTTTCAATAATGTCAATTGTCTTTTCAAGACATTTTATATAATGTTCATAATTATTTTCATGTATTACTTATATACCTATTTTCATGTAGAGTATTTAAATCCATAATTGTAAGTGAAAAATACACCAAGTGTTTTTGTACTTTCGTTAAAACATTTTGAAATACTCATTTTGTAATTTATGAATTGAAATGAGTGATTAGAACAAAACATAGATTGAAATTGTATTGTCCAGGATGTAGTGCAAGAATGTAACAGGGATGGCAAATTTTATAATTTATTATTAATTTGATAAATGGTATCTGTAACTAATAATATGGTCTCGTTATAAAATAAAATAATGTTAAATGAAAGTGAAAACTTTTACTATTTTGACTGTGCTAGCAAATTTTGAATTTTCTTTCACACTAATTATGCCTTTCACGAGTGTTAAAAATTACCATTTTGCTATCATTTTTCATTGAATAGTACTACACATTTTTATTAATCTTTTTATTTAAACTATCTAAATTTTGAGCATGCCAGCCATGTCCAAGTTGCTATTATGCCAACTATACCATGCCTGTCCTTTGGAAATTATCTTGGAATTGAATGAAACCAATCATTGGAGGTCATTGGCTGTGTGTTTCATGAACTGTGAGAGTACTACAAAAATTGTGGATGATAAAATTGGAAAGGCTGCTCTCTCAATTGGCCTATTCATAAAGAACATTTATCTTTCTCAAAGTACAATTGAAAGTAAAAATATGCATATTTATTGGAATCTGGGCTTTACTTTACCGGTAGAATGTTAAAGTTTTGCCTGCAAAATATTTTTAAAACAATGTGTAGTATGAATATAAAAAGGTACATGCTGGTACTTCAACTTTGTGATTATTTGGAAACTGGAAATCTGTTACATTTTACAGAACTTAGAACATAGTAAGCTGCCAAATTAAGACATAAGGTATTATTGCTTTGCAGGTATTCGCACTGTTCTGCTGGAATCAGAAGATCATGAATGCCCAGATTGCAAGGAGAAGGAAGTAAGCCCTGATACACTGATTCCCAATCGTTTTCTTCGCAATGCAGTAAACAACTTTCGCAATGCTACTGGATACAGTCGTAGCCCTCTTGGTCGAACTCAGTCAGCTACCGGTCCAGTACTGGCTGGGGGCCCACAAACTGGTACAGTAGTCTCAGTGCAGACTATTGTACCTACTGTTGTAGCAACTCCTTCAGTTGCAGTATCAGCTTTGGCACCCTCTGGTATACGTCCAGGTAAGAAAATTATTTTAAATGTTTATATTTAAGAATCCTGAAGGTTTACTATGGTCTTCTGAATCGAAGAAGATCAAAGAAGTTGGTTAACATGTCTTTGGATGGTTTTTCTCTACTTGATTGGTTATGTGCCAAAAGAAGAGAAAAGTTGAATTTGTGTTATTATTTCTTCGCATTCTTTAATTTATTGAGGCCATGGTTTTTGTCTATAGTTATAGCCTGTCTATATCCTGAATTAGTTTTGGCACATTTTTTCACCATATTTTGACACGCTTAAAAAAGTTGCTCATTTTATATCACTTCTTCTTTTATGTACTCAGTTTCAAAGTAATAATGGTCTTGACTGTTTTTAATTTTTCATTAAATGTCGGACAGCTAAAGACCAGGTTAGTGGCTGCAAACTTTCTGTGCCATCACTTCTAGCAGCCGCTTTAGTGACTTTGACACTCGGGTGGTATATCTTTGGTTCTCTTAACCTCTATTCCTTCTCTGGTGCATAAGTTGGCATCTAGGATGTGGACAGCACTATTTCATGTTTTAGATATCACTTGATGGCATTAAAAGGCATATTTATTTGAGAAATATCCTTGTACTCTGAAATATCCTTGTAATCTACCAGCTCTGACAGTGAAAGATACACAGATCAGCTGAAGTGTTTCACATCTCATTTGCACTCATGTTCAAATATAATTTTTTTTATTTCAATAGGTAGTTTTTATTGTTTGATACTTTTGTTGATATTTAGGGGGCAGGAAATGTATTAAAGTATCTCAGAGTTGTTACTAGATAGTATAAAATGCATATCCTTGTATGAGAAATATCTTCATTTGGCAGCATCATACTCTCTTGCATTTCTAGTCTGTCTGACCTCCAGTTTGTTCTTTGTTCTCTCATAAATTTGTCAGAATCTGGGGGTCTGAGAGATTACTAAAAGACATTTTTTTGATGGCCACTAGAAGGCAGGAAAGGCATATTTTGTTAGAGAAATACTCTGATTTATCAATGTCAGTGACAGACCATTCCACCACTGGCTGCCCTCTGTGGCAAGGTCAGGGATGTCAAGGGTACAGTATTGCACCCTCACAAAATTTTATTGCTTTACCTACCACCCTCCTGAGGAAAAACAGAGCATTGTCAGGCTCACTTAACTTGTAGTCTTGTTGCTTTTACCTATGCTTCCATACCTACAATACCTAAAAGAATTTTCAAGAGGATTTTCTATATAATACAAAGAAAGATTGGGGGGAGGTGGGAAATGCAATTTCTCGCTTACTGGGAAAAATATTGGATGATAGATTTCACTAAAGTTTGAAAATATTTTCCTTCAAACACAGTGAACTTCTGGTAATTGAAAAATTTACAAATAATGATATTATTTTACAGAGATGCTGGGGTTATTATCTACACATTATGTTGACTAGGATTACTTTATCAATGTCAAAAAATATAAATTATAACTTTCTAACAAATACTCGCCTATAACTTTGCCAATGCAAGTCAAAAGCCTGACGTGGTAAATTGATGCTGGTCATAAAAATGGAATAAATGAGATGCATGATGATGCTTATAAACACGGTATTTCTTCCATCATTATCAACAAAAATGAAGGGTTTTTCATAATGCTGCCATGTGTTTATGGTTACCCCTTTTCTTCTCTTTCCTCCAATATTGCATAGATACTCTTTTATTCAACTCGTGTCATCTGTCCTCTTGTGTCTCACACACCTCGAAGCATTCAGCGCTAGGTCGCTCTGACTCATCATCACATGACACATCCACGACAGCAGCGAAAGAACCAGTAACAGTTTGCAAACCTCATGAATTCCAAAATTGTGAAAGTTCAAATTTGAACTTGTCATTCACCTTCAAATTGAAGCTTGAGATTTCTTCCTTAATGCAATCTATTCCACAATATTGGTTCTTTATATAATTTCATGTATGCATTTTTCAAGCGATGGCTAAAGCGTAAGTAAAAGTTGCAATGTAGTTATGAATCAAACAAACAGCATTTTCAGTTTTATCGTGTTTTTTATTACAACGGGTTAGATTAACATTTGTGATAAAATCCTTTTCTTCAGATGTCTTTTCTTGGAATAAAAATCATTTGCCGCATTTCCTTCTTGTGCAGGTTCTGTGGCTGTTGTTGCAAATGCAGTTCTTGTGCCAGCTCAAGTTCAAGCTGTATCAGCTTCTGGAGAGCCTGTACCTGTGCTGCAGCCATCTCCCCCACAATATTCTGGGCGCACAGGTGAGTTCTTAAATGGGCTGTTTAATTGTGTTTGGGGTCACTTTTGAAATCACTTCTGTCTTGTGATGCGTGTCTTCATACAGATCCAGTGGTGGGCATGTGGCTGTGTATAGGGGTGTTGTGCGTGAGAGGTGAGATTGTTGTGTGAGAGCATTGGGACAAGGTGTATATGTTGTATATGCAGACCTGGTTGCCCGTGAGGCTGTTCCTGCAACCGACCCTCCCGCCTTGGCCATCCCTGTGCTAGGGGCTGGAGGCAAGGCTGTGGAACCAGCAGAGAGTGGGCCTCGTGGCCAACACCGGTCTTCGTCCAGGGCTCCGCCTCCCATGATGGCTGAGCCAGCTCCTCCCCATGCTCCGCATCCTGTTCACCTTCCCCATGGGACGGCACACTCTCATGAAGGTGCGTACCTTTGGCTTTTTTGTTTTTCAAGCATTGCCCAGATTGGCATTAATAAAAGCATGTTATCTGTGAGAATGTAGAATACCAAGGGGAGTACACTAGGAAAAATGCATGTTTAAACTTTGTTTCTGATGATTTGGTTTGTTGGAGAAATACGGAGACCCTGGGAAAAATTCACTGTTGTTTGCTGGCTATGATCAGATGTAGTTACCCTAACCTGTGGAGGAAATGCATGCTGAAAGGTTGTGTGTTTTCATGTACACCCAGACATGTATTTAATGAAAAATAGAACTTAATGGATTCAAATCAGAGAACTATGGCTTTTGGGTAGTGAAATGTTTGATAATATGTTATGTATTGACTAATGTGAACTTTATTTATGATAAGGTATTTTTGTATTAGTGAAATGTACATGCATTAGAGAGTACATTGTTAACATAGCACTGTTGCATATTGGAATGTGTTGATATATCTAATTTGTCATTAGATATTGTGAGAATTTAATAAAGGCACTCAAGAACAATGTGCAGTATTTTTATTTCTTTCATGTTGCAAGCTAAACATATTTGCTTGGTATTAATGTTGTAATTCTCAAAAATTCCTGAAGGTAGTAGTTGTAAGTTATTAGTGGACAACTGAAACAGTATTAACCACTGCAAACCTTGTGATTTAAGTAAGTTATAAACAGTGAACTTCATTTCCACCTCATGTACTACCATGTCCGACTTTTGTATTTTATTAATTTTTAATTTTTTACTCCTCGTTTAAGTAGTTTTCTGCACATGCATTTTTGAAGTCCATAAAATTCTGTCTAGAATTCTCTCTAATTTTTCATTCCTAAATAAAGCTACTGCTTGTAGAAATAACATTTGTCATATTTCTTTAATACTACTTCATTCCTGCCATATATTTAATGATTCGTAAATGCATATGAATTTGTATTACACTGCATTTATTTACAAATCTTAAGACTTTTCTTTATTTCTGTTATTTCTTAATCTATTCACTGCTAAAGGCACATATGTATGCTGCACAGTCTGTGCTACCAATGCTAATGACTAGGGCCCAGTTATTTATGTACTAAAAATAGGAAAAATATGTACATATATATGTAGTATAATATACAGAAATATGTTCTAAAAAGTAAGAAATGTGTATCATTAATTATCATTATATCAATCATTTTTTATTAAAATACTTTTATCTTTATTGTACTATTTTATAATATACAGACCAAAATTATGCATTATTCTCTTCATAATCCTATTATTTACAATGATTTCCATTGCTACAAGAAACAAATTTTCGTTTCAAATTTTCAGCAATGAAACTTTCCCTATTATCTTGTAAGACGGTCTTGCACAGACTAAAAGAGCACTGTACATATCATGAGTCACTAGTGCGTATTTAAACTTGCACATATTCTCTGATGTGTGATCAATATCCAGTGGCGGAATTGTTTCCTCTTTGCATTGTACTAATAGCATAAACTGTTTCGAATCCGCGATTTTCTCTAGAACTGAAGGCCTCTTTTTCTTCACTAGATCCCTTATTTACCTACGAATGATAAATGAACAGTTCTTACAGAAGCAAGTGCTGATTGATCAATTTTAAGGCTGTTGGAAAGTTTCAAGTTTCGAAGATTTATTTATAGGGCTTACTGAAAAATGGAGTAATATAATATTTCAGCTTTTCAGCATCAAGCAATTGCTTTGATATGCCTATGAACGCTGCAGCATCAGAATCAAAATAACGTATGACTAGTATGTATAGAATCAAATATTGAGCATTGTAGCTCGTAGAATTAATACAGGTTCCCCATCTTGTTAATCCTTATTTATATTAAAAATCAATGCGTTAACCTGAGATCTAACCAGTTCACCAACCCAACCAGGACGGATGAATGTATGGTGCTGGATTAGTATCAAAAGGAAGACATTACTATGTTTAATTTCATCACTCCCCAAGTGTGCATTGTATTAGTAAGGTTTCCAATAGTTAATGGTTGCATTTGGGTAACACTTCACAAGTTAACAAGAGAGACTTACACTTTTAGCCCCAAATACTTTTAACACAATGTTTGTTTCCAAGACTTTCTATGAAATTCTCAAAATAATTGGTAAACTAAAAAATTATATTTGTCTGGTTTAGGTTTTTTACTTGCATGCACTAAATTTGCACTCGGTGTTGCCACTGCCCCATGAAGTTTTTCCCGGAAGCTTCAGTGCCACATCGAGATTTTACTTCAGATTTTCAGTTCGAAGAAACAATTTGCAAACAACAGCTGAGGTTCACTCTGACAATTAGGGAAAGTAAAATGTCAACAGTGCTTTCTGAGCTGGGCGTATAGTTTGTGGGTGAAAAGTATCAAGGTCGGTGGAGACCCCTAAAAGAACCAAAGTGGGTGCACAATATTACCTACTAAACATATCATTTTCACAAACCTAACTTCTTTTTTGTTCTTTGAGATACTCCTGCAGAAAACTATTACCCCAAAAGCTAGGGATTATGTTGTCTTCTTCCCCTTTATTTGCAAATACTGTCTGGTTTTTGTGGACTGACTCATTTCAATGTGATGCAGTGGTGGCATTTTAGAGAGAAGGCTACAGAAAAAAAAAGTTTGACAAAGCTGAATTGTTTGTCTGCAAGATTTCATATCCAATACTTAAGGAAAAATGAAGAATTAAATTTTTTTAAAAATTGTAGAAAAATGTAAAAATTCAGTAATATGTAAACATATGTTCTTTTGGGTAAAATGCATAAAAATATGTACTAAAAAGTCAATGTTTTTTGACACTAATGGATATGAAACGTGAAGATATCGTTGATTCGGCTTGACAGAGTTACATTGGGAAAATATGTTATTACATAATTATCCAGGCCCTACTAATGACTCACATTTGAGCCAAGTGCAATCAGTCCACTAGTACTCGTGGCTCTCACTGGAGCCAAGCTTCATTTATTGCGCAGTTGGTGCCACAACTACTAATGGCACTCTATTGAACCAAGCTGCTGTGTCTATTTCTCTTATTAAATACTGCCACCCAGACTTGTTCTAGTAAAAGTAAACTTAATGCATCCTGTTGGTATGCCATGCTTTAATTTTAATATTCCTCTGCATTTCAAATTCTTTCTATGTGTTGTGTGTATTGTCTTTTCTGTGCCCAAGGAATCTGTTTGTATAAAAGAAAGCAATACATGGGGCAGTGCAAATGACAGTCGTTTTGCAGTCTGCAATGAATGCAAATACGTAGAGCATTGACTGGGTAAAGCTGGCGCTTCAGTAATTTGGTATTCACTGAAGCTTCAAATATATGTGACTCTTCGGGCCATGCAATACGTACATCCCACTAGGCTTCATAATCGATTTTTATACCCCAGGGTTTTCAGCCTTGGAAGATTAGATGAAATGATGATGATGACGATGACGAAGATGAATGATGGATGATGGAATAAACACACACACCAGCATACAGATACCCACAACACAACCTTGCCCGAGGATGGACTTGAACCCATGATCTTCTGGTAGTGCTACGGCTCAACTGCTTTGCGATCTCGGCCATTGGATCAACATTATTATTATTATTATTATTATTATTATTATTATTATTATTATTATTATTATTATTATTATTATTATTATTGTGGTTGTTTTAAGGATGCTATTACCTTTCAGTCGTTAGTCCACGTCCATTCTGACTGTTCCTCCTTTGCTCCTTGAGTTTCCATGTCTTAAGTTGCCTTTTTTTACTCTCTCTATGTCCCTTCACCCTGTGAACATTTAACATTTCTGCTGGGCTGGGGCAGGACCCACTCTGCCTCGTCTAGCTGAAGTAACCCTTAGGTCTGTCTCGACAAGTTTTCTGTTTCTGTGCCAAAGTACCTTGCAAGCCCAAGTTAGCTGTGCAGTTCTGATTCTGGGAGAGGTTATGAAGGGAAGGGAAGGGAGGGAAGGAAAGGTGATGCATGGTGGCAGAGAAAGCTTTACCATGATATAACATTCAAGCAAATATCAAAGCCCAAGGTGGGAAAGTTATAATGCCACTGCCTCAATTAAGTTTGTAGTCTCTCCTAAAGTTATTTAGAGAAATGTGAATTCAATGGCAAAAAGTAAGTTTGATAAATGTTTTACAGAAGAACCATTGAGTATAAAATTCCTGGGTTTTATTTCACTGATGAGTTGTTTTGTTTAAACTGCCTATACTGCCATTGACAATAGTTTTAGCAGTATTGTACTTTCACACCAATGTTTGTTTCCTATATTTCTTTTACAGCTCTTGATATCACTTTATTTGTTCTTTGTATCTCTGCCTCTCCTTTCCCTGTGCATGAGTTAACTGATTCCTGGCCATCTTTTAACCAGCCACCAAGTGTTTGAGACAATAATGATGTGCAGACCTGACATGTTGAGACATGTCTTTAGTCACAAAGAAACAGAAAATGGATAAGAATTATTTTTAGAGCTTATTTTTTGTAATTTACAAAACCGGTCAGTGTTGAACGTAAGATATAATAAGGTTTTGTAAAGGCTAATGCATTTTATGTGTACATATGTACTGTAAATACTGTACCCTAGTTCTCTGAGGTAGTATTTCTTATTTATGCATATCTTATTACAAAGACTTCAGCCCTATACTGTATTTTATGCTATTAAAAATTATTATGAAAGTGTATATTAAAACTATTATGGGGACTACAGTTCATATACTAATTATTATAAGGTCTAGTTCCCAGAAGGAGTTTTTGCTTTTGTTTTTGCCCTTTAATCATGAATGTGACTAGTCATATGAGTACGCTCTTGTTGTGCTACTTAAGTAAAGAAAATAGAAATTACTTTCTCAATTTACAATAGGGGAAGTAGTAATGCAGGCAGAATCATTTATAATTTTCAGGAGTCAAGGAACGAAAGTAGACCTTGTGTCTCCAGATGTACAATTTGGGAATTAACTATGCAAGTGTTCCATCATAACACAGATTTTCTTATAACTGCAAAAGTCTGTAAATTTGCAATCAATGATCTGAATTCCATATAATAGTAATATTTTAACCATCCTCGTTCCTCAATCTGCTTCATTCCAGGGCATATTATTGAATTCTGTTTGTTTCAGTTAATGTTTACAAGACCCACTACACAAGTTAAATTTCAACATTCCAAATTCCTTATACAAGTTGTGGAACATATTGTCATGTCAACTGTAAAGTATTGAATGTGAAAAATACTGTCGTTATTTGGCAACCACTTCAAAGGTGATACACAAGGCAATTTACAGAATGTGTTACTGTTTAAGGAAGTCCCCAATTCTAGTTGTAAACTTTTAAATATGATAGTCAAAATTCTTCTTATATAGAAAGCAATTAATTGAGAATCCTAGAATGTACGCACATTTGATGCTCGTTGTTCATATTTGATATTTAATAGTTAACATGATATGTAGGTGACATATCAATGTAAATACTGTCATTTATACATTTATTTAAAAAATATTGGGAAAAATACTCAAATTTTCCATTTAGAAAATAGAAAAACATAACAGAAACATGTTCCACTAAATAGCTTTTAATGGCAATTTTCATTCATGTTGCAATTTATCATTATTATATTCAGCATTTTATATATTAGAAAATTGAAATTAAAAAAAAGAAACCCTCTATGGAATAGTGATGAAAAACTTCACTAATTTTCTCACGTATTCTTAATTTAATGGATCCCTGATGAGTTTTCGTAAAAGAGCATCAGGTTCTTGCCTAGAATAAAATAATTTTTTAAAGATGAAAATTCTTATATTTTCAGAAAATTTTTGAAGGAATCCTTTCAACTATTTGTGGTAATGTTCATGAATTTGTGAAATGCATTTGTAATGTAACTTGTAATTTGAAAAGGTTGGGAAAAAGTTATATACAATTTTTCAAAATTTTAATCAAAGTGGTGTTACTTACTCCAAATTTGAACTGAACTTGTGTTCATAAAAAAGCTTAAGCACAATAGAATACCAGGGTAGGTAAGTAGATGTTTTGATGATATACGTTGGGATAAACGAGTTAATCGAAGTAAAAAGAATGTCATAAAGTAGGTCAACACTTATATTAATGTAATAATTCAGAAAATAGTTAAACCACCAATGCAGTTTAAGTAGTAATTAATGAAAAGATTGTCACCATGTTACTTTTGCAATTGATTTTATATAGGACACATACACACTCCTAAAAAATTGTGATTTATTGTTGTATCTGTAAATTCAATATAATAAATATTCATTTAAAACCATAATGGAAAGAAGACTGTTTACTCGTTGGATGCATCACATTATAGGAGTCTCATAAAGTTCAAGAAAGTTATAATCATGCACCGGAAAACTGAGAATTTTTTGTGTTGTTTTATAATCATGTTAAGCAAATAGTATGGCATTCTATTAACATCACAAAGGCTGTCGTGGAACAATACTGTGCAACAGTGTGGGTAGTAACACAAAAGTGTATGTTGTCAGCAGAACCATCTTTCTGATAACAGGTAAAGTGCTATTCTTGGAAGTTGCACCATTTTACCTGTAACTGATTTGATTTCTTGATTCATTATGAATATTCAGTCAAGGAAAGAACTGTTTACAATTCTTTTTAAAGAAACTCTTTCCGAGTACATTCTATTTCGCAAGTTGTACATCAATTTGGGATCTACAAAGGGACACCTATTTCCCTTGCTAGTATGCCATGGAGAAAGCTGCACAGAAGATCACTGCCTACTAAAAAAGAGAAAAATAGGTATGGAAGATCTTTTGCTCTTAATACCACTTGCTCATCTCCACAAAAATGTCTTATTAGTACTGACAATATTGAAGTCATCGGGCCACTGAATGGATATGACAATAATGATGTGTATCATGACTGAGGAGTAGGGGGCAGATTTTAATGAAAAGTAATTAATTTTTTTCCCTCTCAGAACAATGTCGTTTAGTGTCAAAATTAATTTTGTTGTGACAAAAGGGAATGCCCCATCTTTATAGCATTTTTTGTTGATTTCAAGTAATAAGACTTTTGTACCCTTTTCCATTATTTTAATGCGTTATTTGAAGATTTGATTGATTTTAATGGTACTTCAAATGATATATACGAGATGCAATAAATGTTCTCTCCAGAATTTCTGAGTAGCCTATTCTATTTCTTTGTTCCGAAATTCTAATGTCAGCCATTGAAAGTATGTAATCTAAGCTTCCTACGACAACTATCAGTGCCACTGTCAGTTGGCCCATTTACAGATAATTGAAGACAGATTTCCTGGTAAAAAACATTCCAAACCAGAAGTTTGCAGGCCAAGTATACTTGAACAAATGGAAAAAGCCTTGGTTATATCAGTAACATACTCAACAGCTTGAGTTCATCCGAACAAGTTTAGGACACATTTTTTAAACATTTTAAAAGCATTTTATTAATAGTTTTTGGCGATGTTTTAGGTCATCTAAATCCGCCTCCTACTGATGAGTAACATGAAAAATAGTCCAGAATTTTATTTTCCTTTTTTTATATTGGATATATTCTTATGTTGTTCCCAAAACTTATCTTTTAATCATAAATTAAAAATTTTGACTTCTATCATCCTCCACTTGTTAGACATATCCTGTATCAGACTTGTCACACACATCCTCCTGTCAGACATACCATGCATTTATTTGTATCATAAGTGGAGTACTCTGTTTAGACCCTTTACCAAGTCTACTGGTCTAAAGTACGAGTATTACAATATTTCTTGTCAAACGTTGAAGACATCAAGCCACTCAATGGAAATAACAATGTTGATATTGTTGATCAGAAACAAAAATTTATAAATATGTTAAGTACATTTCATATTTTCTTGTATTGTGTACATATTCATATCACATGTGGTGCAACTCCATTTAGGCCCTTTTACCAAGCCTACAACCGTACTAATCAGAATTGCCAATACAAGTTAAAAGAAACCCTTCTAAAAGCGTGTACATTAAAAAAAAAATTCTGAATTGTCTATAACAACACTAGTAAAACATTATATATCTCAGATCAAGAAAAATGTGTTACACCACTTGAGCTATAAGGGGTTCATGTAAAAATATAAATAATAAATATATTTCCTAACATCCTTCTCCCTCTTTCCATATATATATATATATATATATATATATATATATATATATATATATATATATATATATATATATAAAACTCACCATCATAGTAGTTTTCAAATTAGAACTTCTGCAATGAATTATGTAGAAACAAACTTTTCATACTATAATTTTCAATTCTATGCCTCATTTTGTTGTTTTTTCTTGTCTTGAAGGGGGAGGGGAGTATTAACTTGAAAAAATGAACAAAAATATAACTAGACAGATATTTGAGCATGTTGTGCTGCTGAATGAAACTATGCCTGCCTGATCCTGACCGTTATGCTTTGAAGAAGTTAAGATTTTTATCTCATTACTTCTCATCTTTGATTAGCCCAAAATTTGTTCTGTAGACTAATCTGAAATATAGTTGAAGATGTATCCAGTTAGTAGTTGATGTTGCATTCTTGTTGGATTATCAGATGATCATGCTAATGAAAAGAATGATTTGACTTCGCATGATGCATGCCAGTCTAGTAGTCTAATGAGAGTGAAATCATCTGCATTAAATGCATAAAATCACTTTCGTTGCCTGTAGTAATTGAAGAAAATTCTCTTTAAAACTTTGTTTGAGCATGCATGCGAGCGTGTCACATGGCATGACAAATGTGATGTTAGAATTTTGTGCCAAGTGTAGTTTGTTCATAAATTTGCTTTTCTCTAAGTTGAGAGAATTGTTTAGTAATAACAATTTCTTAGAATTAGTTCAAGGGAATTAAAAATTAAATGTCTAATATATCAGTGGAATTACTATAAATGTCAAAGAAAATCCCACAAATAGTGACATATGTTTTGCTCCTTGTCAATTACAAAAATTTGATAAATCATTAATACTTACCATTAAAAAGTTTAAACGGAATCTGCTCAAATCTTGAAAGTGGTCACAAAAGAGTCATTATTTCACAAATGAAGAGTTGCTGAGGGTGGGGGGCTGTGTTTCAGGAATGCTCCAAGGACATTTATCTGCACATCTAATGGAATCAGCTCTTCATCATCATCCTGAATCACTGCATTTGCAGCCACAAGGTAACGGCTGCTTAGGGCAGCTACCTCCTCCTCCTCCTCCTCTGAAATTACAAATTTTGTCTCGTGTTCTGAAAAAATTAAGCATGAAGCATACGTTGTCTAATGTTCATCTATGAGCGTGATAAGAATATTTTTATTGCTTTATTTTTAAATGTAGATGTATCAGTTTTGTATAAGAGACATGGTAGTACAGTAAGTGAACTTAAAATGATCTGAAATCTATTTTGTATGTTTTTTCTTTTCTTTTAGGTTCAATGTATGTTTAAACTTTCAATATGTGATGGTGTGTTATAAGTGTAGATTTGAGATATTTCACGTACTTGGGTTTTAGATTACATGGATGAGGAATGTGGGAGAGTATTAGAAATTTAGAATGTGTACTAATGACTTGGAGCCTATGATGTATTAAGAATCTGGTATATTGTTTGCAGTGGCTGCTACTGCGGCTCCTGGAACTATGCCTCTACCTGCTCCAGGCGGCCCCCCTGGGGCTCTTGCCACACATCATTTACCAGGTCCTGCTGCTTTCTCACAGGGGTAAGTACTTTTTTAATGGAGAATAAAAATTTTCAAGAATTTTTAAATGTAATTATGGTTTAAATATTCTTTAATTTGTTTTTTACAAACAATTTCTTCACCTGATTTTGTTTCTTACAGTTTTCTCACCATTTTCAAATTGAAAATCTATATAATAAATTTAAAAAAAATTGTGTTAAGTTTAAAATAACTGTCATTAATAAGCCCATGAGACAGGTCCATTAAATTGTTTTTACAATTTTTATCTGTGTCTTGGCTAATTGTGATAACTGCTAAACAGATTTTGATGGGGCCTTCGCTGAAAAATAGACTTTTGTTTGCCAATATTTAAACAACTTTTCTGTAGACCATTGTCTTATTTCATATAAAGAGAAATGATATGATTTTTATTCAGATATGCAATGTGTGTTAATAATGAAAATTTGTACACTAAATCGTCAAACCAAGAGGAAAAGCCGCTATCTACATTAGATTTCCAAAAACAGCCAAAAAAACAAATCTCTCTCCTTCCTCTTAAAGTAGAATTTAAGTGTGCATTCTGTTGGTTTTCTGCAAATGTTTGAACAATTGTGAGGAGTGTGACCTCACTGCATCTGAATTGTGTAGAAGTACATACAGTTTCCTTCTTATTGCATTTTTATTCATTCCTGTGCAATTAGGCTTAAACTAATTCAAAGTTAAGGATGAAAATTAGTATCAACATGATGGGGGCAGATTAACAGAGCAAATGGTGGAGTAGCAAGAGCAGGAAATGATGAGGTGAGGTGGGTGGGCGTGGGGCAGGGCGAGGTCGATCTCGGCCATGCAGGGCAGTGGGTCATGGAGATGTAAATATAATTACTTAATTTATTTACATCCCCATATTACATTTTCCTATCCAATAGATGAGAGGCATAAATATTGGTGTCCCAGGAGGAAAGGTCAATGCTTGGGGAGGCATCAGTATGAGTCATTCTATGCAAAAATATTTAAATTAATTATGTATTTCATTGTGAAGGATTTTTAATATACAGCAAGTTGACTGAACAGTATTTTGGATCGGAACATTGCCCATTCATTATTCTTTCCTCTAGACATACCGTGTCAGTTTCTGAAGCATCTTATTGCGCAAAATGTTAGTTGGCTGTTGTGATTGTTGCTACTACATTGTAGGAGTGTTGTACGAAATGCTACCCATCTTTGCAAATGAAGCATATGCTGATACGTGGTAAATGTATGACTTTTGTGATGGTAGGGGAGTCCGTTACTGTAGAAAAATACAGTCAATGGATTTACATGTGCTGAATTGTGGATAATTGTGTTTTTTACAGTGTCATGGACGTTTCATGTATGTGTTACTATACCTATTGCTAGTCTTTCATCTAAACAAGCACATGTGAAGGAACATGAAAACATTCTTCAAATAATAATAATAGCCCTACAAATAGCACTCAGACTTTTCTCACATTGGAGTGTTTCGTAAAAATGTGTTTAGTGAACATAGTTTGAAGACAGCTTATCCCATATCATCCGCAGTGAGTGCAAAATCTGGAACAAAGCCATCCCAACAGTATATGAGGAGTGAAAAGTGGGAAATATACTAGGAATTTTTGTAGACATGAAAAAAGCAGGAATTGCTCAAAACTTTTGTGGAAGGGAATTATTTCCAACAGCTTCCACCAATTTTCTGTGACATTCTAGAGTTTTTCTTCCACCCAGAATGGCTGTCTTGATGTAGGAGCGTTGCTCAAAATGGTTACATTCGTCTTGAACGGCGGTAGTCAAACATCTGATTTCACATTGCTCTCTGCTAATAGAGACATGCAAAGAACCTTTTGTTGTGAACACACACTAGTACATCATTTCTTTCACACAACAAATAAAATTATGTGATCTGATAATATTTCTTTTAGGAAAAAAATAGTTGCCATGACTTCTGCCCCAACTTTCACATTAATGCTGAGTGTGCTTTTAACACAAATTAAACATTATTGTTTTATTCAGTAATCTTAAAAGAGAGTATGTGCAGGCGTGGATTTCGCCTGCTTGCACCCCTAGGCAGGAAATGTAATAAATGGATGTGTACTCATGATTTTTTCTAGATTGACTTTTTCACTATAACTGTTACTATTTGTAATACACATTTATTATCAAAATCAAGTTTTCAAATTTGCATAATACTGCAGAAAGTCATGCTTGCAGTATATTGGGAATTATATAGGAATTTCATTTAAAAATGTTGATATATACCTTTCATCCAGTTGCCTCTAGTTATGTGCTAATCAATTGCGTCCTTTCACACTGTACTCTGATGATTCTACTTTCACTCAGGAAGGTCAAGATGCATTTAACACAAACATCAATGTCCTCACACAGCTTGAAAAGTGATACATTACAGTGATGATAACAGTTGAAAAATATTACAAACAATATTACAAGCAGTGAGTGTATGTAGGAGACTTCGGAATAAGACTTTTTCAACCCTGTACACTCGACTACCTGTATCATGGAAACCCTTCGGAGTAGGGCATATATTAAAAAAAAGGTTCATGTTCAGAATAACCGGTACTATGACAAAATATTGATGTTTCCTCATGGGACATCTTATATATGCCTTGGCACCACCACGTTCTTGGGTAATTAGTAAAATTATGAGAACAAAAGAAAAAGAAAGAAAAGAAAGCGACACCAGGTACATTTTTTAAAATGGTTTTCGAACTTGGTTCATGTTTCTCTTCTTACGTTCAGGTAATGTAGAGGAATTCATGTTCTATCAGATATTGCACTCTTTTCTTATTCTAATCTGGAGGTGAAAGGGAAATATGTTCTATATGATTTTGTAGAAGTTTTTGGCAATTTTTTCTTGCATAATTTGCTGTAAAACGCATGTGTGGGCTACTGGAGAGAATTCTCAGTACTTATCTTTCACATTAAATGCTACAGATAAGTGTGAAGGTGTTGGTTATTTGCACAGGACTCGGCGATCGGTGGAGGACCGCCCTGGCACACCCACAATTGATGAACACAGTTTGGATTCTGGTCTGCCTGATACATCAGTACCCCCACCCAACTTCCCTCCTGGTGAAGAACCACCAACCACATACCATGCACATCATGCCCCTCCACCTGCTCCAACACCGGCACCAGCACCTGCCCCAGCACCTGCACCTGAGTACCATCATATTCAGACACTTGGCAGTCGGCATCGTGCGCCAGCATACAGACCTGATCCAGGAATGCCCCCCTATATACCTCACCAGCACAGGTAAGTAATTCTGTCATGTATTGTACAAATGCAGCTTGACCAAGACAAAATTAAAAATATTACTTTCCAACAAGTATAAGAGAAATGACCTCAAAGTAATTTTGATTTGAAAATGCAAATACCCAAGAGCTGCCATTGATTTAAATTACTATGTATACTTTTTAAATGATAGGTTTGTTAGTCAGAAATGAAAGAATGAATGCGTATGTAAATTATTAATTAATTAAAAGTCAATTGGTGTCTCCTGAAGCAGACTGACCCTCTTCTGCTCCATTATCTAGTCCAGGGGTGTCCAACATCCTTCGACCTCAAGGGACATGCGACAAGGGACTCATCATTGTGACCTCAAGGGACGCAACTAAAACATTTATTATGGTTGCGAGCCATGTTTTCCATACTTTGGTGATCCACTCATGAACCATATTGTTGATTTTGGCAGTTTGTCCTGCTGCTCTGAAAAGGAGGTGAATGGAACCATGCGTGATATGAGGCCATACCATTCGCAATGCAGTGAAACACATTGGAATGATATTAAATTTCTGAATTTACTAGAAAAGATCCTTAAATTTGAACTCCTATTTTTACATTAAGGGAATGTTGTCTTCATCAAGGCATGTGCACACAATGTACTTGCCCAACATTGATGCAAGTGACTTAAACGTTTCACTAATAACCTTTTGCAGGCCATGATAAATGGCACTGCAGGCCGCATGCGGGCTGCCAGTTGGACAGCGCTGATCTACACAATGGGGTAGCAGACCCTGTCTCAGGTTTAAACATCACCAAATATTACAGAATGCTTTTCAAATTGTGCAGAAAGTACTCAAAATCTTGAAATTCTCACTGTCTCATTTTATAGATTCTTTAATTTTTGGCAGTTATGAGACCCCCCTCTTGCCAAGTGTTGAAAATTTTATTTTAAAATGAGTTTTATGCAGATGTAAAAAAAAATATATATATATATATTTTTATTTCTAATGAAGCTGTTGTCTGTCACTCAATTACTTCAGTTAGTATTCCATATTAACCATACAAACTTGAATACAAAACAACGTTTCTTATGTTTGAAAAATATGAAGTCAACTTACATCGGAAGATGAAGCCTAATCAGTTGGTATCATTTGGTATCATTGTTTTTGACATTGCCTATTTCTGTCATACATTCAAAGTCCAATTTTAAAATAAGCTGTGAAAGAATAATAAACTAAGCATATATTATATAATTAAATTTGTGAAAGTTTCTTATTTTCCTCTTGAATATGTGGAGAGAGTCAAACCAGTATATTTTTTAATGAGCTGGTGAAGGGAGAATCTTGAACAAATGGCATTGTACTAAGTGGAACATACTCTGAAAACAAATGAAAATCCTGAAAGAAATTTGTAGAGGTTCTGAAGCCATGAGGTAGCAATTCACCATACAGTGATGCAGCCATTAAGTGATATGAATTTCAAATTAATGGTTGCTGAAGACACTGAGGCAATGAGCACTTCAGAAAGAAAATTTAGTATCGTGTCTCAGAAGGAAATATTTTTTGGTGTAATCAGATAAAAGACAAAGATGGCAAATTCAATGCATAATACTCTCATAATACCTAAAGAGCCAGAAAGCAACCTAGGGATGGAGAACGGCCAGGAAGAAATTAACAGTTTTTCAGATGAAGATAAAGAAAATAGTTTTAAAAGAGACTTGGCTTTCTCATCAAGAGAATTTTCTGGTCTAGAGGACAATTTGTGATTTTATTATGTCCAAGAATAGTTAGAATTAGTTAAAAATGAAGAAAAAAGTTATCTTAAGGATTATTCGAAGTTAGATGATTGTTTTATATTCAGAGGTGTCTTATCGTTGGTAGTCTTTAATTTTGATAAATCATTGATTTTGGATTTCAATCCATATTACTGATCAGATAATGTGTTACATTTCAAAACGCATGATGTGTGTTCAGTCATTGTATTATTAGAAGACTGGTTTGTAAATAATTGTTCAATGACTATCAGATAAAATTTTGAAATAAACTGAATTTGATCAAATGTTGATTCAACAGGTCCTACGGAGCCCGAGGGCCTTATGATCATGGTCCACCAGGTTATCATCATGATCAAGGTATGTGGAAAATGTTTTGTAAAGGACTTCTTATTTCATCTACTCGAAAAATTTAATAATTGCTGTTTCAGTTTTCAAGAAATAAAAGGTTTGCTAAGTTGTCAACTTCAGTCTAGGTGCAGATATATAGGGCTAATAAGAGATTATTCACACTGCTCATTACCCTTAATTTTGTATCAGGTGCAATGTAATGTTTTAATTGCGTGATAAAATTTTTAAGCTTTGAGCATAAAAAAATGTTGTTTTTTTGTCTACATGCTGCTTTGTTTTCTGGCTTGAGTTGTAACGTCGATAGAAATTGATAACCTTATAACATTCTTTTTTCGGTTAATTTCTTTCGTAGTAAATATTGCTTTTCACGAAAATGTTACCACAGCTCTAAGAAGGAAGACAAAACAAAAAGCCAGCTGGAAGAGCCGTTTCCAGACAGTCATGTAATTGGGTAAAAGGAAATTCAGTTTGATAACTCTTGATTTATATAGATAGATAATTAGATTGTGGGAAAAGAAAAAAAATAAATTTTTTTTACCTTGTGTTTCAATGCTAAAATTCAACTCTTATAGAATCTTTTGTAATGCATTTCAATAATCCTTTTGTAATATTATTATTAGTGTCTTTGATTAAAAAACTACTATTGTAAATACCTATAAAATATACATTCTCTTGTAACCTCTTATCAATGAAATCTTTCTCTTTTGTCACTTGCTTCCTTCTTATGTAAACATTATTGAAAATCATCAGTTGAAGTGGTGGTTTAGAAAATAAGTACATTGTTTCATAGATCATTGTAACTACAAGCACACTGCAAACTGCATAAGCTATACATTGCGATGGAAAACTCATCGTATATAGTTATAGGGCTTGTGCAGATTTGTTGTTTCTTGTGGATCTTTGGGAGCATGCAGAAATTTATGAAATGATTCTGTATAACAGTATTGTATCAAATAGTTCATAACTCTCAGAAAGAATGGAATAGAAAATAACTGCATATTACCTATAGGAGCCCCACCGCCAACACGTGCTGTTCATTATGATATGGACCGGGATCATGGTCTAGGTCGTGGTGGCTACAGGGGCTATGGCCGTGGAAGGGGCCCCCGAATGTTACACGGTAAGTCCTAGTTGTGTGGGTTCTTATAATATAATTCTTAAGAATTTGACTGATCTTGTAGAGATAGATTACAATGAGATTTTGCTGATTTTTTTTTTTTTTTTGCAGGAGGCTTTCGTGGCCCGCACATCCATTCACAACCACCACCTCCAGGTCTGACCCGTGGTTCACATAATGGCAATCAACCAGGGTGAGTAGAAATCGATTTCACAGAGTTAGACAATAAATTTCATTGAAGCTTACTGCAAAAATAGTGTATCCCTTTAGTCTTTATAGAAATTGTTTTGCAATATATCAATGTGTTGTACAGGAGTGCCAGACCAAGCGAATGTTCAAAAAGTACACCTTCGAAAAGCTTCGACAAGTGAGAGCCAAAAGTTTTGTCATTGCCTGTTTGTGAGCATCATTTCCTTTACAATTCACAAAGTTTTTTTGTTTTATAACATATAAATAGAAATATATGCTTTCTTGTAACCAAAATACTCTTCATAGCTCTTCCCAAATGCTAATAATGTTTTACATTTAAATACACATTAGTGAGCACCGAAAAGATACCAATGGTTGTGACCACTTCTACAATGTTTGTACTAATTATTCATGAAAACACAGACTCCAATGGTTACAATCAGTAATTACAGACTTTTCCTTAGACTGGAAGCAATTACTCCTTGGGACATCGCACCACTGCCGACACAGCAGTGCCTTTGCATTAGATCTTGATATTTTTGTGTTCCGGGAGAATGCAAACTTGACACAGCATAGCTACACATCGGGTTTATTTACATTTGTTAGATTCTTTACACAGATAGGGCCAGGAAAAGAAGTCCAACAGTTGTATCTGGAAAACTCTCTGGCCAGTCAAGGCCAAATACCGGGTGGTATAAGGAAGTGTCGTCATACGTTTGCTTCGAGCGGTAGCCCCGATACATTTAGGACACAGCACACACTATGGTATTGCTAACAGGCAGAGGCTGCCACAAACGTTAATTAACATTGAGAGCTGCGACTTTGGTCCACTAAGACGGTGGTGTATTAAAGAGTTTCGCTTGGCCTTGCACCCTGAAGAGCCCATGTCTAAAGCGGTTGCCCGGCAGGACCATCGTGGACCCGCTGGCGGCGTTCGAGCGCATGCTGCGCGAGAAGGACGACCGGGACCGCAAGCTGCGGCGCGCGCGGCGCAGCCCGCGCTCGTACAGCCGCTCGCGCAGCCCGTCGTCGCGCTCGTACTCGCCGCGCAGCCCTCGCAGCCCGCGCACGCCGCGCAGCCCGCGCACGCCCCGCAGCCCGCGGAGCCCGCGCAGCCCGCGCAGCCCGCGCACGCCGCGCACGCCGCGCAGCCCGCGCTCGCGCAGCCCGCGCTCGCGCACGCCCCGCTCGGCGCGCTCCCGCACGCCGCGCAAGCGCTCGCGCACGCGCACGCGCTCCCGCTCCCGCTCGCGCTCCTTCAGCATCAGCAGGTGAGCGCAGCAGCACAGCAGCCCTCCGGCACGTGCACTCGATCTCTCAGATGACAGATACACCACCGTACTGTTCTTATTATTGACAAACATTGTAGTTCAATAAAGTATTAAAGTTTCAATGCTAGTAAATGTGTTTAAAGTGTACTTTTGGCTGAAACACCCAAAAGTCAGTTTGTAAATAAAAGTAAGCTAAAATTCAAATGATGCATCTGGGAGATCACTGTGTGTGCTCGAATAACTTTTACTAGCGAATGTGCGCAGGATTAAACAAAGTTTAACACATTAGATCACAATCTCAGCCCATTCAAGTCATAGGCTTTTGTTTTTAAGAAACAATCTTGTTCTTTTATTCATCTTGTGGTTATATTTATACTTTAAAATATTTTGTAATATAAATAACACAAGAAATTGAGTTTAAAAAATTGTTTAACATGTTTATTTTTCTTAAATTCTTACAAATTGTGTTTATATTAGAACATTATACATAACATAACATTAGTGTCTATTGTAATAATTATGAAAACATTAACTTTTTATTCACAATGTCTGGCTTTGGTATGGTAATTTTGAAGGGCGCTCCTTAGACATCACTGCAGAGGAAAAGCAAATTCGTGTATTCCAAAGCTATTTAAAACTACTTAAATGGTAGAAAAAATCTAGCTGTGTTTTTGGTAACCGGTGTGATGTGCTACCATTAAAATGGCAATATTCTTTTTTTTATTATAAAATACTTTATTTCCATGTGGCTCTGAGCTCCAACAAACAGAAAAATCTCCACATTTCAAATTGGAAAACATGTTGACACCACCCTAGAGAACCGCCTTCCTTTCTAAAAGCTTCCAGTAAGATTTCCGCAATTACCAATTACATTAGCACTTCAAGCACAACAAAATTTAATTTGACAGTGGCCACCTTTATTACTTTGTGATTAAGGATTAACTAAAAACAAAGTTAATTAAAATATAATGAGAACAATGAACGTTTGATGTAGAAAGTGCAAACTGTGTTCGTTTGGTTTAAACACATAAACATGTCAGTGGTGCCATCAGCCATTATTTCATATTTTAACTTTCACAAAATTCTGATAATGGAAATTTTTGACTCTCCAACAAAACAGCACAAAACATCAATGAAAACATCAACATTGATGTTGCATCCATGTTCTGGGAGACCCGGATACTAACAGCACTGAGACTGGCCCAGTAGGGGTAAATAACAATAATTTATGACTTGATTTATGCCATATTAGAAGTTGATGGAGAATTACCCCACATTTGATGCCAAATAGGCTTGGAATGCAACTAAGAGGGGGGTGGGGAAATCTGGGATAAACTAGGTGCAAGGGTAGGGGCTGTAGTGTATCTAGGTACAGGTGGACTTAAAGTCAGCCCCACACATTTACCGAGCAACGGGCTACTGCCTGCCCAATCCCGAACATCTGATGTGTACAGCAAATGTTCACTTCCTTTGATGTATCACTTCTGACACGCTGGGTAGGGTGAGCACTTGTAACTACTTGTGATTCAGCTAGCAGAAGCTCGCTACTCGCTGAATGACAGATATGTGGAGCCGCCTTAAGGCTCGTGAACTTGGCACATCAAGTATTTATGATGATAATATTTGTTGGAAAAACCCGAGTCTTTCAAGTCTTTAGTGTTTGCAAGAATAGAGTAATTTTGTAATTGTCTCTGCCAGTTTATAAGGGAGTTGAAAGGGCCCGGGGGAAGAGTACAAGAATGTGTACCAGAGAAATACAACAATGTGATATGAGAGTGAGGTGTCAAGAAAAAGACACAATGTGTGTGAGTCAGACACGCAACAAAAGAGGGTCATGCGATGTGATGGGAATGATAACAGGAACATAATGCGGAGAAAGGTGGATTGGAGACAGATAAAATGGGGGGAATCGGAAAAAGAGGAGGAGAGAAGATACTGTGAAAAGGGTGGAGAGAAGAGGACACAAGAAGGTGGGAGAGGTGAGGAAGCCATTGAGAGGAAGATAGGGGGGAGAGACAAAGGAAAGAGCCAGCATGAAGGGGCGAGCAAGAGGGCGGCAAAAGAGACACTCAAACACACTGTCCTGTTTTTCTTATCTTACTCTCATATTGCATCCTTTCACTTTCTTTGTGTACTTCCCTGTTTTAATTTTCCATATTTAGTTCTAGAAAGGGTAAGTTATGTAATGCCACAGGAAAAAGGTTTTTGTCAGGAAAACACATTTTGTTGGTTCCTGATGATGAGAAAGTAAATTTTTCTTGATCCTGTATATAGTAAATTGGAGTTGTGGTGGCTCATTTGTAGGGTACTGGCTTTCTAACCTAAAGGACCCAGGTTCGAATCCTGACATAGGTTGGGATTTTTATCTGGTGATTTCCATTCAGGGTTCCTCTCGGATTAACTTAGCCTTCTTCCTTTTCAAGTGAGTACCGGTATCTTTCTTAGGGGTTAAGGCCACCAGAGTGCTATGTTTGCTACAAATTTTCCTTATCCTAACAGAGACAAAATTCGGAGCTCTTGGGCCACATGCGCCTATGTACATTTGCATGGGACATCTTTATCTTTACCTATAAGTAGTAAATTAATATAAAATAAAATACTATCTCATTTAGTCAGAATCGACAATTTGTGGCTCCTTGATTCTGAAAAAGTGTTTCTTATCAGCCTGTGTTGTTTGTCTGATAGTCAGTTTGATTTTATAGTTCTGCAGAAATCAGTAAAATTTATCTTATAAGAATTAATAAATCATGGTATTCTAGTGATTGTATACCTGAAGTACAATTTTCACTTAACTCTTTCATACAACATTAGCAGTGATTCATTATATGTAAATACTTTGCAACCTTGAGAACTTGAACATCGATGACTTTCATATTTCAATATTTTTTCATTCTTCTCCACTTTCCCTCCTTAGTCTCGAATATTAATTTACTTTGTTACTTGAAAAGAATCATGATTACCAAATTTAAATCTCTCTACTTGATTTTATTTATAGCTTCAAAACTTTGTTTGCGAATATTATTTAAAATTTCTGTTTTCTTGTTATATTTACGAATTTTCCTTTCCAGTTTTTAAAATTCCACTTTCTTGTTTTCAATTTTTTTAAATTGATACTTATTCATTTGTCAATTTGTAACCATAGGTCACGTTCAAGATCATTTTCAAGATCACTCACACCACGTGGTCACTCGCCACGTGACCGTGACTACTCGCCACGTGGCCGCCGCCCACCTCCTCGATACCGAACACCAACTCGCTCACCGCCTCCTAGGTTAGTACTTAATAATTTGCATTTGTCTTGCTATTTGTTAACTTTTATTTTCAATTTATTCACTGTTTTCACTGTATTCACATAGTATCAATTGCATATACAATGGTATTTTTTTCCCTCATGTATTTATAATGAGATCATTAAATGATATTCAACACAAGTATACTGCAGTTTTTGAAGCACAGCCTTCAGGATTGAAGTACCCAAGTGCAACGTGTCTAGTGTAATCCATGTGAATTGTTCATATTAATATTTTCCTGGATCCTTTTAGAATATTCTTAAGAAAATTCTTGAAAAATTGTTTTGGGGATTTTAAAACCAAGATTTCAAAGCACCTCCAGAAGTCAGGGGTTATCCAGTTTCTTTAACACAATGAATAATTTGGTAATATTTGTAGACAGATCCTTCGGGAATATTTGGGAAGAATCTTAGAAAAAACACACTTTTGATGGTTTCAGGAAACTTCAATTGAATCGGTGCAAACAAAATGATGTCACATTTTGCTGGTTTTGATTAAACTGTGTAATCTTCTTAAAATAAGAATTCAACTTTCTATGACTAAAAGTTTATTGTTCATGAACTCTATGACTTCTGTAGTGTGTCCTTCAACTATAAATGTTAAGGAAAAATGTCCGGAACTTAGAACCTATTTGCTTGCTCTTCAAAATTTGAAGCTCCTGGACATCTAGCATTTTTGTTTTTTCTGATTTAATTGTTACTGCTGTTAATTACCGTTACTGCCTTTCTGGCATACCATGATTTGTATGAATTGATGCATCAAATTGATGATAATTTTTCCAATTGTAGATGAATGATCATAAATAAGACACTAATTTAGCTAAATTATTTACTCTAGTTCATGTAGTAGGTATTGGCTGATATAATAATTCCTGAGCTTTAGTTGAAAAATTTTCTGTAAAAACAATTTGTCAATTTTTGTTTTGGGATAATAGTGGCTAGCGGTGTAATTGATGAGAACATAATGGATCTTACCAGTGCAGAAATAAAGGTTTTCCTTTACAATTCAGTAACCAATCCAATGTGAAACTACAATTTATGTGGATGTAAAGGTGCATGGAATATTGCAATTTGGTTTTTGAAGTTTGTGACTGTTTTCAGCTCGTATAACCGCCCCTTTAACAGGAAGAATTTTTGTTCATGATGAATGTAGTCAATATAATTATGAATTATTGGGAACAAATAAACTTACTTGTGCTTACTCTGTGAGCATAGTGTGTTAACCCACAAACCTAAGATGGAAGATCTTTTTTATACTTAAGTCAGTTTTGAAATTAATTTTTAATAAAATAAAGTACATTTTGAATGCTAATTTATAAAATTTTTCAATGAAGGTATGTCTTTTTACTTCAAAATTCAGTTAAGCCCGTAGCCATTCCATTGGATTTAACTGATTTTCAAAGTATTAGGGCAAGTGTACTATTATTATTATTATTATTATTATTATTATTATTATTATTATTATTGTTATTATTGTTATTATTATTATAAGGAATATATATATATATATATATATATATATATATATATATATATATATATATATATATATATATATATATAAATAAGGTATACATTAAGATGTGTATTTTTACAAATAGGGAATGCTCATATATGGAGTAGTAAAAACATGTTTTACATGTACAAGATACTGGCATCGGTTAACTTTTTTTGTTTGCAAGTCATTCTGAATGAATTAAAACTTTTCGTTTTGCATATTTAAATATAATAAAAGACAAAACTACTTGTTATGCTGCTCTGAATCCATTGAAGGCCTGTTTGATGACTTTTTTGTGTTAAGAAAAATTGAAAATGCTTGTGACATAGTATTAAACTGCCATAAAATATTTATTTTTCGTTTTTTCAATTTTTAACTTTCTTGCAACAACATACACAGTATAGAAAAAGTGTAGTAATGCTATGGCAAAAAACAGTTGTTTCAACAAGAAAAGTTAATATTTGTAGTAGACCCTGAAACTGAAAAAATAGATAAATCTTGTTCCTACTTATGAATGTGTTCCTTTAATATGTTTTTGTTCCTTTTTATCTATTTGGAATCCATTTCTGGGCCACTGATTTTGAGAAATTGGCTGATTGCAAAACATTCATCCATGTGCAGTTCTAAAGTTAAAAAACAACAGATATTTTGATTTGGAGAAGGATATTTTTACATGAAGCCTTTATATTTTCAAAACTTTCTCATAAAAGCTCCAAATTTTTTAATTTAATTTTTTCCTTGGATGGAGCAAAAGATGCTTTAAATAAATGATGGAAGTTGCATATTCATTGAACACTCTTAATTTTCGAACAATGCAGAAGTTCAAAATGTTTCAGTGTCTTCCTACAACTACAATATTGATGACATATTTTTCTTAATAAAATCTGTTCAAGGATAGACATAATTCTCAAAAACAAATTTTTTTCTTTTGAAGTTTTTATCAAATAGAGTCGCGTCTCAGGCGGTAGAGTAGACATTTCAGCCATCATGTTGTGGCCTCCTAAGCTATATTATGTCCAGAGGTTAATTCCCTTTCACATTATGCCATGTCTGGACAGGATTTCTTTGCTATTCACAATAAGCCATCTCAAATGAAAGGGACCTTTACCTGCCTGTCCTTTCATTTACTGTGGGCTATTCACAAAGGCTGGACCAGGGTCTTTCAACTCCCATAGAACGCTGTGGAAGCTATTACAGTGGCACGCTCTCCTGCAGCACCTTCTTACAGGAACTAAAATACAAACTACTGCCAAAGACATTTAAAACGTGCTTGGTTGCAAGCAGGCCTATAATGTTACAAAAGATAGCGTTGATGTCCATACTTTCTTCAGAGGTTTTTTATGAGTGTATATTACAAATAATTGAACATTTAGAAGACACTTTTCGTATTTCTCACAAATTAGCCAATGGTACAACTTTTGTCAAAAGGTTTTCCTTAATATCGGTACTTGCATACTTCAAAATTTCAGTGTAACAGTTTTCCAAAAATAATATTGATCTATTTTACTTTGCCCCAATTACAGGCTATTCTTCCCATAACATTGTAGCATTCATTATATAATGAAGGTTGCTTAATAAGCAGATTGCCCGAGTGAAATCGCCCATTTCGTATGATTTTTGAAGCAATCGCCTTGTAGCATGCAAGGTTATGTCAACTAGTATCTTTAAATGTCATGTACAATTTTTTCAAAATGTATTTGTGAGAGAATCGGAACAATTTACAAAAAAATTATTTTCATGATTTTCTCAGTAATTGTCCTAAATTTTTTCACCTAAGAATGGTTGCTGAAATAGAACAATGTGTGCTTACACATATGGTACATGCCCAGTTTTTATGAAAACCTTCTCATTGGCCTTATTAAATATTAAAGATGGTGATATTATTCCTTACATTCTATACAGTATAATATGTAAAACTATACATAATATTGTATGAAAAAATGGCGAATTTTCAGAAAAAAACTCTTATTACAGAGCCCTGGTAATGAAAAAGCTGATAAATTAGATTGCTAAATTTAGGGGGGAAATATCTTTTAACTTGTGGTGTAGTCAAAATCCATGTTTTGTGGGTCCTTAATACCAAAAAATTGAATGACAGCATGTCTTGTCTGTCTGTCCATCTGTGAACAACGCTAGCAGCTGAATCGTTTAGCAACTTTCTTCAAAATTGTATTCCACCATCAATTTGACTGATGTTACGTCCTCTTAAATTTTGAGACCGATGTTTTATTTTATATTTTATTTTTGGGGTTACTTTATATGAAGCCCCTAGGACATTTTCTAAAAAATGGCTTTATTGATTTTTGTTTATTTTGGTTGATAGTACGAAGGACGTTTCAGAGAATATTGCAGGTCTCATGTTCGTTAAAAACCCTGAATTTTAAAAAATTGCATAAATTCAAAATTTTTCAATGTCTTCCTACAACTAAAACATTAAAAATAGAGATTTTCCCCCTGATGAAATCTGTTCCTTTTAAATAGATTTTGAAATAAGGTCATTTACAATGTTTCAAAAATTTTTAGTACTTTTGTGTGAAAATACAGGCGAGAAAGTTCATGCTGTTTTAGCCTCACTAGTTTATTTATTATTTTATCAAAAAATGGTAAAATATTGGTTATGTGAGTGTTTAATTGTATCGAATTGAACTCATTATTTCCTGAACATTTTTTTAAAATATAGACTCTATTTGACCAAATTTGTAGAT
This sequence comes from Gryllus longicercus, assembly GCA_038098605.1. Lineage (NCBI taxonomy): Eukaryota > Metazoa > Arthropoda > Insecta > Orthoptera > Gryllidae > Gryllus > Gryllus longicercus. The sequence goes on from JAZDUA010000055.1 coordinate 3,521,665, forward strand.
CTCTTACTTTCTGTTGATATCAAAAACAGAAATTCAAAAACAAAAATCATTGTATTAAATCATTCAGGGTTCATATCATTCAGATAAAGCATCATTAAATTTAAATTCTTTGTTAATTTAGTACTGGAGAGAGAGAGAGGCATCAAACAACTCTTTTTATTCTTGAATTGTATGTCCCTTCTCTTCTGTCACTTAGATGAAAGTTTAATAGGACATTCTGAAAGTTCATAAAATGCCAAAGAAAAATATTTCATGAAGTTTGTTTATTGTAAACCATAACATATATTTCAGCAAAAAGACCAGAAATTGTAAGAAAACAAGCAATTCTTTTGCTGTATTGAAGTATGGTCTGAAGAGTTCTCCAATTTTACCTTTTTTAGGTACAGCTTGGAATTAATCTTTCTTTTGATTTTGGATTATTTTGAAATTCAAATTTGTTTTCAGGTATGCAAGATCTTACAAGGAATCCAGATCAGAGTATGAACCTGCTCCTTACTACGAGAATGACTACTACAGTAGCAGCCGGGCTCGACCTCCATCACGGTACAACCCTCGAAAGGATTACGCCAAAGAGTACTCAGATCAGAGTTACAACAGGTATCTTACTTCCTTAATGTCCATACTTGTCTGTCCAGCTCTGGTGGCCACAACTGTGCGCATAGTGCGTGTTGGAGTTGGCTAGAAACCCTCCTTGGGAGCGTAGCTATGATTGTGCATTGTATGAGAGTATGAAACTCTTGTGATGTGGGCACCAGAGTTAAATTGCTAATGCTGGTCCAGCCGGTTTCCTATGTAATTTAGAGCATAATTAAGAATGTGGTTAAGTTCTTAACATATTCATTTGATGTTCTAAGTACATATTTATTTCAAAAAATTCAAGGCAAGTCAAAAATGCTTTGTTTGCCGTTTTTGAAGCAAGTTGGATCACTAGCAATTTGTGTGCAGAGCAATAGCCCTGTGCACCCTTGGTGTAAAGGAGTAATTCAAGGATTACTCTCTGATCGTGCCAAATAAGGCATTTTTGGTGTTTTTTACATTGTTTTTGAGATTCCATGAACTTATGTATACAGTTATTTGCATTGATGCTTAACACTGACACATGCAGTCAAAATATTTCATTATAGCTGAATGTAGTTGTCAGTTTGAGAAATGAGACGTAAGTTAGAAATGCTGTTTTGATACCAATTTAGAAGTAAAAGGTTTCGAGTGTATTTGTGTTATTGTTGATTATTTGGACTGAATTTTTGTGTAAAATTACCTTGTGCCATTTACACAACAGGTATGACCTGTATGTGTCTGTGGAATGCATTAAAAGTTTTAATAAACATCTTCACATGTTGCTTATTTTGCTCATATAATACATGAACATATTCCAATTCATAAAAATACTTGTATTTGTTGCATTTAATGGTATTTAATATTAGCTAAAATAACAATGTAACAGTATTTGCTTTACCAACCAAATTTCATTTTCCTCAATTGGTATGACAACTCACCATGCATGACTTACAGCAAACGATTCAGTTGTCATTGATATTTTGCCACATTTTGTATGCAGTTGTAGTAATATTGTATGTTATATATTACAAATCAGTTTTTAAAATTGAAAGATTTTTAGCGTAAATTTCTTTTGAAAAAATATTTTTGAAGAAAACCTTTTTTGAATTATAGTTTTTATTTGAAAGGGAAACCCAATACTAAAATTAATAATTTTGTAATAAAGTAAGTGTATGTTGTGTGAGATTAAAAGTATTTAAAATTCATTGTTCCTTTCAATTGATAAGCAGAAGCGACTTCGAAAATGTTTATAACATGCTTCTGCTATTCACGTTTTACGCTAGTAGTGTAAATACATGAATAACAAATATTGCTAAAGTTCATTAGTCCTGTTCTTTAACATTCATACAAGGGATTCTGAGTTAAGTTTTCCCCCAGTACTGTTTTTCCCATTTTGTTGCCAACTTGGCCCTTCTTGAGAAAATGAATCACGTCTCTTTTTCATTGTAAACTTCTTGTGTTGAGTGATAAACGTAATTTAATGGTTGTAAACATTTAACGTTTATTTTAATAATTTTGGAAGTGATTACTCGAATTGTTATGGATTGTTAATGTTGAAATAATTTTGCCATTTTAACTTGTATATAAGAAAGTTTGATGAAAAACTTTGTAAGATAACTGTGATTTTGCACATACATTTCACAGTTTATTGTTGCACCCAACAAATTTGTCTTCTTTTATTTTACAGAAAGTGCCATATTTTTACTATTGTTCATAAAAACTGAAAGTTTCCTTTTGTATTTACAACTATAAGCTGGGTTATTCTTGCTACTATTATGAATATCCAGGTACAGAGTTGTGTATCTCTCATATATACATTACTTACGAAGCAAGGATCAAACCATTCTATCGTTGAGATTTTGCAGATGATATTAACTTCAACAAACGCTAGTTTGTCATATTGTTGAATTTCATTTATATCATCATTATAAAACTTTTTTCTGTGTGATTTATGCATTGAAATATTAATGTATCTCGCATTGATAGATGGAATGAGAATAAAAATTAATTGAAATTTAAAAGTGTAAACTATTAATTGTGAAAACATTTGCTTACTAAGCAAGTGAGTATATAGACAAAATACATGTTTGATATGTAGGGATATATATATTTGTTTTTCCTGATAATATTAACTTCAATTTATTAGCTCAAATTTATGGATGTAAAAATCAATCACTCTCTCTAATATTTGTTTGTGGAAGAGAAAGGGCATGTCATTGGAATTTAGTGAGAGTTCAGAAAAGCACTACTAAAAGTAAAAAGAATAAAATTCTTCGAAAATGAATTATGAACGAGTGTTTAAAAAGTTGTTTTTGTGTACTGTAGTTTGAAAATACGAATAGGAAAAGAAAGAAAGAAAGAAAGAAAGAAAAAGGCTATTATTATCTTCTTGTAGTGTGTAGTTGCACATTAATAATACTTCAGAAGAATTGTTCTCCAGTCACATAACATCAGTATTACAACTGAAATATTTCAATAAAAATAGTTTTGGAAATTAAATAAGGTACACATTTATTGTATTATACTGTGAGATTAAAAATATTGTTTATTGCAAAATTATCAAGATGATTTTAACAGTACTCTATTTAAAAAAGATTCATCATGTGAAATATCCATGATTCGCAGAAATGTTTGTTTCATGTGACATGGTGGAATATTTATTTTTATTTTTGAGTTTGGTATTAACTGGTTGTCTAATTTGGTGATGAAATATTTTTTTATTGAATGCGAGTGTTTTAGGGAATGGGGACACAGAAAATCTACCTAGTGTAAAATTGAACTCTTTGATAAATTAGTTATTTACAAAATTTATTAGAATATTGAGAAAATTGGTTCTTACATTGATTACATTTTACCAGCAATGCTTTAATCATCAAATATTTTTTTTATGTTTTGTGACTGTATTGCAATACTTCTTGCTTTCATTTTTTCTTAATGAACTGTGTAACTGAGAAAATACATTTCATTTGTATGCAGATAAACTAATGAATTGTTGGAAAGTATTACATCTGAGGAGTTGTTTCATTTTGTTAGTACTTAGAAATCATCAGATTATCACAGATCTTTCTTGTCTTTGCCAAAATTTTATCCTTAGAACCTGCTTGCAGAGTTAGTAAATTTTATCCAAATCAATTTCTCTTAATTTTAAATATGTATATTTTGTATTTCTGATGGAAAGAGTTAGATTTTTTTATGGGGTTGTTGTGTCCAGAGAAAATACTTTTACGTCTTTTTTTAAAATAAGCTATTGTAATTGAGAGTTTATGGTATAAGGAATAAGGGTAAATAAAATAGTTACATAGTGTATTTCTTGAAGCAGCATTTATATTTTTGTTGTTTTTCAAACATTGTACTCATAAAATAGAACAGCAGTCTTCCTCTTTTTACTGTGTGGATGATAAGATCTCTAGTGTGGATGTGAAATGTATTTGTGATGTGATTGGATGGTGTTTATTTTTCTATACAATAGATAGTTAAATTAAGATTTGTATTTAGTTTTCAGTGCAAATATAGTTAAAGATATTCACAGTTAAAAGTTTCAAAGGTATTATAATTTTTTAATTACAGATGATGAAAATACAGTTACAGATATTTAACTATTTTTTTTCATATCATATGGTCTATGCCTTAGCTTTAGTTACAGATACAGAATGTTACATTGAGTGTTATATAAGTTTAGTGTACACATGATTTTCATGTTTTTTTTTTTTGTTTTTTAAAAATAAACTGTAATAGAAAAAAATACAACATCCATTGTTAGAATATAATAAAACTTGCTATATTAGTTTTTAGGAGAAAGGAACTGCAACTTGCAAATAATTTCAGGAAATTAACTTTGAATATGATATAAGAGACTCTCAATGCGTGTTGAATAAGTGGAAAGTAGAATTTTAAAATAGAAGTATGATTTTGAAGTGAAACATTCATTCATTCATGCTGTATATTAAGTGACTCAAAATGTGTTGATGACATTTGTTGTTCCTTATGCTGTCGTATTGGTCAACATTATTCCAAGATGAAAATTTGTATTGCTCTGCAGTATCTGTATTTACATTCATTCTTTTGTATCACCGTGAAGTTCTTACTAATGCTGAAAAACAGCAAAATATTATATGGGAATGTAAAATGTCAGAATATTTTGTTCTTTGAAATCAGATTAAATATTGAAGATCTTCCCAAATTTGAAGTTTTTTTTAAAAAAAATTTTTACTTAATGTCAATTTAGGTAGGCGATTTTACATTTGCACAATGTACCTATTGATACAACTTTGGGCCATATTTGTAGGTATCACAATATAAGGTAGAAACATATTCCAGGTGAATTCTCTATATTGTTTGTTGAGATAATCCAAATTCTATTCAATATGGCATGCTGTGATTGAGAAATTTGTTCGTTTTTTTAAAGAGGTGGTTTGCTACTTTCTATAGATCCGTAACATATGTTACTGGATTTGTTAGGATGCTTTAATGTCATATCTGAGACATTTAAAATAATGCAATATTTTTAGTTTATTTCTGTGTGATAAATACAAATGTTTAATGTTGAAATCAATTAAGATAAATTTTCACAATTGATATTTTCTTTTAGTTGTACTGAAACTGGGAACCCCTTTGTTCTCTTTACAGAATAAATCTTTTAGAATTGGTTGAATTGAAAAGACCTTTTTAAATAAATTATTGTTGATATTGAATAATAACAATCTTTGCCCTAATGCTGTTATTTGGAGTGTCTAAGCTAGAAGTGGTGTAAAGTTGTTTTATATTTAGTTGCGAATTGTCACAAAAGCCGTAGCTTTAATAGTAAAAATAAGTGCAGAAGGCTAATTTATTACAAGATCTTTTGCAACAACAAAAGAAGTACTTTATGAGAAAGTTTTTTTTAAAGAATATGGAATAATAAGTCATGAAGCTTTACTTTTGCATTATGGTAGTGTTATTTGTAATTTTTGTCATATGAAATAATGACTGTATTAGCAGCATGCACAGAAGTAAAGGTCGTGTTGGGAGAATGTGAACACATGGTTGCGTATTTGCTTGGAGAATGTTCTCAAATTCCATAACTTTCTTTTTTTTATTTCTTTCTTTTATATAAATAATGCATATGATGCTGAGAGAAAAAGACTTTCCGAATTTTTTTCTATCAATAAGAATTGAACATTTGACCTAAACAACTTCATGGCAAATTAATTTAGGTAATGGAATTACATTCTGTTATTGTATTGTGCACATTGCTCATGAAATCAGTTAATATTACGTTAGAATAATATTTTCGTTTATTTATATATATGACTCCGTATCTGTGTGTTAAAACTGATTCAAATAACTAGTCTAAATTTTTTGAATCTCAGTTGTCTTGATGACTTCTTAGGCAACATTGAGGAATTTTTTTGTTTTCCCACTCCACTGTAAGAATTTCAGAAAATGATTACTTGTGACACTTCGATTGCACTGTATTCCATTCCATTCCATTTTTCAGAACTCATTACTTTTCTCCCTCCTCCCTTGTTTGTATTCAGTGCAATTATTTCATAAATTGTTGTTTCCAGTTTGTTTCTTGAAACATAGATTTCTTGAAACTTTGTATTTAGTAGTCATCCCCACCTTAACGAGTTTTCCATCTATTTGCTCTTGATCTTTGATCCATTGGGCAAGTGCAGAGATGGTCTCTTGCTTTGCTTGTTGGCAAGTAGCTTCACTGCGCATGTTTCAATGAGTTTTGGGGGGTGCCAGTGAGGAATTTTCTTTTTCTCAGCAGAACCTTTACCATGGTCTCGCAGTTGTGAGTTGATTCCTTCACATGAGGGTGGATAAGGGAGAAGAGACCAAATTTGTAGCTCATTTGTAGATGCAAATAAATAGATTCAATTTCATGAGGATGGACATTCCTTGCTACCAGATTTTGCCAAAAACCGTTGTTGCTAACTTTATTTATAAGTTTGTAGTGCAGAAAAAATGAGAGGGATAAGGATCTGAAAGAAATTGACGTGGTTTTTACATCTCCCCTATGCTTAGGCTTAACTTTTTGACATTAAATCATTAATTAATTAATTGTAAGTGAATTACAATACATTTAATATGGTTAAATCCATTTGAACTTAAAAATTATATATTCCTTAACTTGCTAGAAAGAGAAGATACTATTGATCAATATAAATCAGTTTAGAAAAATGAGTGGAAATATTGTATTACGAAACTACTAGCAATAACTGAGAAGATAGTACATGCTAAAGATCTTAAATCCAGTATAACTTCCTCAATTCGGAGTCTCATGAAACCAGCATTTTTCTGCATTTTAATGTATGTAATGCTATAGAATTTACATTTGCCAGGACTCCAGTGTTTATTCACATTAGTCAGATTTCCACATTAAACATACTACTTTTGAGCAAGATTTATTGTATTTCATTTATCATCTGCAAAATGCTTTCACAAAAAATGTTAGTGCCATTATAGAGTACATTTCATTTTATTCCTATTATTCATGATCAGTAGATTCTTTCAGTGTCAAATTAAACCACTAAATTAACTACTTAAATTCGCCACATTCAGTATGTATCAGTGCGAGATCTGTAGGCTGCATCCTTTCCAAAATTGTGATTCTGGAATTATGAAATAGGAATCTCTCTGAAAATTCTAAGCATGGTTGATATAATAAATGTGTAAGCTCAAATAAATGTGTAATTAAGAAATCACGCTTCCCTTTGAAATGAATGTTATTAACATTACATTCAGATTGATTCTCAATTGTTACATTAGTAGATTGTTCGAGGTACATTTTGTTTTTGCTTTGCTTTAATATCACCACAGCATGTAGAAGAGAAAGTGTGCTGATTTCACTATTGTGCCTAGGGCTGCCACAGTGCAGCACTTGCGTGGTGATGGGCATTGAAGTTAAATGACTTGTGGTATTTGGCATGCTTTGTTATTGTAGACTTATAGAAAAACATGGAAGGTGAATTTTCTCTCAGTATACATTAACACACCAAAAAATCCAAAAAGGTTCCAATGTTGAACAGCCTTCACTCTGGGGATTAATTTATGCTTCCGATCTGATCACATTTTCCCACAGTTATGAAGTGAAACATTTCAAATCTGATACTAAAGAAAATTGGACACAAGGTAATCATGCATTCTAAAAAGTATTTGTCCCAGTTGATCAGCTCAAAGCGATCGTTGCATCTTTGGCTCATGCAACCACTACCAACTGGAAATAAATTGGAACTTTTTCTTCTACCCCCTATGATATCACCATGCCACATCACAATGGTTCTAAGACTAGAAATTTTGAAAAATATAAATAATAATTTGAATATTAGTGAGATGGGTGGTTTGTTATTTTGTTTTGAAACCCCAGAGGTTGCACCATTCTTTGTTCAACAGAGTGATAACAATTCCACTGCTGTTTTATATGAAGAGTTATTGCTTAATACTAATAGATTTTAAAAAATGTAATTTCCATACCTTCTGTCTATACTACTATGAAAAAAATATCTGGATTTACAAACATTAATGAGAGGCTTAGTGAGTTTATTTATGGCTTCAGAAGCTGTTATAAACGAGTTTATTATAATTACTTCCTTTTAAAGTTTTTGCTCAAAACTTAATAATAATTATGTGGGATCCATGTTTTACCCAGAAATGTTTTTAATACCTCATCAAAAATATACATGCTAGGTTTGACGTATATAGTCTTGTGAATTAAGTGTCAAACAATTCAGACTAGAATTTCGAATGAAATTGATTGAATTTGTCACACTTTCATATGTTAATTTCAGTAGGCCAGCACTTGCGAAAAACAACCCTGTACGTGGCCTTGCGGCTGTGTGAAGAGGCTTTAGAATCTGCACGTTTTTTCATCTCGTATCTGACTGAGTGTATGTTACAGCTAATGTAAAGTTGCAAATTCGTTAATGCTGACTTTGTCCAAAATCAGTGAATAAAGTCAATAGTGAAACTATTTGATGCTTTAGCTGGATGATGTGAACATTAGGCAATATGAGGAACTAAGGTAGGTCACTAGGAATAACGGATATGTGATAAATAGGAATCGACTGCTGATGGAAAGTTTGTAAGACCAGGGAAAGAGAAGGTACTCTATGCCACTCGAGTACTATGACACCATTCTGTCTAAATTTCTTTTTACATGATACCATCTAACGTAACCTCACTATATACCTCGGTTGACATTTTGCCGTGCATTTCCGAGATTAAGCAAGAAGGCTCCATCCTTTGTGATTTACATAATACAACCTTGAGTGTGCAATGCATATTTATACCAAAATACTTCTACCAAACATACAAGACATTTTACTTATACAATCTCCTTACTTGAGCAACCAGCCTATGGCTAATTCACAAATTAGCGAGATCATCTGCAAAAAGATGCTTTCATTGTCATCTTAATATCTGGATTTTGTGAGAATTTATTGGCTAATTCATGAACCAGCCATATTTGACTTAAAAATATAGCAGATTACTAAAATAAATTAATGTTATTCCGAGTCATACATTTCTATAATGAAATTTATCTGTATATTTGTATATGTATTCATAATTTTGGGAAAGAAAACCCCTCTTTTATCATTTTGAAACATTATAAGGAGGAGTAAGAGGCGTAGTATGATCTTAAAGAATCAAGTACAATGGTATGGTTGATGACATAAAATTCAGTAATCTCCATCATATTCTTGTGTACTCTAAATTATACAATCTTGTCCTTTCATTTTAAAATGTTTGTGGAATTAAAAATTTATTTCTAATTGAGTGGGTTCTGAAAAAAATATTATCAAGGAATTAAATTTTTTTGACACTGATGTGTCATGTTACTCAGTGTTTATTGACATAATTTGAGCACTAATATATTTAAAAATCATTTATTTACATTTATTACATTTGAGCTTTGACGGGTTAAGAGAATTGCGCAGTTGTTGAGAATAGGGATAAAAATTTTACCAAGAGCTTCTGTACTAAAGATGCTCAGTAGAAGTGTTAAACAGATTTCCCATGAGCACAAGAAGAGAAGAGTTAAGTTTGGAAATTGCTTTTCATTTGTTTAGAGACCACCACTAGCGATTCTGATTTGCGATCTCTTTTCAGACTTGTGCCGGAAGAGTGGGATTTGATGAAAACTGGCTATGGTTTCTTGATTGACAGGGAAATCATAGGATTCAAGTCATTCCTGTTGTTGGATTATCAAAAGAACACATGAATGTGCTGCTCGACATTACCTCAAAATGTCCTTTCTCAAAGAATATTAAAATGTGATTCCTATCTTAACAAAAGCCTGTTTAGCGGTTGTTACAGCCTTGGCCATTTTCCACACCCCAATTTCCATGCCTCTTTATTCGTCATGTCTTTTTCCTCCAGTTCTCTTGTTTCTATGGGGTTCAGTTATTGCCAGGTCTATGTCCTCCTTGGTCTTCCCCTGAATCTTCAATTGGGTATCCATTTGCAAACATTTTTGTGGAAGTCTGTCTGATTTCAACCTGCTCATATGTCCTTATCATTTTAGATATTTCATTTCAATTGTCTTGTTTATTGTTGTTTGCACTTCATTTTATTTCTTATTTTGTATTACAGAGAAAGTTAACATCATCTTTGCCAGAACATCATTTCTGTTGCTTGGAGTTTATCTCGTTTTTTTGTTAGTGTCCAGACTTTTGCCCCATAGAGTATTGTATTCTCTATGAAGAAGCTGTTTATGCGTTTCTTTGTCTTTATTGAAATAATTGAGATCTATATCGCTGTCTTGTGGTTATATTTCCTTTTATATTTTTATTTTTCACATCCTCTCTCTACCATCTGCCAACTACCATCATTTAGTGGGACTTTCAAATATTTTTATTATGTATTACCTATAACTATTTCTATATTAGTCTCTAAATCGTGGGGCATACTCCCGTCACCATATATTCAGTCTTTTGCACATTTATTTCCATTCCCCATTTTCCATACTCTCCTACTAATTTTGTAAATGGTGATGATGTAACATATATGTTTAGAAAACTGGAAAAAAATAATATTGCCACATATCTAAAAAAAAAAAAAAAATGATGGTAAAAGTATTAATTACATCTTGATACATTGATGAAGACTCCAGATCTGTCTCGTGGACATTTAGCTTCCTTCAGTGGTGTCTATTTGGTGCTAGTGCATTAGACAAATGTTATACTTTCTTGAATTTTCAGTTTTTTTATTTTTGAAGGAGAAATTCATTTAACCTTTTTGATTTAGTTTTTATATGGAAATTATTGAGTGATATTGGATGCCATTGGCACCTTACATGTTTTTATTCTAACCTAATTTATTAGTAAGAATGGAGACTGAAAATTTCTAGTGGCTTTGTGAAACTCATTTCTTCTGAAGAAAAATACCTCTGCTTAAGGTGGAAACAAATGTCATCTATAGAAAGTATTTTAGTTTACGTTAAATGTATTTTAAAGTTGTCAAAAGAAATTTTGTGATTTTTCTCAAATTTATGACAATTCATTTTATTTCGTTTGTAAATCATGAAAAACTAAACAAATTTGAAACATAGTGGACATTCTTTTCAAATTTTGGTAATTCAAATTTGGTTTTAAAATGTTATCAATGAAGAGTGGACTGTGGTAATTACTTAAAAATAAAGACGAACTTTGTGTTCAGATATGTTCCTTTCATCATAACAATTTTGTACAAGAGTTTGATAATTTATTGTACAAATATAGTAATGTCAAAATATTGTATTTTGAGAGGTAATTTTAGTGCATTGAGTAATCTGTGGCACAAGATAATGGTAAAAATGTCAGTGTATTTGTTCAAATACAGTGCATGCTCATTGTCTTGTGTTTCTTTATTATTAATTATATTATTGTAGTATTTTGTGTATTTCATGAAACAGTTTATTGGAACACTTGAAGGAAAGAAAACATTGCAATTGCTATAAATTGTCAGTTTTCATGTATTTCCCACATGAAATGTGCTTATTAGTGTAAAAATCCTATGTCAGTGATTGTGGTTGTGAGCATCCATGTGAGAAGCTGCGTGATTCATATTGAGCAAACTGGACTAGTATTGACAGACAATAGATGAAATACTTGGGTCACTCAAAGAAGAGGAGGATTCGTGTTGTCTGCTGTTCTGCGCTGGAGATGCTACTGTAGGTTCCTTGTATATTTAAATATTGGATGGCTGCAAATAAATTATTTGTTTCCATTATTTTGAATTATGGTCATACTTCCTGTCCTGTCCTGGATGCTGCTGAGGAATTCACCTTCCAGCTTTTGTGAAGTAAAAACGGACAGATGGTGAGACTCCTCAGTTATAGGGTTGTATAATGTAGCTACTAGGCATGTACAACTGTATTAAGTAATGGTGAAGGGTTAATAATTGTCATAGAATAACATTACTATAGCCCTCAATCAAAAACTTTCTTATGCAATTCCTTTCAAACTGAAGTTTTGTTAATTCTGATTTCATAGGAGTTGAGTTGTATATACTCAGTTGAAAGGTATACCATCAAATATGTTTTTGTGTTTACCGTACTATACTTATGTATAGAAAATAATTTTGGTTTTGCCAAGTCAGTAGCTAATATTGTTCTAATGCATACTTTAGTGGTATATTATAAACACATGTGATCTGCTGTAATTTTGTATTTCTAACCTCTTAATATGATTTTCAAACTTGATATATTTAGTGAACAATAAATGTAAACTATGTGCTACAAATGTTTGAGTGTGTGGAAGCAACAGAACATTTGCTCATGAACAGTTTGTGGCTGTGCCGCAGAAGTCGCCCAAGGATTGTTCGTTGGAGGAGAGGATTCCACCAGTTTTGACAAATTCAAGTTTTTATTCAAGAAGAAGGTTGGTTTGTGGATACATGCAATTGAACAAAGACTCAATTTAATTGTTTTTCATGTTTTGTTATTTGTGCTGCCTTAATTTTTTTTTTTAATCAAAGTATGATGTAAAATAGTTTATGAACATGTGTAATTATGATCTTTTTTAATGTTCTGCATGTAAAGAGTTCATAAAAAACAAGAACTTAGAATTTTGACTTATGTGCAATGCTCTCAGAATTACATTAAGTCAATAAATATATATTTAGCCAATGAGTGAAGATGATGATATTAAAATAATGCACTTTGAGGAAGCATTTCTAATTTTTTTTTTCATTCTTTTTTTTTTCCTTCTTATTCTTTCACTTAGTAAATGCGTTTCAAACTAAATTCAAAATAAAACAAAATTAAGTATTTATTAAGATGAAGAGATATTGCACACATGTAAAATTCTTGAAGTTTGTTTCTTAGATTGCTTGCTCAAACTTGTTTTAGGATGCTATTACTCTGCAAAAAAAAACTAAATGTTGTAGTATTGTACTTTGATTCATGCGTTATCCATGTTGATACCTCAATAGATACTTTTTTTTTAAAAATTGAATAAGAATTAACTTTTAATTTTTCAAAATTGCATTGTTTCTAGATATGTATTTTTTAATTCATGAGAATTATGGTTTACTTTGTATGTGTGCTATCTAAAATATTATGAGTTATAATTATGGTAATGTTAAGTGCATTACATTGAGTAGAATTATACAGGATACTTCTTAAGATATGACAATTAGTTTTCTATGTAATTTTCCATTTCTTATCTTTTCTGCTTAAAAGTTATGGAAAAATCCATTGTAAAACAATGTGTTTATTGTCTAATTTTTGTGTTTTAAATATTAACAAAACAATTTTAAATATATTTTGTTTTTGTAATAAATCTGTTACTTTGGAATGCTTTCCTTTATTATTTGGATTGCTCATTGTCTGAACTTCAAAAATGATGAATTATTTAGTAAGTTATCCGTTATAGTTATTTTTAGTTTGCAGCTCAATTTTCAAAAATTTGACTGTAATAAACACAGCATTTCTGTTCCTACCTTAGTACTTTCAATGGATACTTTTAAGGCATTTAAGCAAAATGCAATCTTTTTGAAGTTTTGAGGAATATTTTCAAGAATGTTTTATTGAAATAGCAGTTCTATAAATTATGTTAGGAAGGTGACATGATGCAAAATATTGTCAAATTAAATTTTGTTACTGACTTTGAAGGTTCTGGGGAGTTAATATGTAATTTCAATATGAAATATTTAGAATATTTTTGAACTTTTACTGTTTTTATGGTTATTTCTCTCTCTCTAATTCTTTCTCTCTCTCTTTCTTTCCCTCTCTCTCTTTCACTCTTTCTCTCTCTCTCTCTCTCTCTCTCTCTCTCTCTCTCTCTCTCTCTCTCTCTCTCTCTCTCTCTCTCTCTCTCCCCTCTTTTCTTCTTCTTCTTTCATTTTTGTAAGATTTATTGTTAATTTGTGAATTAATTTCAAAATTAATTGATTGCAGTGTAATTCAGTAATATAAACATTCCTTTTTATAATTGATAAAAGTATTTAATATCAGCATCTATGATGTGTTAGTATGAAGGTAATAATAAATGTGTGGGAGTTCAAATCAAATAGTGTGAATAAGATTGAAAAATATTCTATAATATATTTGGAATGGATACTGCTTTCTGTATTATATAAATAGAAAAGACTTTTGCATTTTATTGTGCTTTAAGTGTAATTTTGTGTTCAGTGGTGTTAAGTAATTTGCAATTTTCTTTACCAGTCAATGAAATAAAGTATTAAATATGTCAGGTTCAGGTCAAATAGTTTCGAATTGTTTCTGGAACAATGAAAGGAAATGTGTGCCTGGGTGCTCCTTCCCCCTCCTTTTTACTTGCTTTTTCTTCTCTTCTCTTCTTTTTTGTCTTGTATGTCTCAATAGAGACATATCTCTGTTGCAAAATCATATTAATTATTGTCACATATATGTTACTTATAATGAAATATTTCTAAGGATTAAGAAAAGTTAAGATTGTTAAATACTTTGAAGAAATGCAATTATTCAGGAGTTGTTGTTATTATTATTATTATCATTATTATTTATTATTATTATTAATGTATAAAAATATTTTTTTTTATTTTCTTCAAAAAACACATTAATAATTGTCACAATTGTAAAGACTTATTTCTACCTTTTCATTCACTTTTGTTTTCTTTCCTTCTTTTTTTCTTTTCTTCTTTCTTATTACATTACGCTCTATTCAGCACAAAGATAACTTTCTTTCCATAATCTCTGAAAATGCAGATTTTTTTATAAATACTGTCATTTTGTATTGTAGTGTAGGAGAAAGATAATATTTTTCCATGCATATGTATAAAGCATCAATAGCAAAAAAATTAAATTCTTACACTAAGGTTACTTTTCGTTGTGAAAATTGTCAAAAGCTCTAAAGTTGATGCCAAGATTAATGAGAAACATTGTGTAGTAAACTTTAAAATTACAATTCTCATAGAAAAGTGTATTATTTGCAATTGTTTGTCATTAAAATAATTGAATGATCTCTAGTATAATTGTGATATGTAGTATAATTTTACGTTCATATGTTCCTGTGCACAATTTTTCTTGATTGAAGAAATATGTATACTTGATATGAAGGTATCAAAAATAACTAATGTAATTGCTCTAAGATATAACAGTGGGTAGTAATGTTTGTTTTTTTATTACTCTTGTGTTGTGTTGTGTTTTGTTTTGTTTTTTGCTAAATTTGATGACTAGTGTGTTTCATGTTCTAATAAATGTCATTAAAAGTTTTGTTTCTGATGTGTATGTAAAAGTTAATTGCATATTTGTAAACAGTATTTATGAATATGATGGCAGTGATGCAAAATAGTAAATGAGAACAAACAGGTTATTTATAAGAAAGTTTCAACCAAAGTTTTGTTTTTAATGTTGAATACTTATGTCCAGCACACTTCAATTTCTAAATATACTAGAAGAAATATTTTCATGTACTCTACTAGTGTTTAATTATGTAAAATCACTTACAATAGATTAATTTTATGAAGTTCATTGACATAGAGATATTATAAACAGGCCACTCTGTGGCGTGTAAGTCTGGCAATAGGTTACTGACGGCCAAAGCAGAGCCTTCAGCCTGCAGGTCATGGCACAGCTTTGCAGGATGGGGTGAATGCTTGTTGCAGGAGTGGGTAAAGACAGATATTTCAAGAAATTATCAAAAATCAAGGCTCTGGAAAAGAATGCACTTTGAGTAGGCCATGGGCATAATTATGATGACAGGCAAGCGATGTCTATCTCTGATGTATGTAAAACTGTCCCCAATATTGCATTTGTAGGTTCTATTTGTAATTTGGAAAAACATGTTTTTTTTTTTACAGGAAAAATATGTTTGTGGAAGATTGAATTTTATATAATGCACCGATGACATATTTAAAACATTGAACCCGGATGTTTATCATTATTTTTAGAAGGTACCTTTGTGTAAGAATGGTGACATGTTTTACTGCTCAGGTTATTCATCTATAATGCCTTACTAATACAATATTATAAATAGTACAAAGATTATTGAAAAGATGAAAAAAAATCTTTTGAATTTGGTGTTCAGTGTACAAACTATTTTTAAAAATCCATATTCCAGTCTTGTAATATTATTTTTAATTTTTGTATAGGGTGTTGTGGGAAGAGAATTGAATTGAATTAATGCCTTATTTTACGTGGCAAGACTCAGGCCATGAGTCCTGCTTCTGTCTGACCACGTAAATCTCGCTACGCTCCTTTCACCAACTAGCAGAGAAAGGAGGTATTTCTTGGGCGAGAAACAGGCAATTAGAATTTACTGGGTAACTGGGAACTGGGTAAAATATTGATTACGCTCTCTCAAATTCTTAAACAGTGAAATGTTCATCATTGACTTTAAAGACAGCTCTTAATGTTTTCTCTTTACAACTACTCTCCCAATAAGCTTCAATAATAAAGAATAAATTTTTATAAAAAATAACTTGTCAAGTGGATTTCTGATGTAAATTGTATTTTGTGAAGTATTTCTCTAGTCCTGTAGTATCAATGTCTTTCGCTATTTTCAATGCGATATGAATTAGTCACTAATTCAGTTGATGATTCTGTAAAGAAATAAAATTTTTAAAAAGTTGCTCTGTACGTGCACTTATAGCAATATTATTAGCTAACAACTCAATACTTCAAAATATAACTCTCTTTGTGATTTTCCAATTTTCGCAATTCACATCTTGATTCATAAAAGTATTTCTATTAGAGGTTCGATGAGTGTTCTACAAATTCACTCAAAGAAATAGAATGCTAATTATAAAATAAAACAATAATTTCCCACAAAATTCGTTAATTTTATGCAAAAAAATGTTTTTTAAAGTTACGTCCTTAATTTACTCATGAACAACAAATAAAATCCTCACATAATTAAATATTTTAACAAAAACATTTTTCATGAATGAATTATAGTAGATATATTTTCATTATTTTATGAATGATGTATGATATATTTTCATGAATTTTTAATAAATTAATGTTAGCAGATAGGTTAAATATTGTTGTCAGACAATGTGTTTTGTTGAAAATGTAGATTGGGAGATATGCCTGCGGTTGAAATGTATATAGTAAAGAAATTGTACATTTTAACTATGTTTCTATATTAAATCGCATTTGAGTAGTTGGAGATACCATTGTAAGTCTAATATTTAGAAAAAAATAATACCAAACATCAATAAAGAAATCTCTTTAGTTTCTCAAGTAATTCTACACAAAATTAAATTTTATTCATGGTTCATTGTACCTTGTATTCAGTGTAAGCTTTATACATCCAAAATCAGATATGCCTTAGATTCATATTTGAAGATTAAATCACACTGGAGGCTTGGGCTGTTTATTTACAGACCAATGTCACTGAGTAATATAGTATCTATTTATTTCTACATTGATCTGATGAGTACGACATAAAATAGCATTTCTGGCTTACTTTTGTGAACATGTTTGTTGTTTTTCATTTGTTAATTTGTAAATATGGATTAAATTAATGTTGTGCTTTAGGATATGTTCATTATGAAATGGCTTAAATAGTTCAACAATGAAGGAAACCTACATCCATGATTTTTTGTATGATGCAATCTCATTTATAGAGAAATAATTGAAAATTTCAAATGACATAGTATTTAGAAATATAATAGAAAATTCAGGTCGTGCTTTTTATAAATGAAATGTATTGTCAAAATGAAAATTAATTATTTGCTTTAATGTGACTGACAAGTTTTTATTTTATTTTAATAATAATTTAAATCTTTTAATGTTATTTATTCCAAAAAATGTAAATTCGAACCTAATGTCATGATCAGGGCTAGGATTTGTGTGTAATTTATTATATACTAGTGGCCTGCAGCAGCAAAAATGCTGCTGAACAAAACGACACAAAATGGTTTTCCGAAAATTAGTACGCACACTAGGGATGCAACATCGATGTTGGTTTTCAAAACTTATATGTTTTTGTAGAAACGTCGATTTTTAACATCAATGTTTTATGATCAATGTCTTTTCTTTTCTGATGTATCGTTTCTGAATGAAAAATTCCCATGATCACAATACTGTAAAAGTTAAAATATGAAATAATAACTCATAGTAACATTGTTATTCATGTGTTGAAATCGAATGAACACTTTGCCCTACCTTCATCGACCGAACTCTCTCTCCCGAGATGACCTCCATGCCCTTGTTTTTCCTCTTTCTTCATATTCATTTCGCACATTAAGAAATGGTCAACAAATATGTTGTGGGTGTAGGGTCTGCCCCTTCTTCTCACACCCGTATTCGGCGAATTGATGAACACAAACGTTGTCAAATTAAATTTTAATGCACATGAATTTAATATTAAAGGCTACTAAGCCAGTCTAAAAACATTGATGTTGAAAAACATAGATGATTTTTAATCAATGTATTTTGTACATAAATGTTATGTTATCGGTGATGCATCACTGCTCACGAACATATAAAATCCTCACGTAATTAAATATTTTAACAAAACCATTTTTCATGAACAAATCATTGTATATTTTCAATATTGAATTATGTTATATATACAGAGATCAACACTACTTCACAAACTGAGAATATCAAAAAGATGGCTTTTCCATAATGCAACCAGAGAATAGCAAATATTTAATGGCAGTTGGCCTCGTCTGTGGAGCTTTGCTGTGGCGTGGTATGAGCTGTATCATAAGCAGTGACAACACTGAATAAGAGAATTCGGTCACTACTTGGGGTGTAAAAATAAGCAGAATAACACAATCAAATATTTGTGTTACTAAGTCAAAATCAAAACTTTTTTTTCTGTCTGTGTTCCTTGGTATCGAATAAAACCAGGGAAACATCTCACATGGCTGGAGACTGCATAGTTATCTTTCAATATCTTTGTGGAAATTAGTACTACAGATTTGTTTCTTCAGTTACAATCAAACTTTTGCCATAAGTTCATGAATTAGTTTTTTAAAATTATATGTAGCATTTGTTTATCTACATCTGTCCATATTTCCAGGTATTTAAAGAAAAAACTTGTATGGTTGTATATTTTCAATATTTTTTTGCAGTATGTTCCATATTCTAGGAAATTCTTTGTGGGAGATTATTGTTACCTTTTAATGAAATTTTTAGTGGTGAATTATTTTAGTACATCTGGATTAAACTCCACAAGATATTGCAGGGTAAAAAAGATTGTCCCTGATATTCTGATGTGGAGCGAAGTTACAACCAATGCAAAGTAAAACTGAGACAAAAGGCACAGTTTCACATTTGAAACAGTGCATTGTAACTCTGTTTGGTAAATGGTCATTGTCAAAAAAGGATTAAGGAACTTTCGTTCTGCAACTCAAAAACATTCAGTCAATTTTATCACAAGAAACGAAATCATCATCTGTGATTGTTAAAAATGTGTTATTTGGCCTTCCTATTTTTGACACTTTTAACATTTATTTAATATATTATCTTCTCTATTTTCATATTTTTATTAAATTTCTAGTCGGTATATATGTACATGTTTAGGTACATATTATTCTGAATAAATTTGAGCCCAGTTCATTTTTAATGTCAAATCTTCATTCCCTTGACATTTGTCCCGGACTAAGATTTGATATTTTCGACTGAATACTTGGCAAATGTGTGAGGAAAAATTATAGTTGACCTCTATGTGACCATTTCCTATTGTTTGCTTCTCTGAGTGGTTTCCAGGAAATTCAAAGAATCTGTGTGGAAATCATGTGAAAAGACTTTAATGTAGATGCTTTTATATTCAATTTATTTGCTTGTTTGAATTTTAAAGTGAATATTTTTGTTGGTAGACTGTTTGTAAGTGGGTGATTCCATCATAATTATTATATATGAATGAAAATACAAAAAATTCAGCAAAATGCTACTAAATTTATTTATTTATTTATTTACATAACAGTTGTCTACTTCCTGTTAATAGGAACCCATGAAAACAAAATACTATCAATTATTTTTGAAAATAATCCCTAAGTATCTTCATATTTTATTGTATCTTTTGTTTTCTTCTTAATTTGCACAAACCAAAAGTCTTCTTCGACACAACAATTGGTATATCCACAAATTTTCAATGAACTTAATAAGTATTAGTGATTAGGGGGGTGATTTTAATGAAATGTCCTTTGTTTTTCTTTCCACTTCGGGACAATGCTGTTTAGTATAGAAATTCATTTTGTATTATGACAAAAGGTAATGAACTATTTTTATAGGTCATTTTTTGCATTTTCCATCGATTTCAACTAATAAGTAATTTTTTGCCTATTGTCATATTTCTTAATGCATATTTCGCTGATTTTATCCATTTTAATATCATTTGAATGTTACTAGCCTCAAACTATATTTACGAGATGCAACAAATTTTGACCACAGAATTTCTGAGTAGCCTATTCAATTTCTTTGCTCATATATTGTAATGTCAGGTGTTGTGAGAACTATGTGATCTAAGGTTCTTGTCACACCTAACAGTGGCATTGTCGGTTTGGCTGATTTCATAATAAATAAAGGCAGAGATTTTCTTTTAAAGAACAGTCCAAACCAAAGATATGCGAGCTGAGTTCACTTGAACTATAGGAAGGAGCCTCGATTACATCAGTAACATAAACATCAGCTTGAGTTGATGATCAAAAGTGGTTTTGATCAATTTTTTAACGTCATTTTTCTTTGTTTTTAGGACAATTGAAGAGCATTTTATTGATAATTTTTGGGGATGATTTAGGTAATCAAAATCCACCCCCGAAAGTGATGAATGAAAGTTGTTGATAGTTATCATGATGCGTCTTGAATAGTATATCAGATTAAATTATGGTAATTCTGAACTTGAAACAAACATTCTATTATTTGAAATATTTTAAGGGAACAAATAATACAATTACAAATCGGAAACTTTCAATATATCTACATGTTATTTTTATAATGCTTTGAAGCTAATTTTATATAAAAATTAATGTGAAATCCTTCACTTTATTAATTTTTGAAATATTAGAGTTAACTGTTACTGTGCCATGATAATCAAATGTTTTTTTAAATTTTAAATATTTTTTTAATGATTACATAAATCTGGAAATTTCATCAATTTAGCTTCTGTTTTATCCGTCAGATTCATGGCAACTCTAGTGTCAGAAACCAGTTTGAATATGTAGTTTTTTTTTATTCCATGTATCTTATGTTCCTTTTTCCAGGCTGTTGTCAAGGAACACTTTACCCGCTTTAATTGCGTTTTTGTTGCTCAAAAGAATTCACATCCTGAGCACGTTGCACAAATTCCATTTTTCTTCATTGTATCGTCCTTTTCATGGAATCGCCCTAAAACATTGTATTGGCAAATTTAGATTTGGTTGTACAAGTAGGAATGTCGAAGGATCAGCATCAAATTAGAATTATCAGAATTTAAAAAAAAGTAGTTGTTTGAGAGAATAGTGATTTAAAATAGAATATCTGCTCTGTCTTGGGAAACTATTTGAAATTTTGGGATGGTGCTTCTTTAACAGAACTCCTTTTATGCTCATCAGTCAGCCTCTTCGTGTATTTCTTTTCATAATTTAGATCAATTATCTTCAAAGAATATGTAGAATTAAAGGAACACCTTATTTAAAAACATTCAACTGGGCCTTTATATCAGTTTTATTATGTATGTCAATCCAGAATGCAGTTTATTTTGTTTTTTTTACATCTGTATTTCTGAACAATTTTTTTTCTTTTTGTTTCATTACATTTTATGTTACACAACTGCATGGATTATGATAAGCTATCTAAAATTAATTGATTGTATATTTTAAATTTACTTGAATATTTGAGTTCAAGCACTGTAAATAGCTTATTTTGGCCTTGTGGTATTACTTTGAAAAAATGATTGAATCATATGTGATATGCACTTACTGCTTCTGGAACATAGACTGGCGATTCCACAAGGCCTCACTGTGTGCGAAGCAAGCCTATTGTCAATTAGGTATGACAATTGTCACTTTAATTAGAGATGAAGTAACATTGTTTTTTAGTAATCAGGAGTTATGACTAACTGGGTAACAAATATATGCCCTTTTTTATTTTTTTAAATTGAAGTCGGTTGTGGATAAACAGTTTTGTTGCATCAAATTAGAATTATCAGAATTTAAAAAAAAGTATGAGAGAATAGTGATTTAAAATAGAATATCTGCTCTGTCTTGGGAAACTATTTGAAATTTTGGGATGGTGCTTCTTTAACAGAACTCCTTTTTACAGCCAGTTGCTGGTATCATGTGGAATACAAAGAACTTAATTTTGTCAATATATTTTTGAGCTCAAGCTTCTGATTTTCAAGCTGCATAAACTGAATGTTCCTTATTTATATTACTTTGTAATCCTTGTTTCACCATTGAAATGTCCTAAAAATTCAAAAAACCGTGTTCAATTGAACACACAGTAAATTTTTCGTAATTTCTTACAATGGATTTAGAGATATGAAATGTTTACTTACAGTATGCTATTACAGAAACTGTACCAGCATGAAGAAAGGATATTTTTCAATTCCATTAATCTTTTTAGAAAATCTGATATATTTGAAGTTGGTTGGGAGCGTAATTTATTCTCTTAATTAAGGTCAGGTAATTATGTAATGTGTGTTTTATATTTTATATGAATTCATTGTAGACAAAGTATCCCTAATGTTGTTACTGTCTTTTGAAATAACTGCTTTTACTTTATTCCTTTGTCACACTTTCCAGTCACTGGGGACGAGAAACAATTATTCCCACATTCCTTCATTTTTGTGTTTCTAACACCATTTATAATATCAAGCATAAATGTCAAACGTGCCTAATTGTGAAAAAAAAAAAAAAAAAAAAAAAAAATGTACTCCAAAGAAGTAAATGGATTCTCTTTTGTTTTTTGTTTCTTCGAGAGGTCTTGTTTTGTGATGAAAGTGGATTGATAAATTTGTACATAAAATTACATAAAAATCCTTTAGCATAATGCCGCAACCATTAAAGTTAACTGCAATTCCTGTCTAGAAGAGTTCCTGCTTACAAGACACAAAATGTCCTAAGTGGGTATGTAGTTTCCTACATATTTTGAAACCTAATACCAAATTTATTCCCAACTGTACGGAATTTATCATTGTGTTGTGACCTACTAATCAAACCATGTACTTATTTAATAGTTCCAGTGATTTTTTTCCATGTGTTTCTCTTATAGAGTGTGTAGTGTCTCTGTTGTTTTGTGATTGTGAAGTTTTAGTGAATGGTGGTAGATATTAACTGATTTTGTGAGTGCTTAACTAGCAATGTATGTCAATGAATTGCAGAATATCAAATGTTCTGTAGTGCTATTATATGAACTAGATTTCAGATACTGAGTCTTAAATGAACTGGAACTTTGTGTGTGAAAGATGGGGCGTGATTTTGGGGGTTTTGGGTGAACAAGTTACTGGCAATCATCTGTGATTCTCAATGTTGTAAGTTGCATCCTTCAAAGTGTGTTAATTGCTGTCATGTTGACTGTGTTTGAAGTTTCCTCGGAAAACTCGGAGCGTTTGTAAAGGTACAAGCATTCCACAATTTTGCTACAGTATTTTCGCCAGTCGCAGCCGTCAATGCTGCGCTATTTGAGCGTCGATTTGCACTGTTTGAATGATCGAGCTCTTTCTCGTAAGTGCTAATATTTGAATATTTTTTAAAGCAGCTTTTTTTTCTCTGGTACCTCCGGCTCTCCACTGCTCCAGCTGCCCTTCTGATTTGCTTGCATGACCTTCCGATGAATTACATTTCCTTTCCACCACATTTCTTTAGCTCTTGCCCTTTCCGAATTTCCTTGCCGAGTATTCACCATGTCGTATTACTTATTTCCTAATGCTATTTCGATTATTTAGCCGATTTCACGTGTATATTTTACGTCTTCTAACAAAACCCACATGCGATGTCATTTCGTGTTCGATGTAAGATTTCTTGAACCCTAAAGGATCCACTTCCACTTCCGCGCTCCCAACTCCTTTGCGCGCGTCGACCAATTTCCAGAAAACGTATCCGTCACTTGCAACTGCCACGACTTCCTCCTCCAGTGCGCGAGACGTTTCCGACGCCCGTCTCGGCTGGCCGAAAGCGCGCGGGGTAGGAGCCGGAGGTAGGAGAGGCGTGCGCGACCGCGCCTGCCCCGAAGCGCGCGCGCGCTCTTACGCCCGCTATGTTTGCAGGTACGGAGGCGGAGGCGGCGCTTCGTCATCGGACTACCGCGGGTACGGCGGCCGCGACCAGCACCACCGCCTGGAGCCGCTCATGTCGGCCGCGATGTACCGCAGCAGCGGCAGTTCCCGCTACGGAGGGTACGACGCGGCCGCCGCCGGCGACACCTCGGCGGGCCACTACGACTCCCGGGCGATGGCGGCGGTGGCGCCGGCGGCCGACGGCTCGGCCGCGCAGGCGTCCGCCGCCGACTACCTGGCGCCGCCGGGCCTGGAGCGGCCGCCGTCGTACCGCGGCGCGCCGGGCGCCTCGGGCGACTGGGAGCGCGCGGATAAGGAGCGCTACGGGGAGGACGGGCGCGGTGGGCGCTACTACTACAGTCCGCGGCGCGGCGGGCGCGGCGGTTCGGCCAGCCCGCCGCCCCCGCCGCCGCCGGTGTCGTCGACGTCGTCGTCGCGCGCGCGCGGCGCTTCGCGCGAGCGCTACTCGTCGGGCGAGCGGCGTGGGCGCATGGGGGCGGGCGCGCCCCACGACCGGCGCTCGGGCGGGGGCGGAGGCGGCGGCGGGCGCAGCGGGCGCGGCCACAGCGCGGCGCCGCGCGAGGGCAAGGAGGGCGGCGCGCCCGGCTCGGCGGCCGCCGCGCAGCAGCACCAGCCCGTGGAGGCGCTGGAGGCCGGAACCACCCGCGACAAGGAGGGCGGCGGCGGGCGCGACCGCGACCGCGAGCGCGTGCTGGTGGAGGTGCGCAAGGAGCCGTCGGTGGAGCGGCGCCCGCGCGGCGGCGCCGGCGGCGACAGAGAGCCCCCCTCCGCGGCGCCCGCGCTCGCGCCCAACAGCGCCGACAAGAAACCCACCAAAGAGAAGAAGAAGAAAAACAAAAAGGAACGGGACGGCGACAAGAAGAAGAAGCGCAGCAAGGAGAAGAAGGAAGCGGCGGCCAGTACCGGCTCTCGCTCCAAAGACGGCACGGTGTCTGACAGCGGCAAAGAGACGCCGTCGGACGCCCGGGGCAAAGAGAACAGCGCCCCTGAACCGCGCGCCGACGACAAGGACGGCAAGGAGCGCGAACGAGAGCGAGACAAGGACCGCGAACGCGAAAAGGACCGCTCGCGCGACAAGGAACGCGAGCGGGAAAAGGAGCGAGAGCGCGAACGCCTGGCCGAGCGCGAGAAGGAGAAGGAGCGGGAGGAGAAGAAAGAGCGCGAGAAGGAGAAGGAGCGGGCCAAGGAGCGGGAACGCGAACGGGAGCGAGAACGGGAGCGAGAGCGAGAGCGGGAGCGGGAGCGTGAACGCGAACGCGAACGGGAGCGCGAGCGGGAACGCGAACGCGAACGCGCCCTGGAGACGACGCCTCCGCCGAAGGCCGGCGTGGCCGACTTGGTGCCGCCGGGGACGGAGGACGACGGCGTGGACGACGCGGGCGGCGGGGAGCGTCCCAAGCAGCAGGCCGTGAAGGCCCCGCTGCTGCGCACCTTCGACGCCCCGCCCACCGAGAGCCTCATCGACGGGCTGTACAGCGACATGGAGGACGCGCGCATCGACGACGCGGTCATCGCCAGCTACGGGCGCGCCGCGGCTGTGAGCGAGCAGCAGCCGCCGCCGCCGGGTGAGCCCGGCCCGCCCGGCACCCAGACGCCGCCCACGCCACAACAGCGGCAGCGCACGCCCGAGCAGGGGGCGGGGCCGGGGCAGGAGCCCGGGCCGTCCGACACGCCGCCCCTCAAGTCACCCGACTCGCTGGGGCAGACGCAGGCGCAGCTGGAGCGAACGCCCCCGCGCGCCCAGGACCAGCAGCAGGACGCACAGGTAGGCGCGGTGGAATGCTATGCTCTCGAAAACCCAATTTCTATTTTGTGACAAGCTATTGGTTGGTGTCACCAATTGGTCACTAGTGTGACAAAAACGAATTCATTTCATAGAGAATACAAAGGATCTTCTTTCATTATCTAGTAAAATTCTTAAAACCCTATTTCATGAATAATAACCTGATTCTTTCAGAATATTTGTTTTGCCAAGGGTAATAGTGAATGTATTATTATTGGAACATACTAAGTTTGAATTTGAGTTCATTGAAAGCATGAACGTGATTGAATGAATCCGCTTGATTTAATTGCAAAGAATTGTATGCAATTAATGTCAAACTAAGATGGCATTTGTACATTTACTGAATTTTTACACTTATATTTAGTGCAACCTGTCTAACAGTAGTCATAGTAGAAACAAAGTTGCATGAATAATTATCTCCCAAATTGGTACTGTTCTTTTATGTTTTTCAGTGTCAGATTCTGTGGAATCCTCTTGCATGTTTCTGGTAACTTCAGTATTGTTAAATGACTTGGTAGATACTCTGTAGATAAATATTTATATTTAAAGTAGGAGTGTAAATGACCTCAGATCTTAATGAAGGCTAATATTTCCAAAAGTTTGTACTTATTTTTCCAAAATACACTTTTCAATGAAACAATTTAATTGAGTTTTAATAGTAGATTTTAGTTCAAAATGGTACATGATTAATTCTCACGTATTTCTTTACAGACTGTTTTGCTAATTATTTCATTTTGTGGAAAGAAATATTTTGCTACTTCTTTCTTTTATAAAGAAAAAGAAAATGATTAACAAATATTAAAATGGTTAAAAATGTTCTATTGACGATTGGTTGTTTTTTTTTTTTTTGCTTTTTGTTTAAGAGATTTCATCCTGAAAAATTAATGAACTTTGGATTGAAAAATATAATTTGGGGAAAGCCATGTCTTTATTCTAACCTCCATTTCATTTATTTTTTAAATTATTTATTTTAAATTTATTTAAAAATTGTATTACACCTTCATTTTTTAATCTCTGAGATTTGTACTG
This sequence comes from Gryllus longicercus, assembly GCA_038098605.1. Taxonomy (NCBI): domain Eukaryota; kingdom Metazoa; phylum Arthropoda; class Insecta; order Orthoptera; family Gryllidae; genus Gryllus; species Gryllus longicercus. The sequence goes on from JAZDUA010000055.1 coordinate 3,548,656, forward strand.
CACTTAATATTAAAGAGAAAATAATCGAAGACCCATGCTGCGATTTCTGATATTTTACAAATAAGCAGTAAGCTTTTATTGTATTTTTTCAATGTCTATAATTTTTGTTGTCTATATGCTAAAATCTTAAGATTCATTATAGATCCCTGAATGCTTAGTTTTCTTCATGATCTTTGCTCGTAGTGCAATATTTTTAATGAATGTGTGTGCCTCATGTGAGCTTTCACGGTGTACGTTGTTTATTTTTCTCCGAGTGAAGTTCTCATACATCTCAAGGAGTATTTCTTTCCATTAAGCTTCTTTCTAGAATTGTTGTAGAACTTAAACTATAGGATTTAAACAAATATTTCTTAAATTATTGAAGATTTTCATTTCTTCCCTTTCCATTTGGAGCATCACTTATACAGTTTTACTGAAATAAACATTTCATTTTATAAGTTTGAAATTAAAGTTTGTATGTTTTCTGAACTTTATATCTGACTGTTTTCTGTCTGACTTTGCTTCTCTCATTTCATTAAAAGAAAGTTTCTCTCTGCACCTCTACCCCCCACCCCCTTTGGCAATTAGTATGATCAAGTCTTTGGTAGATTACACCATGAACTTTTTTTTCTGAAATACTTGCATGCAAGTGACATGATTCTCTAGCTCTTTCTTGGATACTAATGTGTGTACATGTGAAACAGATTTGTTTCTGCTCCATTGATACTGAAAAGCACGAGAGATGCCAGTTGGCTCACTATCAGGGTGTCGATATCCCATGTCAATGGAAATATTGCATGTTGAGATAGTGTTTTCTCTCGCTATTCACAGTACTGTTAGTATTAATAGTACATCAGACTGAGTAAATCGCTTAATGGATAGTAAAATTATTTACTGATGCAAATTTCATCAGTGCTTCTAGTTGCTTCACAATTAATGCAATAGAAACTCATTTTTCCATTTGTGTGCTGAGGAGAAGTGAATCAGTATTGTACATAAATTTTGTTGCTTTTACGGGCCTAAAACTTTCTATATGGCATCATAAAAATTCTCTTGAATAAAACTTTGTGGTAAGTATATCTGCATGGTGTTATGAACAGAGAGAAATAAATTTCCTTCATTTTTTTTTGTGTGATTTGAAAATGACGTTCAGGAAAATTATAAATCTTACTAACCAGGGGAGACTTGACTTTATACTTTAAGAAACTGTCAAGAATGTACTAACAGGAGCCTGGTGTATGGGTGTAACAGTGTAGAAAATTTAGAGAATGCATTGCAAGGAGTCAAAGGGATTCTTGGTGGTGCTTCTGAAAAGTATGTGGTTGAGAAAATGAAAATTCATCTCGCCTTCAATGGGAATCAATCAATAAAAATAAATAAATAAATAAATAAATAAAATAAAATAAAATTAAAAAAAGCTAGTGAATTCCATTTGCAGCTTATGATACTATATTATTAATGAAAAATGTTCTTGACAGACTATGGCATGATTCAAAGGTAACATCCCAGGAGATGTTCTGGTGAAAACATTTATTAATTGACATAAAAAGGTTTCGTCTATTAGACTGGCTAACTACACAACATTGCTATGCTCAGGATTCACTGATCATAAATGAATATTTTTGTGATTTACATAGTACTCTCTCTGGGCGATCAATTGTAAATGATGACGAGAGAACTGTTAGATAATGGTAGAAAGAAGAATAGTTAAAAAGAAGGCGTAAACATCCAATTCTGAATTCTTCTTGAGTATCTCCATCAATATGATGGCTTGTGTTGCGTTCCATTTATGATTTATTGGTCACATTGTTTACGGGATGTATGGAAACCAGAAGGTCTGCAAGGCACTCATGAACACATCAAGCCTGGCGGGATTGACAAGTGCACGTATGTCTTGGTAACGTACTCCGTACTGCTGATACCGGATAATTATTACGAGAAAATCTAATAATCGTTCAATTCTGAATAGTCTTTTCTTTTACACTTCATTTCGGTAAAGATCTTATAGATGCATGTTTTTGTTATATCTTGTGCGAGTTGCTTTCATTAAAATGAATTTTCTTTTAGATAATGAAGTCCAAAATAGATATTTAATTTAGAATGTCATATTTTGATATTAATCAATTTATTGTACACAATAGCTACTTTCAGAGTTACACGGCATATTTTTGTATTTTTCATTAATATCAAATTAACTACGCATATAGATCCATATTCTATTGAAATGAACAGAAGATCTGTATTTAACTTCCCAATGAACGCGTATGTGGCGTATCTTTTTTCTGAGGGGAGGAGGTGACTTAAAACATATTACTGAAATGTATGGAAACGTGTTTTAGAAATACATTTTTCATTCGCGCGTATTTCACGGTTGTAGGTGTCATTAGTCCGGCAATCATTTCTTGTGGATCATTGGACGTTTCTTAAATATTGAATCTGGTGCCCCTTTCGTATACAAAATGTAGACTTGAAATTATAGCAAGTACAACGCCATGGAACCATTTAGCGTGATCTTACTGAAAGGTATTGCGGTAGACAATTAAATTATTGTGAAGCGGGTCGTTACTGAACTGATACTTCTCGTAACAACTTTTCGCACATCAAATAATTCATCGTTTTTTTCTTCTCATGCGCTGTCTGTTGATTCCGCAGACGCCGCAGTCCAACTCGCGGCCCACGCCGCCCAGCCCGGTGGTGCTGGCGCCGCTGCCCGCGCCCTCCAAGTGGGAGCTGGAGGACGAGGTGGAGGAGCGCGCGCCGGCGCCCGCGCCCGCCCTCGCGGCCCCGCCGCAGCCGCCGGCGCGCGTCGTCACGTCGGAGGTCATCAAGCGCGCGGAGAACGCCATCTTCCAGAAGGCCATCAACGCCATCCGCCCCATCGAGAAGAAGCCGACCGGGTCGGCGGCCGCCGCCGCCGCCGCTGCCGCCAGCGCCGCGGCCGCAGCGGCCGCCGCCGGGGACAAGAAGCGCGGCGAGGCGGGCGGGGGCGACGCGGCGGCGAGCGGCGGCGGGGCGGCCCGCGACGCCCGGGAGCCCCGCGACGCACGCAAGGCCCCGGCGTCGCTCACCATCACGGTGCCGCTGTCGGCGGGCCACAGCGAGCGCTCGGTGGAGCTGGCGGGCGCGCCTGGCTCCAAGCGCAGCAAGGCGTGGCAGGAGGAGCGCTCGCCGCCGCGCGTGCCGGCCAAGGAGCGGCTGGGCGCGCGCGTCGACGACCTGCCGTCGTCCTCGCGAGACGCGCGCGACGGCCGCGAGCAGCGCGAGGCGCGGGAGGCGCGCGCTGCCAAGCGGCCCGGCAGCCGCGAGCGCGCGACGGGCACCGCGGCGGCGGCGGGCGCGGGAGCGGCCGGCGGCGGCGCCGCTTCAGCTGCGGGGCTGTCCTCGGCGGCGACGCGCGTCGCGCCGCCCGCCAGCAGCGTCAAGAGCACGGTGGAGCGGCGCTCTCGCTCGCGCTCCAGGAGCCCCCGGCGCGCGCGGCCCGCCTCCAAGGAGTCCGTGGGCGGCGGCGGGCGCGGGCACCGGCCGCGCAGTCGGCCCCGCGAGCGCCCGCCACCGGCGTCGTCGGGCGGCGCGCCCACGGGCGGGGGGCTGGCGACGCGCGCCCGCGAGGCGCGCTCTCCCACGCCGCCCCCGCGCGAGCGTAAGGCACGGTCGCGCACGCCGCCGCCGCGCGCCGTGGCGCCCGTGGTGGTGGCGTCGGCGGTGGCGGCGGCGGCCGCCGTCAGCAAGGAGCGCGAGCGCGCCAAGTCGCGCGACCGCTCGCGGGACGGCGGCGCTGCCAGCGCGGACAAGGCCGCGCGCGACCGCTCCCCGAAGGCGGCCGCCAAGCACAAAGCCAAGAAGAAGACCAAGAACCGCACGCGCAGCGAGAGCCGCTCCAGGAAGCGCTCCGGCGGCGGCGAGCGCGAGAAGGAGAAGAGACGGCGCGAGAAGAAGCACCGCAAGGAGAAGGACAAAGCCACCAAGAAGCACAAGCAGCGCGACCTAGCGCCTGCCGACGGGCCCCCGTCCGCTGCCGCGGCGGCGGCGGCTGCTGCCGAGGCTGCGGCAGCGGCCGCGGCGATGGCGGCTGCGGCGGAGGCCGCCGACCCGCTGGCCAGCAGGGACCTCAAGGCGAACCCTCCGTCGGGAGAAGCGCCGCCCCCGCCGGCGGCCGCCCCCGCTCCGGCCGACTCCAAGGCGCGCGCGCGCACCGAGGCGGGCGGGCGGCGGGGCACACGCACTGCCGCCGACCGCAAGAAATCCACCCTGGACGAAGCCAGCTTCGAGCCCGACTACGACGCGTCGTCGTCACCCGAGTCGGAGGCAGAGGGCGGCGCGGCGGCGGGCGGCGAGGCGCGCAAGGCTGCGCCGAGCTCTCCCGGCGGCGGCCAGCGGCCCGTCAAGCGCGTGGCGTCGGACGAGCGCGACAGCGAGCGCAAGCGCGTCAAGCAGGAGAAGAACGACGCGGAGAAGGGCGCCGACAAGCTGTCCAAGGCGGACAAGAAAGAGGAGAAGGCGGCGCGGGGTGGCGGCGGAGGCGGGGGAGTGGCGGCGGCGGCCGCGGCGAGCTCCCGGCGGCGAGCGCGCTCGTCCAGCGCGGCGTCGGGCGACTCGGCCAGCTCCGACACCAGCAGCACGTCGTCGTCGTCGTCCTCGTCGAGCGAGTCGGCGTCGTCGGACGAGTCGCGTGGCGGGCGACGCGGGCGGCGCGGCGGTGGCGGGGGCGCGCGCAAGAAGAGCGGCGGGCGGCGGGGGCGGCGCGGCGGGCGGCGCAAGGCAGCGCGGGCGTCCGAGTCGGCGTCGGACGACTCGTCGGAGGAGGACAGCTCGGCGTCGGAGCGCGGGCGGCGCGGCGGCGCGCGCGCCCCGAAGAAGCGCCGCCGCCGCTCCAAGTCGAAGGGCGCCAAGAAGAAGAAGAAGTCCAAGAGGAGGTGAGCGGCCGCGCGCGCCTGCGCTCTGTCGTGAGGCGCCTCTCTCCCCTACCAGAGCGCGCTCGTGTACCAAAAAGAACTCGGTGGCGAACCGGAGCTTTGTTTGAACGTTGCGACGTTCGTCTCTACTCAGTATCTCGTTTTTTTGAACATAGTGAGAGATGCTTATATATGGAACTGCATGAATGGCTGATCAAATGAAATGAATGAATATTGTTTGCAGGAATGTCCTATATATTCATTTTCCAAGTGTACATGAAGTTCTGAGATTTTAGCTTCGCATGATAGAAAGGCTAGATGCTTCGGTTGGTGAATAGTGCAGTACGTTTCAAACATAACCAGAAATATTCTGCAAAGTGAAATGGTGATGATCTGTGAAAGTTGTGTTTGTATAATGTTACTACATTCTGACATTTGTTTTGTGCAATTATTTCCATGTCTGATTACAAAGACTCAAAACTTGTGAACATATATTGTGTCCAGGCAAGCCAGATTGTGTGTTCAGAGAAAGTGAATGACAAATGTGTATAAAAGTATTGATCAGAATTTATGTTAATTTTAGAATAAATGCCTGAGACTGTAAATAACCCATGGCACTATGAAAACTTTTGTTTTATTTAGAAACCTATTTGTCAAAATATCACATTTATTTGTGCTTCCTCACCAACATCTACATCGATACTATCCAGGTAATCATTTATAATGTTCTTCATTTATTTTTATTTTTGTTTTCTCAAAGGTATCTGCGAGTTGAAAATTTCAAATGTGACTTAACATTGTAAATGTCATAAAATTTTTGTTTGTTGTTCTGGAATTGCAGCCTCAGAATTAAAAAGAAGTTGTCATGAAACACATTCTTTTATTGAAAAATCTCCCTCATATTCCTATTCTGCCTGTGTGTGTAATCATGGCATATTTTTTAATTTAGGGAGAACCCAAGGGTGGACAGATTTCTACACAAGCAAGACAGTGCATGCCTGTTCCACAATGTCAAATTTTGCTACAAGTATTTTGAAGGCATATTATTAATATGAATATAATATATGAATTTCTCCTCCTTTCTTTTGTTCTTTCCCCTCCATGAATAGAAACACTTTTTTGGGATCGAGGACCAACAGAATATGAATTTCCATCAAATCTTGACATAAATTTTTTCAGTGTTTCTTGGCTTTCTTTATTAAATCTTAACTCCTCCTCATAATTTTGTGATTTTGATAATTTCATAACCACCCAACTAGGCTACAAAATAGTGGGGATACTCAAAAGAGCAAAACCTCTCAAGAATGTAATAGAAGGCTCAAATAAATCTCATTTGGAAGAATACAGCTTAAAAAAAATACAAAACTTGTGCTGCCTATTTCCCCCTCCTGTTTTATTGCAAATTCAGTTTTTTTTGTCTTTTTCTTTTTTCTTCTTCTGGTAAACCTTAGGTGGGCAATCTTTAAGAATGAAATCAACTGAAATGCAACTTTGAAAGTTCTTGGCAAACTACATTATGGATTCGGGGTATCCTCCAGAAATTTAATAGAACATCTACAAATACCTCATTTTGTAGATTATGGCTTAAGATACATATCTCAATGTTAACATGTGTTGTGGATTGCATTTGCACCTGCTGCTTTGTTTATATCATAATCAGTGAACTTGTAATTTTTCAAAACTGTTTGCCAGTGGTGTAACTACCGCTGGCCTAGCAAGTGTAATTACTTGGGGTCGCAAATACAAGGGGCCCCTAAAAACAATGTTTTCCTTTTGTATAACTGGTAACCCTTTAAAGGCCCCTCTGAACACTATTTCTTTATTACCATTCATGAACAAATGTAAAGTTAAATTTCATATTTTAGGATGTCACGAAAATGTCTTCCACATTGTAATTTGACATCCCGGGGCCCCATTTATTTATTGCTTCATTTAAAGTTCTGGGGGGCTCTGTTCTGGGTTTCGTTATGTGATTTGAAACATTTCATTAAAACATAAAGAAATGCTCAAGTCAAAGAATTCAAATGCAATGTACAGTAATCCTTCCCCAAGCCCCACTCTAAAAATATTACAAATAAAACCTTAGCATATTGTCCATAGAGAGTAAAGTGACAAACTTGTTATAAGCGAATCTGAATGATGTTATGGATCAGTGTGTCGAATTGAGAGTCCTGAGAACTTGATTGAATTTGCTGATTAAGTTTTTTCAATTAGTTTTCAGCACGCTTTTTTTCAGTTAGACAAAATTTTTTGAGGGGGAGGGGATATGAAATGTTTGAATCAGAGTCCTGGAAAGGCTAGATACACCGCTCCTGTTTGATTCCCCCCCCCCCCCCCCGAGAAGGGGTGGGCAATTCCCTATCCAGCAGTAGCACTGTTTAAAGTTTTTGACTATGGTATATTATAAATGATACAACTGTCAACTTTCCAGAGGGTATTACATTTTAATTTGCTCCTTGGAAATTGGATAAAAAACACAACAGATAATTGAGATTGGGGTTGTGGACCCCCCTTTAGAGGGAAAGTGATTGTGTACAAGACATAAAAATGTATAGTTGCAGTGTTTTAGGATTTTATTTCTAGTCTTTCTTTCCTTTAACTTCAAAAATATCTATCTAAACCATTAACAGTATCGGAAGGATGTACTGGTACCACTTTGTCTTCATTGTAAGGCCCGTGTATTTGAGTAGAATCAAATTTTTCCCCTTAAAGTTTGTTATACAAAGTGTGCCAAATACTAATTCATACAAACATTTTTTTAATTTTTGAAAATTTCACATATTTCATCATTTTTTGAACCACTTGGGCAAGAATTTTGTATAAGCTAGGGATTAAGCTACATTCAGATTTTAAATAAAGTTGTGTAAAGGTTTTCCAAACTTAAATGGTCTTTGCACTTCTTTAAATCAGTACATGACAATTTTCAAAAGTTTTGTTCTACATATCATTTATTGCAAGTTCAAAGTAATCTTTAGTGCAGTATTTGAAAATTGCCTCACTATAGGACAACAGATTCCATGATAGAGTACATTATTATTATCATCTCAAGTTGTTTCATAGTCTGCTTGTTTGTTTGCAATTCTGAATTTGCATAAGCATTACTAAATCATACCTCCAATTCTTGCTGAGATTATACTTCCTTCATTCAGTACGTGTCACCATTGTACTGCTCCATTTGTAGTAATAGATTTGTTCAAATTATGCGACTAAAGCTTGATGGAGACATTATCTTTATTTTTAATTATAAGGTTAAAAACAAACTTTAAAATATCTAATATATTGTTTTTGTTTAACATTAAAGTGATGATGTTGGGTAAAGGAAGATAAGTCCTTTTTCATGAAGGTGGAATTCTGGTGCTTAGCAAGTGAAGAAATCTACTCGTACTATTAAAATGTAAATTTAATGATTTTGAAACATTTCCTGCTGTATAACTCTCAAAATTTTCTAATCTCCTGCAAAATCACGTTAATAACTTTTAAGTCTCTTTACCCTCGCACTATTGAATGCATAAAGATTTCACAGGATTTTTATATGAATGTCGAGAAACCAAATATTTTTGAGTTTAAGCCCCAAGCCTTCCTTAGTGGCCATATTTGCTTTTAAAAAAACTTCTAATTACTGCCCATACATTTTCTTTTAGATTCATTGCTGGACAACATGCAGGTTAGGGTAAAATCTTCACCTCCTTTTGCTGCAAATAAGATGAAGTACTCTCAGCTTTGTGAAATGGGTCTGCATGCATGGACATTTCCATTTGAAAATTACTTGTGTATTATAGGCAATATTTATTTTTCTAACATTTCATTGAATTGATCTTGCTTCTGTGTTTTTTCAACAAAATGCAAATTTTCTGAAAAATTTTAGATGTTGCTCTCCCTAAGCTGCTTCTGTGTAAGCCTCTTGTGTACACATACTGTCTGCATGCTTCCCTTATTGCAAATAGATTCGTCACTAAAACATATCTAAAGCATAAAAAGAAACTTGACTAACTAAATCTTGTTACAGAGCAGACATTTCAGTAGTATGTAAGCAAAGATGTTTACGTAAAGGAAAATACTTTTTAAAAGACAAATAGGGCTCAATTTTATTGTTCAATCTTCATTAATTTTTCAAAAAGCATGGTTACTTTGTTTGAATCTCCATTGGTCCAGTTTTCAAATTGTTTAGCCCAATCAAGTCCTTTAGTTTTCATTGCTTGTGTAAGTTTTGTTTCTTTCCTAGTCTTCCATGCTCTCAACTTAACTTCAAATAACCTTTTCCTAACTGTAAATGCAGACACTACCATGCCAACGGTTACAAATTAATGATTTAAGTCATTGTGAGTAACTTTCCTGTTTCTTCTGCCATGTTCATTGGTTTTCTTGTGGTTCTGGGACTAATTCGGGAACCAATTCTTTTTCAACAAAAACTGACCTCTGGTGAAATTATGAAAATAAATCGTATCTTCTGTGAGAGAAAATTGTGTGCTATGATTTTTACAATTTAATAAAAATATACACGCAACAAGTTTTTAGTCTAATAATTCAAATATGTCTTATATTGTCTATTATTGGGTTACGTATTCTTGTACTTTTCTCTGAGTATTTGTTACAAAGCATTGTTGAAAAACTGAATTTTCTATGCCTTGTTCTTTTTTCTTGCAGAAAAGAAATTTTCTCCTTTGGCCTTGGGCAGTAACTACATAGCGGTTCCTTATAGAATTCAGTTACCCAGACAACAGAAATAACTTTTAACATTTAATTTGAATTAGAAGGGGCAAGTTGTCTCAGCTGCTCCCCTGCCCCCTCAGGTACCACTGCTTCTAGCATCTCCTTTAAACTGTCAATGACTCATACAACATGCAATGTTAATTATTATTGTTATTGCCTAGAAAATGTATAAGTACTAGTACTACTAATTTATTAACAGAATAAAGTTTTCATATTTGCAGTGGAAATTTTGAATTAAGAAGAATAAGTATCTTTTAAAAACTTGTTAAAGGCCCTTGTTTCTACACAACTTTAAAATTCCTTATTCTATTCATTTTTGCACAAGAACTATTTACAAGAAGAAAATATTTGTCCCTACCTCAAAGAGAAAACTGAAGATTTCTGGTAGTTTCTTTATAAAATGATTAAAAATACTTCAAACAAATTCAGTTTTGAAAGCAATAAGTCATCTCAACAATATAGAATTTTGCAGGATTGAAAATATTGAATTTGAGATTTAAAAGAACAACAAACTGTTAGCATGCGTTGCACGTTAAAGAAGTTGGTGCATAAATTTGTATTTATTTGCATATTTATTATGTTTTGCAAAAAAAACTTCTATTTTTAAGTAAAAAAATATTAATTAATGCAAAGCAGAAAGTGACTTGATGATTTACAAGTGTGTACTAAAGCTTTTAGATGATTGGGAGCCAGTGTAGGCAAAATAAAATTTGTTCGTTGAATAAAAACATAATGTATAAATGTTAAAATGGAAAGATGATTATCATACAAGAAAATACTCCGTGTTCCAAGCTTTCAGATAATATATTTAGCACCATTATGTCAATATACAAACATGCCCTTATCTCATTGTATGGCATGGAAAGCTTTTTCTTGAATTTCAAGATAATGGTCTAGTACGATGCTTCCTAAGAGCAACACTTTTTTGATACTCTTGTGTTCGTAATGTAAAAATTAAATGTTAAATAGATAACCTGTATTTAATTTGCACATACCCCCTTTCTGTAAGTTGTAAAATACATCTCTTTTACTTTTTTTTGAAAGCAAGCATGAATATTGTAGGGCTAAAGCTTGCGTAAATTTACCAGTCCATCATTACGTTGTGTAAAATATATTAATATTCTAGAATTAAATTCCTTCTATTTTATTTTAAAATGTTCAGCAAGAATTGAATTTTCCATTAACTTCTACCACACCTTGAAATACTTTTCTTGACAATGTACATCAGTTTAGTGCATAGAACAATGATTCTAAGTAAATTTAATGACACGGGAGTTGTAATAAAGAAATTTCATAGGTCCTGGATCATAATTTTTACTATCTTGAGTATGGTACTGTAGGGTGGAAATAATTTGAATTTAATTAAAATCTATTTAATTTGAAAATTTGTTCTTCTACTTACTCAAGAACAACCATCTTTTCATGAACTGTTGAAACTTCAGAAGACTCATCTTGACTGTGGCTATTAAGAAATTGAAAATCATTATCTTCTTTCACCTCCAAGCTTCAAGACTTGCTTTGAGCCCCTAGGATGTACCTTCTAACATTTGTTTTTTGTTTTGGTGTGAGATATAAAATTTTGCCATTTTATTACATTCATTCATATTCAGTGTGTTCTAACCAATAAGTGTTTTCTGTCTATTTCTGGTTTTGGATGTCATTGTCAAAGTCTCTACTGTAGATGTCTAGGGCAAGAATTTTTTGTGTGTGCCTTTTGGTTGGGGGTGGGGATCAAAGGTACAGTTACCTCCACAGTCTGTTTAAGACAAAACGTTGTTGTATGTTTTTTTCTCCCCCCTTCCCACTTTTTCTTTTCAATTTGCATGCAGTGGATTAAAAATGGTCAAGTTATTTCAGTTTTTCATGCTTTCAATAATAGGCTGTTACTTCTTGAGCATCTCCAAAGTATTCCTTTCCGTTGCTTTCCTTTCTTGTTTACTTTTTGGCTAAGAAGAGCCAGATATTCTTATATTATCATTTCATTGTCTGACTAATATAACAAATAACTAGTATGGTTATGTTATTATGAAAAGGTTTTTAGCAAAAAAATGAAATAAGAATAAAACCTCCAGATGTACTTGAAAATATGGGGGTGAGACTTATCATGGCTGTCTGCCACTCAATGCTTCAGGAACCAACATTAAATACATTTCATTACTTTTTACTAAAAAAAATCTTAATAATTTTTTAATGCTTACATGATTGTTTCAGATAATTTTGTGTGTATTCTTACATTTTGTGACAGAAGACATCCTGAAAATGCTATCTGATATAGAAGTTCTTATTATTTTGTCAGTTAAAATAAATTTGTCCTCGGGGAAATTTAATTCTGGAAATACTGATGGATTTACTTTGTCAACATTTGTTTAAAAATTATTATTCCTTGTTGTTTTGTGGGGTATTTTCATTGTTGGAAATCGATTTGATTAGCTAACAGAAAGGTCATTCTAAATAAATAAATAAATAAATGTCTTTTGATGGCGAGGCTCAGGCCATTTAGCCTGCTCTTCCGCCTGACCATTAAAGGATTCTTCTTAAAAAGTTTAGTGGATTCTATAATTTAAGGAACATGGATAAAGAATCACCCTTGTCTAAATCCATTTCAGTTTTCTTTTTATAAGTAAGAAGTTCAAGAGAATTCTTTGTGCACCCTAAGTTGCCACCATATTTGGTATTGAGAAAAACAAAGACTTCACTGAAACAATCATACTCAATGAAATTTGTTTAAATTTTTTGAACAACTGGGCATTAATGTAATTACCTATTAGTAATCAATTACATCTACATTCACACCTGATACAATAACAAAAAAATTGCAGTTTGCAACATTCATTAATTTGTTATTATCAGGGATTGGATTCTGATGACTCATCTTCTCATTGGTGCATTCTAGATGTAACAAACTTGTAAATTAATCTTTATCACAACCTATAGGAGATAGAAACTTATATTTATTGGGTGATTTTTTGTTGACCTTAGCGTCACTTTTGTCATTTAAACACATTTTGTTTCTTTTCCAGGGTTTTGGTTACTGAATGTTTCCTGAATTTATAATGACACACCAAAACAAAGGTTTTATTGGTTCATCAGCTCATGACAAAATTCTCTACTGCAGTGGAATCTGTTTTTTGAACTCTCAAAATTACTCAGATCTTCAGTAACTTCCTCAAGTTTTCAAAACAGAAGATTGGAGCCAAGGACACACTTCCTCCCCCCCCCCAAAAAGAGACTTTATATTAAAAATAATTTTACATTAATAAATTTAATTTCAAATTCATTGAATAAATCATCATATTCATACAAATTTTTGAGAATTTAAAAAAAAAAAAAAAGAGGTCATTCCCCTCTTATTTTTAAGTCATTTTCAAAGAATTTTAAAGTCATCAGAATCTGAGCCCTTGTTATTATAGGGGAACCTTCATTTTGATGAGACAGGACTATTTAATTTATTTCTATCAATTTGCAGTATATGCTTTAAGTTTAGAGATATTTTTGTTCCAATTTTAAAATTACTATTTCGTAATTATTGGCTGTTTTCAGTATTTAGCTCTTGCTACAACCCAGTAGCAATGCAATGGTATCAGGCGCTATGAGAATTGTTTCTCTGTGGGGTTTTTTGTCTATTTGTTATGTATTATACAGTAGGCATTCAGAGGAATTAAGCTGTGCACGTTTTTCTCTTCACACCATTAGTTCTTGCGAGATGGGTCTGTCTTATTTTTTCTGGTCAACAGGTTTCATTAAATTAGGAGCAAATAATATAGTAATTGCAACTCCATGATTCAAGTCAACGCTGAGGGTTCTGTATCTATTCTGAACAGAGGTTATTCTTGTACATGAACAAAAAGATTTTGGTCACTCTTTAATTTGCCCTCTTCGTCAGAAAATTGGCATGGTCTATAATTTAGTTGATAGAATATTTAATCTTTCCCATTTCAAACACCATACCACTAATTTGAACACTAAACGTTGTATTCTCACAGAAAATACATAGCAATTTTAAAAAACCAACAATAAACAAACAACTGATGGTCAGTGGATCTGTCAGTGTTAAGCAAAACTTCTACCTGACAATGTCACACTCCATATTCCAATGTTACCATATTCCTAGAATAAATAATAGTCTTCGGAAAAAGTTTTCCGATTTTAAATTTGACATATAAATTAAGAATAAATTGCCCCTTAAATAAAATCTGGTTAGAAATATCAAACATACAATCTCTGAAACTGATAAAGAAAATGTAATTTATTGCCTTAATTGTCATAAATTCAGAACAGACAAGAGCACTCAAACAAAGAATAAAAAAACATTTTAATAACGTAATGGAGACTGACGCAAAATAAACTCAATTTTTAAACACTGCCTTGATTTTGCTCTATGGGCTCTTATTTGGGCTAAATGAATTTTTATTTATAAAATTTTTAAGATTAATCTCTGAGACATCACATAAAAAGCACACACAATACCATGTTGAAATTGAATATCTGCATAAGAACTCCCTATAACATTTTTGTACTTTATGATATGTTCCATTTGCCTTTCATTTTGTTAAGTGTACATCTGTTTTGATCTGTACCTTCCCCCTCTGGTATTCCTGGATTTTATACTTATTTTCATTGTCTTTTTCAAATTATGACTTTTTATGTTCTCTGTTCATACCTGCCACCTCCTTGAAGCAAGTATGTATTTAAAAGGGATTTTTTTCCCCTTACTTTCATTTATTCTTTTTTATTTTTTATAAATTAAAAAAATGCCTAATTTAACATGATTTGGTACCTTTGTGTATATTTATGTATATTTTGTACTTAGTACATATATTTCATCCCCGATTACTGATAATTTAATTTTTTATTCTTTCATTTTAAACTATCATCAAAATTTGTTTTCATTTTCAGACAAATATATTAATTGAAACTGTGTTCCAACATTATCGGGTCAAACATTTTTTTGAAGACATGTTTTTGATTGTCAAACAAGGAAAAAGGATACCGTGTGTTAAATTATTAATATTATTGGTGTTAATCGTAATATTCTTGTTTATTTGACTGTCCAAATAAGATTTTTCAAACATTCAGTAGTGTTTGTGACTATTGAAAATATCACGTGTATTCAAAACATCACTACGTTAAAAATTCTACTCAAATGATCGCAGAAACAATTTTTGCACAGCCATAGCTAATTATATTACAATTATTCAATATCTTACATGAAGAAACAAATACTTTTGCAATCTTTGGGACAAAGTAAGTGCATTAATTCTCACCACTCTTTTAATCTTATATTCAAAACCGATTTTTTAATAAATTATTTGGGGCAATTTGTTTCACGTAAAACTTAGTTCACACCTCCCTGGGTAAATGAACATTTGCAGGATTTACATTGAAAGTAAATAACAGGCATACACGATTGTAAATATTTTAGTCCCTTTCCAAAAACCAACATGATATGGCAAGAAAACAAAGGACAGCAGGAGCTAGGAAAGTGTTAAAAATTCTTATCAGTTCATACCAAGATGCACTTATTTATTAAGTTCATCACATTCAATACAAATTAGAAAATGCACATCAATTTTTTTTTTTTTTCATGTAGTACAAAACTACAACATATACAAAAATAAATGAAACAAATCATATGAACGGTTCACAACAGGTAGAGAAAGGGACCGCATTTGGAGTGATGAAGAACCAGTGGTCAATGCCTTGTCAGCCTCCTGCTGATTTCCAATCGTTTGTTAATAATAAGAAGGAAAAAGTAATGGCTAAGTTTCCAATACTGCAAAAATAAATTAATCTTGACCAATTACACAATTAGTCAGACAAGAGGTCCAGGGCAATGAGCACAACAGAAGAGACCGTCTCCTGCATTTCCAACACCCTATTTGCGGCCACTCCCATTGATTGGGAAACTAATGTTGCAACATACCTTGCTTAAGATCCATGCCGACTTCACAAAACAATGTCGTATTTGTTGTGTAGACCTTCCTATTGATGGTTACCAATATATTATTTGTTCAGATGCTTATGTTTCATCTTCCAAATTCACAACTCTATAATGTATAGTTGCAACAATGCCATTTATTTGAAAATAAAAATATAGTTATATCCAAGAGTAAACAAAAATTGGTAAATAAAATTTATCCAAATATAACCATACAATATAAGAACAGGCTAGCAGCTGAACATTCAGGGCAAGCCAGTTTGCTCATGTACAAGTCTAATGGACACAGTTAATGAATTTTACACACATTTGCCACAACTGAGAAACAACTGATCAAGATCTTAAAAGAGGGAATGTGTTTACATTGAAAATAAGGGTCAGGCAACTATCTACAAGGATAAGACTTATGTACTAAGGTCACCTTGCTAAGGCGCTGTCACTAGTTCTCCTGATCTTTGGACTGCCTCCCTTGTATGAAATGTGGCATTTGTTTAAGGCAGCATATCCTTCTGTTGAGACAGTCCTGGTTTGTCTGGAGGTGTTGCTTCGCACTGACCAGTCAAGTTGCAGCTGCAACAGACAACGTAAATGTAAATACTGCAAGAAACCATCATTTTGGCCAAATTTAGGCCTACACATCTAAGTGGTTTGGAGACGATTTGCCCAATTACAGTAGAAGCTCTATAGCATGCACTTATCATTGCTAAATAAAAAGATAATGATTTCAGCAATAATTTAAAACAAATCTAATAAATTTAGTTGATATATTAACATGAAGAATAAAGCATTCATTCAGATATTGCTATGAATAGCTCATTCATAATTCACAAAGCTCAACACGCTTTTACTGTAAGTGAAGCAATTCGACACAAGACTCCCAGGCCCCGATTGCACAGCAAGGGAAAGGGCAAGGGCATGGGCATCTCCAGACAGGAGAGCTGCATACACACATAGCAATGAAATGGCAGTGTGGCATAAATACCTCCACATCGCTCCGTTCTAACACACTTCTGAGGGCAAAAAGATGCTGTGGTAGCGCTTCACCAGCTGCCCTCGCAGACCTAGGGAACAAGTGACTGCACTGCAATAAGACTGGAGCCCTCCCCTACCCACACCTCACCTCGAGTCATCTGACGCTACTGCGTGCAAGTGTTGTTTGCCACGGACAGGCACCGCTTATTTCATAAACAGCTGCATGGGGATCGGCCAAATAGCCTCTAGCTCCTGGCCTCTCGTGAGCAGGCCACATGCTCATACCTCGCAATGCCCTGAACAGGGCCTGAAGACCTTGGAAAGCCCATACTCATATGAGTTTAAGGGATCAGGCACGGCCTGTCCAACAGCTACCCTGGAATTGAAGGACACAACCCTTTCTCTCCTCTGGCATAGAAATCTTTGGTAGATACCTGCACTAAGACTCTCCTCTTTCACCCCCTATTCGACGACAGCAGTCGGCTACAACAACAGGACCCGACTGCACACAGGCGGGGTGTTGGGCCCAAGTGCTGAGTGGCTGCTGTCAGGCCTTGGCCCAACAACAAACACGCAAGTGACAGGGCCAGCTGCCACCCACCGGACACTCTTCCTGCCAAAATGGCCTGCATGGGATTGGTACACACACCCACCAAAGTAAATTTCTATTTCTACTAGAGATGAAATCTTCTCACATTATTCACAGACGTTTTCACCCCATAAAATCTAGATTTCAATATTCTGTTGCCCTCTTACAATCATTTACACTGATCATTTTACAATTGCTTTGCCAATACCATATTCAAGCTTAGACAAGTGCACAAACAAACACACACACACAAACACACTTTTGAAACAAGCTCTTTACACCATTTCCTCCTGATTCCATAGCCCATTCCCACCCCTACAAAACAGCAATAAGTAACAGTATGACTTTCATTATAAACAACAAATTTCTGAAAGGAAATAATATACCACTGTTTCCCATCACCATTAGTGAATAAAACAAGGAAACAGAACAAGGCAGGGTGCACTGAGGGTATTTTAACCAAGATGAAGAGTGGAACTGAAAGGATTTGCAGAAGAATATATAAAAGCAATCACATCTGCACAAAGGAACAGGAGTGCACCAGGCACAAGCATCTCAACATTCAAAACTTCTTTCTCTCCGTAAGAATTTCCTACAATTAGAATATATAAAAGAGGGTTATGGAATTGGAATTTGGAATGAACAAGGGGAATTCTTTTTGTGGGAAATTAACCATGACAATAGGCAGTGTTTCTGAAATTATAGCTAATCTGTTTTAATATTACATGATTAATCACCAAGATTTTTATTGATAATGGAAATCGAAGATCCTCACCAACTGTATACTTTTTATATAAAGCTATGAAAGATTGAATTCACACTATTCCAATGGTTAATTCTTTAAAATGACTAAAAATTTAGTACTAACTTTTGAGAAAAGCTGACAACGCTGAATTCCAATGAAGATAAAATTAATCACTATAAAATATATAATTGTATGGGAAAATGGTATTGTTTAAATTAAAAATTTAGACAAGTTATATCCCACCTCAATTTAAATAAACATTTCAAAATTATACAAGAAGCATGAGATTCAAAAAGTATAAATACATTTTTGAATACAACAAATGCAGTTATACTGAAGTTACTTAAAATCAGAGTTTTTTTAATCGTAACTGAATTATGGCTGAATGTAACTTGTGGCGTTATGAGAAGTGGTGTCACTACAATCACAGTATGATACACCGATCAAAGTGTACATAAGCTGAAATCTAATGCAGTCACTTAAAATGTGACAATGAACCCTTGCACATTAAGTTACACACTATAAATTACACTAGTGTCAGTAGCTGTAACCATGGAATGGAGCATGCCTGCAATGTAAATCTTGTTCCACAATATTTACAATATGTTTGGACAAAAAACTGCTTTTCAAGAGAGTAAATATGTGAGCCGTTGAACTTGGTACATTGGCACCTAGCATAATGAATGCTCAGAAGAAATTTTGCACTGAATGATTCATTACTGCAACTTGCTAAGTCCATCAATAGCAACCAGAAAAATTGATTAATGAATTTGGGTAACAGAAATTGGCCAAGATGAAAAATGTGGCTCACTGTTTAATTTAAAGGTGCATCTCTATTAAAATTATTAAAAAATGTTTTTATTTAAATTTTAACCAAAGTTTATTCATAGTGTATTCAAAACACAAACAACTGGCAAACTATGAAAAAAATTGGTGAGCAAGTAAGTGAAGTGTTGTTCCATGTCAGCACTTCTCATTTACAAATAGTCGGTGCTTGTGATGCCAATGAATTATTATTTTATTATGAAATGCATGTGACAAATTCTATTTAACTCGGTTTTCTGCCATAAAATGAATTTACAAATTACCTCAATGTACCCATCTTAATTTTTCATGACCAGAATTATAAAATGAGAATTGTGTGCAAACACTATGTTAAATTAATGATCCAGTCAGTGAGCAAAACTTTTCAGCTCACCTTTGTATATTATACTGCATCATAAATTTAAAAGAATCTTCTAATATCACTCCTTAAAAAAACATATTATCCAAAATATAAATATATTTTCAAAATCTGATGATGAGAGAACTGTCTTAAGCCTTCGAAATATCTAGTCACAATGCACAGATATGTACTTTTATTCTCTTGCACCACAGTATACGTAACATCAGAACCTCTGCTAGGATAAGTTATTATAATGCTATATGCAAGACAAAAATGAAAAGAAGAAAGAAAAAAAATTAAAAATCCTAATGTTTAGCAATATTAGGACTTTGAAGCAGCATGAAACTTACAGAAGCAGTCACTATAAAAGATGTATAATAAATAACATTCCCCTTTTCAGGGTAAGATGTCATACTAAAATATCTAATGGATTCTACCTTCACTTCTCTACATTTTTACTTGCAAATACTTAAGTCAAAGTTCCGCAGCATGAAAGCCCCTACTTCCCTTCTAATTTTGTTTAACAACTTTCAAAGTGCATGCAAATTGTGAAAGTGAGTCTTCTGTAAAAAGCAAATCCTATCAAGATGCTGTGCCCAGCTGAGGATAGGGAGGGGCAACCACTTACCTGGAAGATCTGCAAGGTAAAGCAAAGTTAGCTAGGCAGCTGCCGGAGCCCTACCTACCTGTGGCCTGTGCTCACTCACTGATTGTCTGGAGCAGTGCAGACGTTACGCTTCAGCTTCTGCAGGAGGCCTACCACTGCTCCGCCGTCCTGATTCCCCATTCACACCTAAACAAAATATAACATTCTTTGGTCTTTCTTTTTTATAAGATGGTTGAAGAAAAACTGGTTCATTCACATAATGCTCAACCATCACAGTTCTCATGTGTCATAGTAATTATTATGAAACCATCAATTTTCCCCCATTTCTTTTCAAAATGTGTATAAGAACTCATGCCAATGTATTTCAGATATGCCTCATTTATTAATTGCAACTTTTAGAAAAAGAAAGGGGGAACTTCCATGTTTAACTACAAACAATTGTAACTTTTCATAGTATCTCTTAATCTATTTTATGACTTGTATTTAATATTAATTTGTCATGTTAGTGATAATCACTACAGAATATTTAATATGGCATTCAGAGAAAAAAAATTCAGTGATAGGACTTCCTTTTCCTTTCACAAAACTTTTAATGATCAATCAGTTACAAATAAATGAAACTGCTCAAGTAGTCCATTACATGACTAATTTAGTCACTATTTCTATCAAATCTGACAATGTTCAGATAAAATATCAATGATATCTGCATTTGTCTCTGCATAAGAGTGAAAACTAAGTATTAATTTGCTTAATTGAGGATTGCCATTTTTTGTCATTTCTTTTGTAAGGTCTTCATATATCTCTATTTTCATTAACAAACCATCTTGACTATTTAATAGGAGTGCACTGTGGTGCTAATGGGTTTTGAATTAATTTGGAACTTTTGTACCAGATCAGTTAAACAATTATATTTGGGGTCTTTTATTTACTTAAAACTTACATTCGTTTATTTGCAATCATTCACTGGCCAACAAAAAAATTAAATCATTTTATCATGATCACATATAAACCAACATTGATCTCAAACACACACCACATAATAGCTTTCAAGCAAATGACATTATGCAATAGTCTTCTCTGAGAAAAATCACAGCAAAGTTCATTATATGTTTACATGAAATTTATAAAGAATCTGTTTCCAGTTATCACAATGACATGTCATTCCCATCAATCATATATATCTGCATCCCTACCCCGATCCTTATCTGCCTTTCGATGCTCCTTATCGTGACGACTTCCTGAGCTTCGCTTCTCACGGTACTCTCCTCCATGACCACTGCTACTGCTGTGATGTGATGAATGCCTGCAGGGAAAAAAATTGCTTTTTAATTCCTAATTTAAGTATTTGTATGTACTTCTGTCAACTTGGCTGTTCCTTTATGACATACATATTTAGAAAAAGTGAAGTAAATAAAGCAAAGCAATAAGACTTTTCTACAAAACAATAATTGAAATATTTCCACAAGTTCAATTATTTGAAACTTTATGTACAATTTTACTTTGTTTCTGACAATTCACTTCACTTAAGAGTAAGCAAATTTGTGTAAAAAATTTTACTGGCAATTTATTCTCAGCAGTTAAGCATAACTTGTACACACCTGCCTCTCTCTTCCGATCCTTTACGACGACGGTGCTCGTGATGGGATCGACTGTGTGAACGGGAACGCCTTCTATGAGGACTATGACCACTTCTATGATGTGAACGATGAGATCGATGTTGCTCCTCTTCTGGACCAGGACCACGACGACTGCCTCGGCGCTCCTTGTCACGCATTCGGCGTCTTTCTTCTTCTTCTCGTTGCCTTGCTCGTTCACGACGTTCTTCTTCACGGCGCCGTTCCTTGTCCTCTCTGGCCTTCTGACGTGCAGCCTGCACAGAAACAAAGCCTTTTCACTACAAGAAATATTACAGCATCAACCACCAAGAGTTAGAGCCAGGGTGGGTCTCAGCAAGTTACATTATGCTTACATACACAGAGTTGATACACTTTTGAAATGAAAAACACCACCACTCTTCCAGTAATTGTTGTCAAAATATACAGTAATAAAATACCAAAATATTTAATGATTTATCTGGTTTGTAATGCCTACAAAGCTGTTATTCACCTTTGCCTGCAAAATCTATAATTGTTGCTTGCAAAGCACGAAGTGCTTTTGAAAAGAAACATCCAATTACACAAATGGGTACCATTTGCTAAAATATAACTAGTAATTGAAATAGGGTCCAAGCAGGTCTCATGAGCATTGTCCGCCCCGTCTCCACTCACCATCAATTCCTCTAGAGCAGCCTTTAGCTTTGCATAGCCAACGTGCTGCTTGCCTGTAAGATGATCATCAATGCGCTGCTGGGCATCTCCTACTATGAGGAAGGCACCACACACATCACACACTTCCATTTGTTTCTCTTGAGCTGCTGCAAGTTCTGCAGTCTGAAATCATTTTCAGGCTATAGAGTACATTTTAAACAAAAATTAAAACAATCATACCATAATGTAATATGGTTATGATGAATTGGCAGATGAAGTCAAAAAAAAACAAAACATTTCAATGCCAATAACTCACCTGTTGCCAGTGGCTATTTTCATTAGAACCACGTAAAGCTTCACGCTCTTCTTTGAGTTGGTCACAGAGCTTCATCAATCCTTGAGCTTGTTCTACATTTCCTTGGATACCAGCTTTTTCAGCTTCAGTCACCAACCCATTGATCTTTTCAGTCAAAAAGGCAATTTGTTCTTCATTACGTTGAGTTTGGGCAGGAGAAAGGGAAACCTAATACCAATGCATAACATTAGCAATTTCTACTTTAACTTTAAATTAATCTTCATCTCTCACCAATCAACAATCTTCTAATATTTCACAATCATACTTACTGTTTCTGTTTTTCCTATTAATGCTAATCGTTGTTTTCCCTTGATTATCTTTCTTTCAACTTCATTCAACATACTCTGACAAAAACGTATAAATTCATCTTCATACTGTTGTTTCTTATAACTATTTGACTTTTCATATAAAGCTTTAACTTCATCATCATGAACCTTAGGACATGCTCCCAGATCAGCTCTGGTATTAACAAATAAATCATGAGGGCAGAACTTTACCAAATACAGCTTGCAATACTAGAAAAAAAAACAAAAATAGACGAAAAACAAGATGTAGATTATAACAACATTTATTTGGGACTTAAAATTAAGCTTAAAATGTACAAAATATCACTTAACAAATATAACTAATTGTCTGAACCGAAACAATGCTATCCACGATGTGGAATTCTTTGAACGGGAATCGCATGTTCTAGAGAGAAGAAGGTGCAGGTTCTTCAAATTTACCTCGGGATCTTCCCAATTTAACTCCTTTGGTTTATCATTTGGCGCGATATTTCTATTTCTTCCCATAAGCTCATCGAGCAAAGCCGCGGCTGCTAACACCGCCATTTTCACGATTTCTTCCACTCACTGGCTCAATGTTTGGCTACTTTCCTGAAGAACACTGTATGTTGCTTGACGATCACTTTGTGATCAATTCATAATTTTTCTCGAAAACTAAAATTATTGAAACTGGAAGCATATGGAATATTTATATAGTGTATTTTATCACACTAATTTACTTTTTATCGAGAATTTCAATCCAGAATTAATAATGCCGAATATTCACTTCACTGATTCATCGAGTGAGTTTCACTCCCGACCATCTCCCGCAGACGAAGAGTTCGTGCCAAAAGAATACAACTGAAGCACTGGTGCTGCTGCACAAGTTGAGGTGGCTGAAAACGTGAAAACTCCGATTCGCTCCCCGCCCATTTACCCTAGGCCATGCATTCCAGTGAAGTGTGGTGCACGTCATAACTTTCTCATGAAGTGTGTGGTTGGCATGTTTTGAATTTTACGTGTAGAAGATCGAGAAATTATGGATCGGTGAAGATAATCATTTAAGGACCCATGCCTCAAGATTCAGACGGATATGAAATGATAATGTCACTACGCGACTGGCGACAGGCA
Source organism: Gryllus longicercus (assembly GCA_038098605.1). Taxonomy (NCBI): domain Eukaryota; kingdom Metazoa; phylum Arthropoda; class Insecta; order Orthoptera; family Gryllidae; genus Gryllus; species Gryllus longicercus. Next base: position 3,572,248 of record JAZDUA010000055.1, read on the forward strand.
ATTCGGACACCAACAGCATACAGAGTAGGAAACAGTACCTTCAGAATCCAAACACAGCTCGTTAGTGCAATAGCCGCAATAGGATTGATCGTTTTGTTGGTGCTATATACTTTAAGTTCACCTAGTCGGCATAGATCAAGCGACTATTTTAATTCTGTGACAATGGGGCATGTGCAATCTCCTCCAAGTATAAAGCATTTGGTATCTCCTGTTACTATTCAGCAAGAGTCCTATAATTCTACTTATCCTCTTACGCCACCTGTGAAGATGCCAAAGGGAATCTCATATAGGATAGGAATAATTAGTGATATGGATAAAAAGTCCAAGTCAACAAGTGAAGAAAATACTTGGATCAGCTATTTTAAAAAAGGCTATCTTGTGTGGAATCCAAAAAATAAGTATATATCTGTGAATTGGGATAATGCTGAACCTGTGGTATTAAAGTCAAATCTAGGTGAGAGTGGAAGAGGAATGGAATTATCTGAATTGGTAACATTTAATGGAAAGTTACTTGCAGTGGATGACAGGACTGGAGTGGTGTATGAAATAGACAACGAAGAAGCAATTCCATGGATTGTGCTGACTGATGGTGATGGAAGAACTCGAAAAGGTTTGTTTTCAAAACTTTTTGAAATAACAAGTATTTTAATAGCATAGAAATTATTTATTCTATTATTTTACTTAAAAATTGTAATAAAAATAGTATATCAAGAATTCGTATTCTTGTGATCATCTAAAACTGTTCTCTTATACTATTCATGTAGCCATATGTCAGATTCTTGAAAAGTGGGGTTAATATTCCTTTCATATTGGAAAAGTTAGACCACAGTTTTTTTGACAGAAGAAAATTTTAAAAAATTTAGAAATTAAATCACAATTATAAATTTAAAAGTTTTTATTCTTTATTAAACAAAGATCATTTTGCTCAAAGATTAAAAACTTTAAAGTTAATGTGATTATATTTCTAAATTTTTGAAAACTCGTGTATGTCAAAAAAGTCAATGGCCAAACTCTTCTGATATGGATGAATTGTGACAGTTTTGTGTTTTTTTATGTGTAATAGTCCTTTCCAATTTATTCTTGTTTGCTATTCAGGATTCAAGATGGAATGGGCAGCTGTTCGCAATAGACGACTATGGCTTGGTGGCCTAGGAAAGGAATGGACATCACCCACAGGGGAACTGATTAATTTAAATCCACAGTGGGTTAAAGTAGTTGCCCCAGGTGGTGAGGCAGTGCCTATAAATTGGCGGGAAAAATATAACAAGTTGCGACGTGCTGTTGGCATTGAATTCCCAGGTATGCTATATGGGTTGAAGTTGTTATTGAAGCTTTTTCAGTGTTAAACAGGTTTAATGTTTTTACTATTTTACCAGGCTACATGATTCATGAAGCTGTTTGTTGGAGTCCTGTTCATCAAAAATGGGTGTTTCTTCCACGACGTGCCTCAAAAGATCCATATAATGAGCATAGAGATGAGGAAATGGGCACCAATCTAATCCTCACTGCTGATGAAGATTTTGAGGATATTAAGGTAAAAATTCAGATTTAATGAATCATTGAACTTCGAAGTAAGAACTAAATAACATTATACCGTCAAACATCGTAAGATTTCAAGGAATAAAACGTTTATTTTCACTTAAGGAGGTGTGTCACTTATTCAGGTACAAAAAGTGATAATCTCAGGAATTCACTTACACAGATTTAATCCACATTTGTTTTAATTAAGGTGAATATTAAACTGAACTGCAATAGTTTTACAAGAAAATTTTATTTATGAACATGTCACATATTACATTTTTTACTTCTTTTAAGGTGGAAGTAAAAAATAATATACACAAAAGAGTTCATTTTGACACATTGAGTGCTTTATGAAGTTTTAAGTTGTTGCCTTTGTATTCACACAAACAAATAATTTGTCACCTGCTGGTAATAAATGTAACTTTTTGACAATGAATTGAACTATCTGCTGTCTGCATGCATGTTCTTTCTCCTAGAGTTCAACATAATTTTCAGTTAGCACACATTACAAAAATTGAAGAACATATCAGATTATCCAAAAATGTTGAAAAATGTTATCTTTTGGAGAAGCTTGAGAATGTTAAGACCTCTGACAGCAAACACCAAAAAAAAAACCTGTTGTGGTTCCTGCCACATACTCACTAAGAGAGGTTTTCTGTGTAAAAATGTCAAGACTTCATAATTCATTTCACTTATAGAAGTTTTCTCCTTGACGGTAATACAATGTTATATTTTTTACTTGGAGATGGTGACTGTGAAACAAGTTCTATTTTAGTCAGCTTGTGAAAGGAAGAAAAAAATAGGGCAAGTGTTTTAGCCTGAATGTAGTAATTTTTAAATTATTTAATGTCAAAAAACCGTTAAAAGACTGTGTGTAACATATGGAGACATACAACTTCTGCATCCACTCCAAATTAAATAAAACAGTACATAAAAATTTGGATATTATTTATAAATTGCATCAAGTGATTTCAATTAGATCTTTTGGAATAATAGTTTCCTTTCAAAGTTTTGCAAATGGTTTAGTAGAAGTATTGTAATCCTGTGCTGGAAAACTGCGAATTGACGAAAAACTTGTCAGGTCCTGGTAACGAAAAAGCGAATAAATCTTGTTATAGTAAATAAGTGGAACCGGCAATTCTTCGCCATTGCAATGTATTACACCTTACTCACTACTGGTCTGTGATTGTTAATCTCGTTTTACGCTACGCTTTGCAAATATTTTAATAGATGAAAGATTTTCTCGCGAGTATGGATTAATGTCCTGGTTTAGACATGGTTGTTAAGTAACCTGTTCTTAAAACGTTCTCCCTCAAGTTGGGGCATGCATTCGCTACGACACATACTTGGAGAAATTTGATTTACTTGGCCTAGATAACGTTCAATTAATAATTCCGGTCGATATTTTACAATCGCAGTGGACAGACTATGCAGCTAAAGGCGCGCTTAATACTTGAGGGTGCGGCAGGTTGCGTAGAGCTTCTGCTAAGGGGCGCTTGAGTCAGCATAAACGGAGAGTCAACAACGCGCGTCTATGTGCGACAGACATACGCACATTCCCGTTGTACTATACCTATATTCTTCGCACAAGTGCAAGCAATAACTTGACAAAGTTTTATCATAATCACATGAACGGTACGTCAGCGCATGAAATACGAACAAGCAAACTAAAACACATTGATTTTTATGTCAAGTTACTTCCTCTAACACGTCAGAATTGTTGTTGAGGGCCCTTGATGCCGAAAAATCGCTCGACGACAAAACGTCCGCCCGACTGTGGTTATTACTAGCGCCTAAGCCGAGCAGCCGATGTTTCTCCAATATCGATAATCTCATCGATTTAAATGGGCTTGAGGCTCTCCGAGTTTAAAAATTTTGATTTTGGCTACACTTTATACGAAACCTGAACATTTTCGAAATTTTCTCAAAAAATGACTGCACATTTTTTATTAAACTTTGTTCTCGGAAGGTGTAAAGTATGTTTAAAGAATGCTGCATATTACTTTCGTTGAAATTCCTAATTTTTCGAGAGTTGCAAAAGTTCAATATTTTTTCATTTCTTCTCCCGTGAACAAAACACGGAACGCTTAACCGAATGACGCAGGTCTTAATTTCTTTGAAATTTGTGAATTTTCGAAAATTGCAAGTTTAGAAATAAAGGCAAACAGTATGTGCTGATGTAGCTCCACTCAGAGAGTATATACTCCACTAGTTCTAATATTCAATGACATAAAAAAGATATAAAAAGACATCATACAAAATGTGTAGATAAAGTCCGAAGTAGGTTTCGATGTATTTGGACTTGAAACAGATGAATTGCGCGTTAGCCAACATGAGATGGCTAGATTAGGTGAAATACGCTAAGGGAGTCTTATCCCCACCGTACTCATCCATAACCATCCATCCGAACGAACGTTGCGAGATCAGTGAACGAAAGCGCAGGACGAGAGTTGGGAATGAGAGCTTTCTGTTTCGTAGTTCAAATAGAAATGGCGTTTTTTAATTAAACAGCTATTTTAGCATACAATGCGTTGGGCAGGCTAAAGGATGTCTGAAGTTAATCGCGTACGCAGAAGACCGGAGCCTCGACATGAAATTGGACCTGCTTAGCGAAGCGTCACCGTACATTAAAGTTTCAAATTGTAAATACGCCATTCCGCTCGCGGGCCAGTGTTGTCGTTCGCCATGTTCTTGCAGAAGTAGCCGGTTTCTTTTTGTTAGACAATGGTTAAGAGCCATCGCGATGACGCAGAAATAGCAGATATATGATAATTAGAGACGGAGTTATGTGTGTGCGTTTTTTTCTTTTTGGAAAAACACGCGCATATATATGCAGTTCTTTTTTCTAAAATACGCATGGCAAAGGCGACAAATTATACGCAAAAATGCAGCAAATAAAACTTAAAGAAATATGTAATAAAAATGAAAACAAACATTAATAATTTTGCTCTATAGTACATTTATTATCTAATACTAAATTTAATGATAGTTTACATGTGAATGTATTCATCAGACAGTAGTAATTGAAAAAATTTGATCATAACATGTTTTTCAAAATTGTCAATCAAAAAATTACTTCTAATATCTGCATACGTACGTTTGTGAATTGAAAATGCTATTTCAACATCTACTGATGTTATTGGGCATTTTTTAATTCGTGCCATTAGACTGACTCATTGACACATTAAATAATACGCTTGTAAATAGATCATTTACTAAAAGTAAAATAAAATTATTCGTCAATTACTTGCCGCTAGTCATGGGATGCGGTTTACAATACTGTTGATACAAACGATAAATATAATTATTTTCCAATGCTTTCATTTTATTTTAGCACTTGCTTTCCTCTTCAAAAAAGAAAATTTCACGGAAAAATAATTCTTGGATAACACAAGGATGCCATGTAAAAATAAACGAATTCTTTCTTTCATTTCTAAGCATCATAATGTGTCTCAAGGTTTCCTCCTGTATTTCAATAAATACAAATCATTGTTAAGAAAGGTCATAAGGTAGACTAAAATCATGAAACATAATCAGGATATTTTGAACTCCAATAATAAAACAAAAGCAATGTGGAATATAGTAAAAAAATCGACCAAATTAACAAAAAATCTTGTAGAGAAAATTGTTTTAAAAGATAATCATAGAAATGTGCACGATCCGGCAACAGTGGCTAGTATCTTTAACCAATACTTTTCGAGAATTGCTGATCTCACTAAGGGTCTCCAGCCACAAAATTCAACTTCAGACGCTTCCCCAAACATTTTAGTCACGATGTTCGTTTCCGAAACTTCTTTCGATGAAATTCTCAAAATAATCGGTAGACTAAAAAAATGTTTGGCAGGTTTAGACGAATTTTTGGATTGTTTGTTAAAGACTTGTGCGCCCTCCATTATACACCCGTTAACTCACCTATTTAATGTATCCTTATGCACAGTAATTTTTCCAGATATTTTTAAAACAGCTAAGATTAAGCCGCTTTTCAAAAAAGGAAACAAAAATGAAATTCAAAATTATCGGCCAATTTCTCTCTAGTCTGTTTTTCAACAATATTAGAGAGACGTTTTTATGTACGAATGGAAACCTTTCTTAGTAAAAACGACGCGTTTTCAGCATGGGATTCAAAAATCAAAATCTACGGAAACAGTCATATTTTCTTTCTTAAAATGTCGCCTCATCCACGGATTAAAATGAAGTACCTATTGTAATATTTTTAGATCTTTCAAAACCTTTTGACGCCATTGATCATAACATTTTACTTTTAAAATTACGTTCGTATGGAATTCGTGGTATTGCTCTAGATTGGTTATGTTCGTACCTTTACCAACGATCTCAGAGAGTAGAAATACCTTACTGGAATAATGGAACATTATGTACACACCTTTCCGATTCTTTGCTAATTGAATGTGGAGTCCCAATTTTAGCCCCCAATTCTCTATCTACTATACGTAAACGATATGCCCTCGACGGTTAGAAACCAAAGAAAGTTCTCTTTGCGGATGATACGAATATTCTTTGCAATAAAGAAACCGTAAATAGTATAATATCAGACATTTCAAATTGGTTCCATAATAACAAATTAATATAAATGAAAAGAAAACTGTTTCAATACAGTTTTCCATTTCAAATAAACGGCCTTGTACTCCATTGAAAATGAACGGAGTGCCATTGGTGTTAAGGTAAGAAGGTTTTTAGGTCTTTCAATTCTGTCAAACCTTAAATGGATCGTCCATTTAAAGCAATTGAACACTAAATTAAGTTCTTTATGCTACTCTTTCAGAATTCTTTCAAATTCAGTCAGCCTCCACACTGCTCGTTGTATATATTTCGCGAATGTTCAGACCCGCCTAAGATATGGCATAATATTCTGGGGAAATACATCTTACAGCCCCCAAACTTTTAGATTACAAAAAATAATTGTACGAATAATAAGCAAATCCCACCCACGTGATTGTTGTAAGCCTCTCTTTATCATTCTAGGTATCTTACCTCGTCTCTTGATATAAAAATCAGTGGTTTTTGTCAAAAATGGCTTATTTAAGGGCCGGAATATATTTTCAGCAAACGCTGATGTCTATAACTGCAACACTCGACATTGTAATCATATTCATCAGGCGATAGTATCAACAGCTCACTACAAAAAATTTACATACAATACATGTACATTATTTTACACCTTGCCAGATGGCATTAAATGATTAAATCCGTTACAAAAGTTTGTCCCAAGTAAAATATTTTCTGCTGCACAACTGTTTCTATATACCGAGCATCCAAACCGGGAGAGACGGCTCAGGGTATTAATTGATGTCACTGCAGTGCCTCTGACCGGTGGTCCTAGGTGCGAGTCCCGTCAGTGGTAGGATTTTCGACACTGCTTGTTAGCTAGGTCGAATTCAGTTGCTGCCGGGAGAAGATTTCTACCGGCCGACTGCTCTGATCGGTAGTTTTCCGTGGTTTCTCCGTACACCAGGCGAATGCCGGAGCAGTACCCTAACAAATGGCCCACGGACCGCGCGCGATCTCGTCCTTGCCTTATCCTCCCTTCTTACACACACACACACACACACACACACTTACACTAACATGCACTACATCACCACACATGCCGGGAGACCGGTCGGGAGTTTAGACGTTGCCCCGACTGGGGCGGTGCCCCGGCGGTGGGAAATACCTGGGTAATTTTCTAACCATTCAGTGACCAATGTTTTATAATTGTATTGCAAAGCTGCTAACTCAATGTCTCGCAATTTTTCTTCCAATATTTCATCCATCATAAGATTTATGATTTGCGGGCGGATGAAAATTTATTCCTTCGATTTTGCATTACTCATCCGTGGAATTATTTCCTGCTTTGAAAATTGATTTTGAAGAATCTATAAACAAGTGCCATTCAACTGGAATATAGAGAATATACAATTTACCCATTAACCCCTTAATGTCTGCACAAAAACAAGTACCATTCAGCAGAATATTGCGCAAAGGTTTCGTGTCTGTTTCTAAACTCTGAATTTGTTGTCCTGGCAGCAAGTAGTTTCCATTACTGTAATCTTGAGCCTAGCAGATCAGATTTTTTTCTCTGAATAAATTCAGGTCCCGTGACAAATCACTTGGGTCTTCCTGCCCTACTAAGGGCAGGCTAGTGTCAGACTTTTTGGGTTAGTAGTATGGATCCTTTTAAGTGGAGGTTTCTGTTTCTGGGGGAAACACGGCTTCAATTTCATCCGTTTTCATGATTATCGACGTTTCCGGGGATACACGTACTGGTAATTCGTCAGTGTGTGACACAGGTCACATAGCAGAAGAATATCTAGATACTTGATCGGTCACTTTTTCTTGATTTCCGGAATTCCTCCGGCCATCTGTCGGGTATACAATTGCATTTAGAATATGGACTTGAGTGCCCGTTCCAAGAAAAATCGGTCGTTAAGAGGCGTCGGCTTTCAGAGAGATTTCTTTGTATTTATTACATCAGAATTCAAGCTAATGGTAATGGTAAGAATTTGTTCACCGTGGTCACTGTAATCTAGACCATTCTTTATTATTCACATCTACTTGTGGTTTTGTTAACTACGATTTTATCTAATGCTTTTTACTTTTTCGCCTAGTGATTACGCAGTATACACAAATATTGTAATGCTGCTGGGGGAAAAACTGCGATTTTTTGACAGAAAAAATCTTCCAATTTGCGAAAATGCAGGGGTGACAGTCATTTATGATTCATTTTTTGAAGAAGAGGTAACAGCACCGTAACGTAATCGTCCTTATGACCAATGTAAGGTGGCGAACTACGATGGATTGTGTATCTTAAGAGTACAGTCACAGAAGATCGGATTGTTTTGAATTTGTGTCCTCAAACATTTGAAATGTAATTCTTGAAACAATTTTACTTTCCCGTATACGTACGTATATACGGAGTAAGTATACGAAGTAATATACGGAGATAGTTTAGAGAAAGTTATGTAAAGTCGCGGAAGATCGATTACGTAATTTCAACGGAAATACACGTTTTGAGGTCCCCTGATACTGAAAAAGTGTTTTTTTTAGAAACTAACCGTCCGCCCGTTTATCCGCCCGTCCGCCCGCCCGTGCTAAATGCTCTCCATAAAATGTCATAAACGCCATATTGCTATATCCATTGTTTTATCAAAAATTTCATAAATATAATTTTTTTGGCTTGTTTCTCACGTTAATATTTACACTAGCGGTAATTTGTTCACATATTTATTAGTACATGTGCTCTAAATAATGTCATATAAACTTTCTCGGAAACTTAACCGTTTTCTGTGAAAACTAGCTAAAAATTCCGCATTTTCAGAAACGCTCAAACGCCATTTTCTCAAAAACAGCTCCATTTTTTTTTCTTCAAACTTTTCGAACGGATGGTGCTAATTACACTCTTTATTACGACGTTAAGTTCATTTAAGGGTATATATTTTTTTCTTTTCAAAAATTACACAAATGTAATTTATTTGAAAGATCTCTCACGCCGTTAATGTGCACAGTTCCAGCGATTTGTAAACACTATTGTATATGTGAGTTAAAATGCTTCAAATGACTTCTAATGAAGTTTTTCGAAAACTCAAAAATTTTATGTAATATGCTTCAAATTTCTAATTTACAGTAGGCCATTTTCTTACAAACGTCTCCAAAGTTTTCAAACAAAATTGTCATTTAGGACGAGGTTTTACTGCACTTTAATATTCTTAAAATATTTCCATTCTACTATTAGGAAACCGAAAAATTAAGAAAATTTAAAAAGTATTTGGGGCGGAGATAGATGGCAGATGGCACGTTCGTATAGCTAGCCAAGACCGAAGGAAATAGAAAAGGAATACGGGAAAGTTCTTTAGCATCACTAGTTTCCACTATAAAGGGTACCTCTGGATAAGACGGTAAAAAGTCCCCTTAAACCAAATGGCATACGAGAAGTTACGCCATAACGTAAAAATAATATTTTTGAAAGAAGTATTGCATTTTCAAAGTGTATTTTAAATCAAGGTGATTTAATGGCAGGAAAAGAGTAAGAATGGTTTTTGATTTTTTAACAGCCCAGCAATCGAAAAAATCTGAAATAAATCCAAAACAATTTGTGTTTTGAGAGGATATTTTTGAGATTTTTTCGAGCCTGTTCCAGTCTAAGCCAGTCCATTTTAAGATACAGTAAAAATTATTTTTTGTTATTTTTTCGAAAATATTTTTTGCGTTTGAATTTGGCGCTGAGACAATACCAAACATTTTTTTCTAATAGTATGAATTATTTTCATATTTTTTTTTCAATCTGATACAATAGTGTTAAGTTGACTGAAAAAATCAAAATAAAAAGAACACCTTTTTGGCTGTAGAGGCGTGTGGGTGTTGGGCAGAAGCTAAGAAACCATTTTAAAATATTATTTTTATGTTAGAGTTATAGTGTAACTGCTCGTATGTCATTTGGTTTCGGGGCACTTTTTACCATTTTATCCAGGAATAGCCTTTATAACCACATTTTCATACTTTTTGATTGGTGTGGTGGAGACCTAACAGTTATCATTAAATAGGTTTTTTAGAAAAATACTGAGCAGTTGTTTATTTTTCAATCCAAACCGTAATTTCTCGATTATTGCAAAAATCTTACTTTCGAGATAACGGCGCTATCTATCACGAATGACAAAAAATGTTTAAGACAGATCATACGTACTTTTTGTGTAGAATTCGAATTCCGTACGTTTTGTGAACTAGTTTTTTTGTTGAATGTCACAAATGAGCGACTTTTCGGGAGCTATCGCTACGGCTCTGGCCGCAGAGAGCACAAATCGTTTCGCCCAAGGCTGAAACGTCCAGGGCGCCAGCGACCCGGAAAACCTGGAGAATTCGAGCCTCTGTTTGGCGGTCTAAGAAAAACTAATTGGTTATTATTAAAGTCGAAATTAAAGATTATTGGCAAGTTTTACATTTGGGGATTTGCAGCACAAGGATTTCGGGGAGTAAAATAATGTAATTTGAAAACGGGAGTGATTTATTGAAAGGCGTATTACTGGCAGTTGATGTTTGAGGTGAAGTGGGGTTGCAGAGAATAAGTTTCGGAGGCGGGGTAATCTTTGAAACTTGACAAAATTACTATTAGTGGCGGTGGAAGGGCTTTAAAGGGTGTCTTGGAAACACGGGCGCCTCGAGCCTGTAGCTGCGAGACTGAGCGCTTGTTTTGCTTTGCGGCGCAGGTGTCGCGCGTGGGCGAGGTGGTGGCGACGCGCGGCTTCTCCAGCTTCAAGTTCCTGCCGGACAGCGGCGACAGCGTGGTGGTGGCGCTGCGCACGCAGGAGACGCGCGAGCGCGTCGCCACCTTCATCACGGCCTTCACGCTGGCCGGCGCCGTGCTGCTGCCCGACACCCTGGTGGCCGAGCGCAAGTTCGAGGGCTTCGAGTTCATCTGAGGCGCCGCCCCTCCTCCTCCTCCTGCCCCTCGACGTGTACAAAGCGGAATAAATTATTGCACCTTTTTCGTAATGCTCCTCTTTTTCATTTATCTTTTTTCTGATTGTTCAACAGGAAATCACCTTCGGCGGCCCCATTCCACCTCGCTACCTAGGAACCCTCAAACCCTTAGGATCTATAAAGGCATTTATTTTTTACTCATATGCGTTTGCTTGTGGTTGCCTTCGATATGGAGGCTGCTTGGCGATATGCTTGTGGTAACTTACCTGGGTCGAGAAGGTCGTTACGACGGAAATATGAAAAACAGTTGAATGATGCTACATGTTCTTTTATGGAAGGAATTATAAAAGCGATATGAAAAGAATTCAAGTTAACGTCTAGTTAATTAGTAAATAAGTATACATGAATTAGTAAAATTAGTTGGAAAAAATAAAATTATTTGCCACGGGCGGGTACTGGTTCTAATGATCTCGGGCGACGAAAAGCCCTCGGGTATTTTATCGCCGCTCGAATATTAGAACCCATATAACGCCCTTGGTACATTCTTGATCCCAGGGTTTGAGTCACGATGTATTTTCGACAGTCAGTACCAGGCGAATGCCGGAGCAGCACCCTTAAAAACGGGCCATAGATCCGCGTGGTCGTCTTCTCATCCTTCACCCAGCCTTTACCCTTATACATAAACACCTACAATATATCCATTACTGTAACACTTATGCAGGCATAACAGCCGGGAACTTAAGTTTTTGCCCGACTGGAGCGGTGCCCTAGAGGAAGGAGACCCAGCAAGATCACTTGTAGGTCGGCGTCGCACCTCATGTTTCAGCGGGAAAGGAACACCTCCTCTCCACAGGAAATATGGACTTACGAATACCGCAATTGGCGCACCGGGAAGCACAAAATAATAAATCGATCAAAATTTGTCCGACAAAAGGGGCATTGGTTAAGTCATCAAACGTTTCTTTTGTTGACCTCATCAATGCTGCATGTAATATAATGGAAACAACTTAAAAACACACATGAAAAGATTCGGGAAAATAACAAAATTACCTTAAAGATAATTCGATAAACACAAAAACAACCCATCAGTGTTTAAAATATCCACATTACTAAAAAACAATATTTATTATATTGACATTAAACACTAAAGTTCACATTACGTTTTCAGATTAAAGTTACGTTAAAACTGATATGTTTCCAGGTATATCGGTCCCGATAATACATATTCGCTTAACATGTTTTCTATCTTGCGTTTTTCAATGCGTTAATACGTAGCTATTGGAACTCGTATTGCTCAAAATGATTGTGCTCGTGTCGTTTGGTCGATCGTTGACTCGAAGACTGGTTTCTGAAACAGACCTGATGTCAAATGCTCTGCATGAATAGCTATCGTCGCTCACAAATAAAGATACGTGTATCGTACGTAACGAACGATTATCAACAAAATTTGTTCAACGACTAGCTGAAGCCCTGCGATTACGTTGTGTAAAGGACTCTAGTAAAGTTACGATAAAAGTTCAACATGTGCACTAAAAGGAAAATCGAAAATTTCAAAATATTGTTTCATATCGTTCAGTGCTTATTCTTGAAGTAAATGTAATGATAATTAGGGAGGTTTACATATTCTGGAACTATTCACTATTCACTGAAAATTGAATGAAGAACACTTCGTTTTTTCTGTACATTACTTTTATATACACTCAGCGTGTTTTTAAACGCACAGATTATCTTCGAACTCGAGAAGCTCTGTATATTCACTTCGCGGACTGCAATCTCACGATATGTCTACTATTTTTGATAGATCAATGGCAACTCACTCAACAAACGGATAATCATTCCAACTACACAATGTATAGGAAATAATGTCAAATGAGGCTGATTAGTGTTTATTCTACTTATTGTAAGAAATTATAAAAATTCAGTTTTTATGCTATAAAATATAATAAGAGCAAGTGATAACACATAGGTCACACTACCTTTCATTTAAAGTGAAAATCACGAAGTTTGAGTTGTATACCGATTTATTTTTCTCTATGAAAACACTGTTTTAAATATGTAGATTTGTTGTTCGACCACAGCAGGTATGTAGTATGTCATCTCACGTTCTGTGCCTCACAATGTTTTAGATGATACGTTGCTGGGTCGTTAACGAGGCTGCGAATCGCGGAAGAGGGCTGTTTATGAAGGGGTGATGGATAAAATTGCCTACTATTGAGAAAATGTGTTACAGTGCGGTTTTTGTAACTCTGACCTTCAGGGCATTACTTTACGGTGGCATTGTCGCTGTATTTGGCTTTTTTCTCGATCGTGCCATTAATGTCGCATGATCGCAACCGTATCCAGCGCCGCGATCATGCGACATCTAGTGGCACGACCGAGAAAGAAGCGAAATACAGCGACAATGTCACCGTTAAGTGCGGCCTTGAACGACAGTTATAAAAATCGCACTATAATGTATTGATTGCCGGATAGAGGCTGTCAATAAATTTGAGCGATTTGCTTTATCAGATGGGGAATTTATTTTCTTCTTACATACGAAAATTCTGATCTTTTAAATCTGGCAGAAAATACAAAAAAAGAACAAATTCTGATGTTCATAGTTTAAATCAATATCAACATTTGCATGTGTCTTAGCCAAATAAGATCCGTATGCCTATTCTCTTTGTTTTCTAATCAAGGCAAAAATACTAGGTAAATGATTCCATCGTGCTGGTTTTTAAACGTTCAAACAATATTCCCAATCATTGATTAGATGTGTTGTTATCTGTGTTCGTATTTCAATTTTTATTGTTCGCAACTGCGTGGTTTCGGAAATTAAAGAGCCTATTGATGCCCAAAACGTATGTGTAACGCAGCCCTAAATTATTTTTGCCTCGTTCTGTTACTGCTGATACCAGGAAACTTTCTTTTTTATTAGCAATAAAATGCAATTTTGATAGAATTGTTAGAAGCCGGTTTAAAAAAAAGCCACATTGTCGACTGGCTTGCTCTCTTTGGTGTAAACAGTTATGGTCTGTGGGACTCATGATCGTGAACTTTCCGTTCATCAGTGTGTACCTAAATGCCTTTCATCGACATAGGGCGGAAAACAATTGTCTGATTCACTTGCAAGCCATACTTGTTAGGAGTTCCTGTCTGTGGTCCAATGCAATAATGCTATTGTCACTGAACGTCCTTCGAAGTGCCATCGGGAAATGCAGCAATTTTATGAGGCTGCAACTTTCTGTTTGTGTCAACCAAGAGAACTTTCCTAATGTGTAATGCCAGTACGTTTTGTGAGTGTGCCTGTAATCCCAAACCCCCTTTCCTTCTAGGGCTATATCTTAAACCTATGCCAGATTTCGCGTATATGCCAAATAATATCATCTGGTAATTATCAATAGACATCTCAGAATTGTTCGTAGAGTTCCGCACAATGTATTTAGAAAGTAGGCACGACCAAGACTTTACTGATATTTACAACTATTAAATTATTATTATGTACCAAGGTTTTAATATCTTGGCTTTCGGTTGAAAAGGTTATATATGACTATTAGGTTTAGTATTTTAGGGAAGTGGCGGGAAGTAATTGTACAGGGCCTTCGTTCGCTCACGGAAGAGAATGCGGTCCGCATGCAATTTATGTGCCATTTTTAACGTCAGTATCGTATTTAATTTTTGGAACAAAATAAATTGCAAAGTACGCACAGTACTGATTGAACGTTATCTTGTGTAAATCGCGAGTGCTGGTAACAGGGGCGTTATCGCGATGTAAGTGATACCTATACTTCGCTTTTTGTAAAGCGACCGATGTCATTAGGTTGTTACACATCCTGCCTTGTAAAATGAATATTTTTAATTAACTCGTGAACGTCCTACTCAACGAGACTCGTGGCCTCAGAAATGTGCTTATCGCTGTTCAGAAGATTCATTTTGTGAGGCTGGAGGTGTAATAATGACGTAATGTCATCGACCACTATAGAAAAATCGAAGTAGCGACGCGTCATCGAAGCCTTGCAAATGACATAAAAATATGTTGGGAAGTCTGCGTTCTCTTGAATTGACTCGACGATACTTTAGATAAAACGCAAAAGCAGAAGGCTGGAGTTTGGAAGTATTCTCGGAAATGCAGAGCGAAGCGTCAACTCGGCTCAACTTTGAAGTATTTTGGTACAAAAATATGTTTGGAATTTTGCAGTGCGCTTTGAACAGGCCAACTAAACTAACTAAAATTTGGCTGTGATTCAAAACTACAGTAAACCCTCATTAACGCGAATCCCAAGCGAACGAAATAATCCAAGTTCGTGTTATCCGATTAAACAGGTTTACAAATCTGGGTAAATTTTTGGACCAGAGACAACGAAGTTGTTTTCGTTAGTATTTTCGCTCACCGAATTCAAATCCGTAACTCGTTTCTCACCATCTGGTCATATTTCTTTGATTTCTCGCGTTGACAGTATTGAGGTCTCGCGTCTGCTGATCGCGTCAATACCGTGGTTGTTTCATTCGTATTCGAGTATTTTTATGGTTCTAAACTGAAGGTGAGTGAAAAAGGCCAAAAACGTCGTGTAAAATCAACGTAGAGTATTTTTATCATGTTTGTGGCTGGTATATAGTTGGCAAAAAGGGTAAAGCCATAACATATGTTTTGAATAACGCTTATCTTTACTACTTTGATTCAGTGTCAATAGCACGAAAAGCTAGGATACCAAAATTGTTCTGCAACGAGTGTCGAACCAAGCGGTACAAATTGTCGAGGGGCGAGAGAAGCTATTTTCCATTTTCATCGCGGATGCTGTGAAGATAACCTCAGACCTCACGTAGATGGTAGTTACTTTTGCTTACGAACGTGGTCGATATAAATTCCAAAATTTTAGTCATTGAAATATCCCGAAGTTTCATCAGTGTTGAAGCCAGTATACCCGGGACAACAAAGTGACTGTGCTACACCTCTTGTTGATCCAACTCGTGTGTTACTACTATCTTTACACATTAAACTTGATCTTATAAAAATTGACCGAGATGGACCGGGGTTCGAGTATCTGATAAAGCTCTTTGTCAAAATTTCTTACACCAAAATGAAAAGAGTTTGACGGACCCAATATTAGAAGACTGATGATGAACGACTTTACTAAACGTTCATCGGCCACGGAAGCAGCAACATAGGAGTCATTCAAGAATATTGTTTGAATCTTCCTTGGTAAAAGGAACTAGCGATGAGCAAGAAGAACGACTAAACCAAGATTTACAAACAACCTAGAAATACTACAAGGGTTTTTGGGACGAAGGCATGCTGAGCGATTATTGTTGGTCTCATATACGTGAGACGAACTTAAAAAATTACAAACGGCGCAGTTCTACTGCAATTCATTCCTGATTTTGTTATGTTTTTCCAAATAAAAGAATGATTTTGGGTTAAAAATTGCAAACCATGGTTCATACATTTATCTAAGAAACCTGACCTGAGAGCCGAAAACGGGCTGCGGATTTGTAATCAGCGCCAAAAGTTGCCTTAAGAACTGCTTTCAGCTCATCTGGTCCAAAACCGTGTAAACCTGTGTTATTATAAATGACCGTATCGCTGTAATCCCTTGCCGGGACCCAAATTTTGTTCGTGTTACGGTGAAATTCGTGTTAAGCGAGTTCGTGCTAACGAGGGTTTACTGTATAAACATATTGATCATTTCAAATATCGTTTCTACTAATCGCTGTGAAATTTTTATATTCCCATCACCAACAGCCAATCAGAATATTTGGTACACGTGACACCTCGCACAGTTTTTAGATATTTTCCCAAATTACCTCTGCCTTTGGCCAATTCTAATCAATATAGCTCAGACCGCTAGGGCTGCCAATCGCCTGGATGCGTTTCAAACTAAATGAATGCTAATCGTCTGGCGCACGCTACAACCCATTGCCACATGCAGTTACAGCGATTTCAAGCAGCTCTGTCTGCTGCCTGGGGCGAGGGACACCGCATTGTCGCTCGCTGCTGTTGAGTTCTTCTCAGACGGGGACGACATTGCTGCTACTGCTTCTGCTGCTCCTGCTCCGCAGGTAGGTTGCCGCTGTAATGCACTAGTCGTTTGTTAGTCGTATGTCCTGCTTAGCAGCAGAAGTTGTTGGGGAACATGAAATAAACAAGTAGAAAGCTTTGAGATGTCGAAGTGAGTAGACCTATATAGCTTCTTAGATACACGATACCCGTGATTGATGAACTGTAGATAGTTCTCTGGAATATTTGCATAAGTACCCGCAATGCCAGGCATTAGAACCTTGAAAATATTGTGAAGTATTAAAACTACATTGTTAAGAAAGAATATAATTTATTAAGACAAATTGGCGGATGGTCAGCTGGTCCATGCTTGGCATTGCGGACCATTATGACGCTACACCATCTGCCGGCCAGATTTGTAGCTATAAGAAAATACTTTTATAGTGTGGCGTGTTATCCGATAATATTCATAATAATCTGCAACCTAAATATATCCAAACTACCCTAGATTTTCTCTAACCTGTGAAAGTCTGAGAAAATTGCTATTGAAGTAGGAATTACCAAAATGATAAGGGCGGGCGGTCCGTAAACCTCTGTTGTTATTTTCCTGCAATATTTTGGTTAACTCAGGGTTCTTATCGCATATCGTGCCCCTCGTGAAGTCGATTTACTAATACTAGCATTAAGTGTATATTACGCATATAGAAATGTAGAATGTTAACTGAACTTTGTAAAACACGAAAAAGTTTATAATAAAACAAAAACATACTAATTTAAGAATATAGTGACAAAGTAAACGAAATTATGTTGTTCCAAGTACGTTCCAGTTGACCTTTCACTACGCGTGTCCAACGGTCGTGACGACGGTCTATTGGCGACTGACCTTCGTAATAAACAAAATAACATAGAGCCAGCACAAGTAATAATTTTAACGTATTTTATACAAAAGCACTTTGTTACCGAACAGTTTTCTAGGAAAAAAAAGAAAACTAATTCATGGAAGTTAATGAAGAAACTGACTTATAATGAATTAACTGAGGGGCGTATATGGAGAAAATGGTTTTACAAAGGATTGAAAATAATCCCTATGAAATTTCTCGGGGTTTTCAAGTCAGAATAGTCGCATGAAACCACGCGTTTTCAAAACTTCTGAAATTCCTCGTTTGCGGGTTCATATTATATCAGTCGTTGTCTATTATCATTCTCCGATCTCACGGCGTCTGTAATCAATTCGTACGGAAGGGGGGACGATAAAAGACGTACATAAAATGAACGTCTTTAAGGTTCAGGGCATTAGTCTTCCGCCTAACAACTTTAAAAATTTAATAGAAGTTAAAAAGATCTCTCTAAGGCACTGTAAATGCAAGACTCGCGAAAAAGAGGGGTGGAATTTGATAGAAAATCAACGTTATCGGAGCATTATTGTGATTACATTAAAATTAAATTAAAAATGCTTGGTGAAATCAAATCAGAAATATATCTTGTGATTAAATTTAAAAAATTGTTTTCTATTCACTAGATTTTAATTCAGATTTATCTCAAGTTTTGTTAAAGTCGCTTATATACCTCGGCAAGGGAGGAGGAGGGGGGGTAAAACTGAAACGTTCATCCTAGGAAGGTGTTTGAAAGTGCTACAAATTCGGGGGGGGGATTAAGAACTAATATATTGCAATCGTATTTTTTAAATATTTGCAAACAAAAATCTGAATGAGAAGGTTTTCCGTCACCTTGCAATGACAAACATATTCAGGCGTAATTATATAATGTTTGGAAATAATAGGGTATACCATTAATTCCATTATGGAACAAGAGGACACTTCTTATAAAATGTTTAATGCAATAATTTATTTTTCGTAAAGACAAAATACCTACTACTTACAAAATAAATACTTCAATCATAGTAATCACTTTCACAATCACACAATAGGCCTACTTCATTATCATTACGGTCTTTTCCACTTCTATACCAGAAGTATTTGGTGGATAATGAAATTTCCCTCAACAATTATACTTTGCTTTGCTTTGGTTTGGTTTGAACCTTGCAACAAACACTTTGAACTTTTCTTTACGTATTCAAGACTTTGTGGCATCATGCTCCAAATATAAGCATCACAGACATTAAGTCCAAAGGCCAGCAGACCAGTATTAAAACAACTGAGCCCAGAACCTATACCCAGCATCATTACGTAGTACCTAATAGCTAATGGCAGCATTGTCGCGTTATATGGGGGTAAAGGACATATCAAGGAATACAGTGGATCTATGCTTTTGGCGGTTGTTAGGCGTGCTAATTGAAGTTAAATGTCATTTATTTACTCACCATTTATTTATACAAATGTTAAGTTGTGGGGGTCACTAATAAGTTGGAAAAAAAAGTACAGTATCCTTCGCACACCATACGTCTAGGTTGTATTTAAAAGTAATACACCCTTCAACTAAAAAAGTGCATTTCGTCTTTTCTTGTAAAATCCACCCAGACAATTTTCTTATAACAAAAAGGGGACGTATGGTAACTCTAGGAATGAAAGCGCAGAATCCGCCGACATTTTACCGTGGCTTGGAATATTCTATGCATCCGTGCGAATTCATTTCTACAACACAACACAGGATATATGGTCAGGGATACCCTTCATTAATGGCATACTTTAGTAAAGAAAAAGCAAATATCGGACGATGTTTAACCATTATTTTGAGTATCCTTGTGCATTTTTCAAATTCTGCAATACCATATTAGTCAAAAGCAAGAAGGCTTTAGGAGAGAAAAGGCAAAAATCCGTCGAGTCATCGCATTTGGAGTACCCTTTTGCATCTGTGCAGGTTCTGCGTTGTAAAATTAGTCAAAAGTATACTTTAAAAAGTACTTTCTGAAGAAAAAACGATTGTTTTAAAGCATCCGTTGTCATTTCCCCTTCTTTTAGTGTATCTTCATGTATCCATGTAGATTCTGAATTGCCATATTAGTCAAAAGTGTATTTGTCCAATCGTAAAGTATTGATACATCCCATATCCGCCAGTACTATACCTTCATTTGGATTATCATCATGCATTCGTGCAGATTCATTTCAATATTAGTCAAAAATGTATTTGTCCAAGTGTACTCTGTACAATACAAATGCAAGAAAAAAACGCCCAATACGTATTGATTCATTATTTGCCACATTTTCAAAAGTTATTTCCTTATCTTTGTCGTTCTTTCTTAAAGTTTCATCGTTTCTTTCTTAAAAAATTATCCAAGAGTACTTTCTCTTTATAAAACCCATTTTTCGGAAAGAGAACACAATATGTCAATGTTTTTCCTTTATATGGAGTACTGGGCGGGCAAAAAAAAAATATACATTGACATATTAGCCGAAGTCAAGCGACCAGCTCAAGAAAGAAAACTCAAAACTCCGGCCATGTTTTCATTTATTTGGAATGTGCTCATGAAACGGTGCCGATTTTTATTTACAGATTATTTAAAATTTCATTTTTGTAAGCGTGTTATTTTCATAAAACACTGTCTGGCAAGAATAAGGGTGAAAATCCGTCCCTCCTTTGTTTGGATTATTCTCACGCCCACGTTAAACTGAAATGTGCATGTTTTGCGTGTAAATTTGCTGTTACTGTAAAGCGCAATCACATGTCAGCATTTTACCATTCTGACGACTGTCTTTGTGAAAAATTTATTTATTGTATTTCTTGGGAGAAAAGACGTCCAAATATTTGTATCTTCTGCGTCAATTTACCGTTTCTGTAAGGAAGGACAACGCAATAACACGTAAGCATTTTAGCTTTCTGACGATTTTCTTCATGCAAAGCTGAAGTATTCTATTTCTGGGGAGAAAAAGCGTTTACATGTTAGTATCTGCTGTGTTTATTTACAGTTTTTGTATGATGTCAAACGCAATCACCCGTCGGCATTTTACCTTTCAGACGATTGCCTTGTTGCAAAAGTTAAGTAATCTTTTATCGAGGAGAAAATTGTTAAACAGTTTGCATTTTCTGCACTAATTTACTGTTCCGGTTAGGAGGGAATGCGCAATCACACGTTTGCATTTGCATTTTACGGTTTATATGTTTGTCTTCATGCAAACCTAAAATATTATATTTTTGGGAGTAAAAAGCGTTGAATTATTATTATTATTATTATTATTATTATTATTATTATTATTATTATTATTATTATTATTATTATTATTATTATTATTATTTTCTGTGTAAATAAACTGATTGTGTATAAAAATCAAAGCGCAATAACCCGTCGGCATTTTACCAATTTGACGACAGTCTTCTTTCAAACTTAAACTATTATACTACTGACGGCAAGAGGCGTTCACATATTAGTATCTTCTGTGTACATTTATTCATCGTGAAAGAACGAAAAACCCAAATTCCGTCGCAAATTTACCTTTCTGACGAACCTTTATGCCAAGGCTAAGCATTTTATATCTGGGGAACAAAAGCGATTCATTATTCGCATTTTCTGTGACTATTTACTGTTATTATAGCCAATGATAGCGCAATCACTCGTCGGGATTTTACGTTATTGTGGATTGTTTTCGTTCGAAAACAGTTATCATACTTATGAGGAAAACACGTTCAAATATTTCTATCTTCTGTGTTAATTTATAGTTCCTGAAAGGACAAATAGTGCAATAAACCACCAGCATTTTACTTCTTTACGTTTTTGTCTATTGTCTTCATTCGGAAGTTAAGTATTAGATTTTTTGAGAGAATACACATTGAAATATTCCTAACATCTGTGTTAATTAACAGTTGTAGTAAAAAGAGGTAGTGTATTCACGCGTCAATATATTACTTTTGCGTCGATATTATTCATTTAAAAAAATTATTCAACTTCCTTTAAAAACATTCATTTATTCCAATATTCTATGCTAATTTATTGATCCTGCATTGATGGATTGATTGCGCAAATTCTTGGAAAAAAACACGTTGAAATTATCCAAATTCTATATATTCATTTAAATAACTTATTTTGTCTCTGTTAGTTTATAATTTCTGAGAGGCAAGACAGCAAAATTAACCGTCGGTACTTAACTTTAAGTCGATTGTCATTATTCAAAAATTAAGTATTGCATTTCTTACCAGAAAAGAAATTGAATAATACCTATTCTCTGATAAACGGTAGGGAATTTCCAGATAGCAAGGGTCTTGAAATATTTCTGTCTTCTGTGAGAGTGAATAATTTCTGAAAGGAAAGGTTAGCGCAAATAACCGTCGGCGTATTACCTTTATGTAGATTGTCATCATTCAAAGGTTAAGCACTTTACTTCTTGAGAGAAAGCATCTTCAAATATTTCGGTCTTTTGTGTTATGGTATAATTTTTGTAAGGAAATGTCAGGGCAAATAACTGTCAGCGAATTACCTTTATGTAGATTGTTATCATTCAAAGGTTAAGTACATTACGTCTTGAGAGAAAGCATCTTCAAATATTCCTGTCTTCTGTGTTATTGTATAATTTCTGTAAGAAAAACTTAGCGCAAATAACAGTCGATAACCTTTATGAAGAGTGTCATCATTCAAAGGATAGGCACTCTACTTCTTGAGAGAAAGCATCTTCAAATATATCTGTCTTCAGTGTTATTGTATGATTTCTGTAAGGAAATGATAGCGCAAATAACCGTCGGCGTATTACTTTTATGTAGATTGTTATCAATCAACGGTTAAGCACTTTACTTCTTGTGTGAAAGCATCTTCAAATATTTCTGTCTTCTGAGTTATTGTATAATTTCTGTAAGGAAATGTTAGCGCAAAAAACCGTCGGCGTATTACCTTAGATGTAATGTTATGTAGATTGTAATCATTCAACGGTTAAGCGCTTTACTTATTGGGAAAAAGCATCTTCAAATATTTCTGCCTTCTGTGTTATTGTATATTTTCTGCAAGGAAATGTTAGCGCAAATAACCGTCGGCGTATTACCTTTATGTAGATAGTAATCATTCAGAGCTTAAGCACTTTACTTATTGGGAAACAGCATCTTCAAATATTTCTGCCTTCTGTGTTATTGTATAATTTCTGCAAGGAAATGTTAGCGCAAATAACCGTCGGCGTATTACCTTTATGTAGATTGTCATCACTCAACGGTTAAGCACTTTACTTCTTGAGAAAAAGCATCTTCAAATATTTCTGTCTTACGCGTTATTGTATAATTTCTGAGAGGAAATGTTTACGCAAATAACCGTCAGCGTATTACCTCTATTTAGATTGTCATCATTCAACGGTTAAGCACTTTACTTCTTGTGTGAAAGCATCTTCAAATATTTCTGTCTTCTGAGTTATTGTATAATTTCTGTAAGGAAATGTTAGCGCAAATAACCGTCGGCGTATTACCTTTATGTAGATTGTCATCATTCAAACGTTAAGCACTTGACTTCTTGAGAGAATGCACTTTCAAATATTTCTGTCTTCTGTGTTATTGTATAATTTCTGTAAGGGAATGGTAGTGCAAATAACTTTCGGCGTATTATCTTTATGTAGATTGTCATCATTCAGTACCTAAGCACTTTACTTATTGAGAAAAAGCAGCTTCAAATATTTTTTCTCTGTGTTATTGTATAATTTCTGTATGGAAATATTATTGCAAATAACCGTCGGCGTATTACCTTTATGTAGATTGTCATCATTCAAATTTTAAGCACTTTACTTCTTGAGTAAACGCATCATCAAATATTTCTCTTTTCTGTGTCATTGTATAATTTCTGTAAGGGAATGTTAGCGCAAATAACTTTCGGTGTATTATTTTTATGTAGATTGTCATCATTCAATGGTTAAGCACTTTACTTATTGAGAAAAAGCAGCTTCAAATATTTTTTCTCTGTGTTATTGTATAATTTCTGTATGGAAATATTATTGCAAATAAACGTCGGCGTATTTCCTTTGTGTAGATTGTCATGCAACGGTTATGCACTTTATTTCTCTAGAGAATGCATTTTCAATTATTCTTGTCTTCTGTGTTATTGTACAATTTCCGTAAAGAAGTGTTAGCGCAAAAAACCGTCGGCGTATTACCTTTATGTAGATTGTCATCATTCAATTGTTAAGCACTTTACTTATTGAGAGAAAGCAGCTTCAAATATTTTTTCTCTGTGTAATTGTATAATATCTGTATGGAAATGTTATTGCAAATAACCGTCGGCGTATTACCTTTGTGTAGATTGTCATCATTCAATTGTTAAGCACTTTACTTATTGAGAGGAAGCATCTTCAAATATTTTTGTCTTCAGGGTTAGTGTATAATTTCTGTAAGGAAAGTATAGCCCAAAAAACCGTCGGCGTATTACTTTTATGCAGATTTCCATCATTCAAAGGTAAAGCACTTTGCTTCTTGAGAGGAAGCATCTTCTAATATTTCTGTCTTCTGTGTTAGTGTATAATTTCTGTAAGGAAAGGATAGCGCAAAAAACCGTCGGCGTATTACCTTTATGTAGATTTCCATCATTCAAAGATCAAGCACTTATTTCTTGAGAGGATGCATCTTCTAATATTTCTGTCTTCTGTGTTAGTGTATAATTTCTGTAGATAGATAGATAGATAGATTTATTAAAGTTCGCTTTGAGCTAATGCTCGGTGGCAAACATGATAACAATTAAAATTAGAATTACTAATCATTTTCAACATTTACAATTGGGTTTACTATTATAATTAGGAGTCGATATAATAGTTCCAATTTATTTCTAGCTAACTCTAAATTCACTTCTAGTTTACATAACACTTCACTACACTACACTACACTGCACTCCCCTTCACTACACTACACTCCCTTCCCCCCCACTACACTACACTTCACATCACTTCACTGTATAAGAGCCATGACGATAATTATTATGACAATAATAATAAAAGTAATAGTAATATTAATAATAATAATAAAAGCAATAATAATATTAACAATAACAATAATAATAAAAGTAATAATAATATTACTACTACTACTACTACTACTACTACTACTACTACTAATAATAATAATAATAATAATAATAATAATAATAAAGATAAATGTCTCAGTATTATTCGAGATACCCTAGATGGAATGAAGCATATTTTTAAATTTGGCTACATTGGAAGGAAGAGCCTCTAGTGCTTCTGCAGGTAGTTTATTCCAATGTACTATAGTGCGATTCACAAAGGAGAACTTGCCTACATCAGTTCTTTGCTTTCTACATCGTATTTTCCGAAGATGGTCTCCTCTGCTTTTATAATCAGATTTCTGTAATCTTTTACCGATATCTGTCCATGCTGTGTCCCCTCTGTATGTCTTATACATTACGCATAAACGCGCCCGTTCCCTTCTCTTAGATAAGGACTCCCATTCTTCTCGTTCGTCACCAACGCACCCGTGATTTACAAACTTTGAGGCCCGTTTTTGAATTTTATCTAACGCTTCGATTTGCCCTTTTCTGTACGGGTCCCAGCATGCCGCTCCGTATTCTAAAATTGGACGAACAAGTGAAGTATATGCTAGGGATCGGGTATTTGGACTACTATTTTTTAGAATACGCATTACAAAGTGCAGCGCTCTCCAGGATTTTTTAACCGTATTGTTAATATGATCCGACCAACCTAAGTCGCTTCGCAGGACCAAACCCAAATACTTACAGTTTTTTACACGTGGTATAACGTTAGTTCCTAATTCATAACTGGAGAGTACGTTCGAGCGAGACTTGGTAAAGCAAATGAATTTACTCTTTTCCGGATTTAATTCCATCTTATTTCTGCACGCCCAGTTCCATAAACAGTTAAGATCGCCCTGTAAAACATTTTCGTCCTCAGACGAGCCAATACTCCTATATACTATGCAATCGCCTGCGAATAGTCTAACTTTTGATTTTAATCCAGTTGCAATATCATTAATAAACGCTAAGAATAGCAAAGGCCCTAACACACTCCCCTGGGGGACCCCCGAGGTTACATCGGCTTTCGATGAATATTTGTCTCCTATTCTGACTGTTTGAGTGCGCCCCGTAAGAAATTCTTTTATCCACAGGATTATTCTATGATCTATTCCCGTTTTTGACAATTTGGAAATTAAAAGGCCATGTGGAACAAGATCAAATGCCTTAGAAAAATCTAATATTATTGCGTCGACCCTACTCCCTTCGTCTATTGAATCAGCTATGTCCTGACAGAAAGCAATTGTCTGGCTGTCGCACGAATACCCAGGACGAAAACCGTGTTGATTTTGAAATAGCCAATCAGTTTTATTCCAAACTCGTCTAATATACTCCGCGATTATGTGTTCCATCTGTTTGCATACGACTGATATCAAACTTATAGGCCTGTAATTGTTAACAATCCTTCTGTCTCCTCCCTTGTGAATCGGCACTACGACTGCCTCTTTCCAATTTTGAGGAATCATGCTATTACTTACAGTAACCTCCATTAAGCGCGCAAGGTACGGAATCATAACTTCCCCTCCCAGTTTTAGTATTTCTCCAGGTATTCCATCAGGACCTACTGATTTATTTCTCCTAATTTTTGCAATTCGTTTTCTAATAATTCCTCCATCGATTCGAAAGGTTTCTATTATGGGTGTTGTTTCACTTACTAGGGTTTGATCCTTCGGCTTGAAAACAGATTAATGTCTGTTTAAACAAGCCGCCTTTTCACTGTCATCTGTAATTAACGAACCATCTGCCCCGCAGATCGCTAGAATACTTTCTTTGTTCCCTTTCTTATGTCTCACATACTTGAAGAAATTTTGCCAACAGGTCAATCGGTCGCTTAGAATTGATTTTAGGTAATTTTCTTGGGTATGTAACTTTAATGCTAATAGGTCTTTGGATAATTGTAGAAAATTATTTTTCTGATCCTTATTTATATTACGTTTACTATACGCTTTCCTAACCTGCCTTTTCAGTCGCCTCACTTCTTTGTTATAGTACACAGGATCCGAATGGCACCGTAGTTTCCTGGTAGGCACGAATTTTGCTAAGCATTCAGAAATAATGTTCTTAAAATTTGACCAGATCTGTTCTACTGTACATCCGCTAGAAGCCCAAGCCGGAAAATTGCTTTTCAAGTATAATTGCATGTTTGTGACGTTTGTTCCAGAAAACTGAAAAATTTCTCTTTCTTTTACAAGATCATTTCGTTTACCCTCTCTGCACATTTTTAGGAGGACTCCTTTGTGATCGCTAATTCCAGGAATTACCTCGCAGGCAAGAAGTTGGTCTGCCGGTCTAATAAGGAAAACGTCCAGTAAAGCATTATCGCGGGTCGGTTTGGTCACTACCTGTGTTAAGCCATTTTCCCAGACCAGTTCGTTAATGAGGCGTTGAGCGGCGCCTTCAGCCCCCACATCCCCCTCCCAGCTAACATGCGGTAAATTTAAGTCTCCTCCAATAATGACATTTTTCCCTGATTACACGGGTTCTCTCTGTAAGTCTATGCAACGGTTCGTGTCCGTCTTGCTGTGGTCTATAAGCGCCTATAATTTCCCACTGATTTTTTGAATTCCTATCTCGAATGTCAACACCTATGATTTCAAATTTGTCGTCCACCCATGCCTATACTGCTCCGAAGTTGTCTTTTATACATATAAAAACTCCCCCACCAATGCGATCGCGCCGGAATATTAAAAAAGTGGTGTGAAGATTTCAGCATTTAATATTTCCGCATTGAGCCATGACTCCGTACCGATCACGACATCTACATTATACGATTCTACCATGTTCCAGAAATGAACAGATTTATTGTAAATACTCCTACAATTAACCTGCAGAATGACTAGAGACTCACCTTCTGCGTAGTTCCTTATTCTAATGCCGCCGTCTCTCGCCGTCATTCCCGCGTCGCTGTCGGGCGATAAGTTGCCGTTCATCGTTGCTGCCACCACGACGCCGTTCCTCCCCGCCGCCACTGCGTCGTCAGCCGTCACTGCCACTTCACCATCCCTCGTCGCCGCCGCGTAGCCGTCCCACGACGCCGTCACCGCGCCGCTAAGGAAAAAGTAGCGCGAAAACCCGTCGGCGCGAAAACCTTTATGCAGATTTACATCATTCAAATGTCACGCACTTTACTTCTTGAGAGGAAGCACCTTACTAATATTTCTGTCTTCTGTGTTAGTGTATAATTTCTGTAAGGAAATGTTAGCGCAAAAAACCGTCGGCGTATTACCTTTATGCAGATTTCCATCATTCAAAGGTCAAGTACTTTACTACTTGAGAGGAAGCATCTTCTAATATTTCTGTCTTCTGTGTTAGTGTATAATTTCTGTAAGGATATGTTAGCGCAAAAAACCGTCAGCGTATTACCTTTATGCAGATTTCCATCATTCAAAGGTCAAGTACTTTACTACTTGAGAGGAAGCATCTTCTAATATTTCTGTCTTCTCTGTTAGTGTATAATTTCTGTAAGGAAAGGATAGCGCAAAAAACCGTCGGCGTATTACCTTTATGCAGATTTCCATCATTCAAAGGTTAAGCACTTTGCTTCTTGAGAGGAAGCATTTTACTAATATTTCTGCCTTCTGTGTTAGCGTATAATTTCTGTAAGGAAAGATAGCGCAAAAAACTGTCGGCGTAATACCATTATGCAGATTTCCATCATTCAAAGATCAAGCACATTACTTCTTGAGAGGAAGCATCTTCTAATATTTCTGTCTTCTGTGTTAGTGAATAATTTCTGTAAGGAAATGTTAGCGCAAAAAGCCGTCGGTGTATTACCTTTATACAGATTTCCATCATTCAAAGGACTAGAACTTTACTTCTTGAGAGGAAGCATCTTCTAATATTTCTGTCTTCTGTGTTAGTGAATAATTTCTGTAAGGAAAGGATAGCGCAAAAAACCGTCGGCGTAATAACTTTATGCAGATTTCCATCATTCAAAGGTTAAGAACTTTACCTCTTGAGAGAAAGCATCTTCTAATATTTATGTCTTCTGTGTTAGTGTATAATTTGTGTAAGGAAAGGGTAGCGCGAAAATCCGTCGGCGTATTACCTTTATGCACATTTCCATCATTCAAAGGTAAAGCACTTTGCTTCTTGAGAGGAAGCATCTTCTAATATTTCTGTCGTAGTGTTAGTGTATAATTTCTGTAAGGAAAGGTTAGCGTAAAAAACCGTCGGCGTATTACCTTTATGCAGATTTCCATCATTCAAAGGTTAAGCACTTTGCTTCTTGAGAGGAAGCATCTTCTAATATTTCTGTCTTCTGTGTTAGTGTATAATTTCTGTAAGGAAAGGATAGCGAAAAAAACCGTCGGCGTATTACCTTTATGGAGATTTCCATCATTCAAAGATCAAGCACTTATTTCTTGAGAAGCTGCATCTTCTAATATTTCTGTCTTCTGTGTTAGTGTATAATTTCTGTAAGGAAAGAGAAGCGCGAAAAACCGTCGGCGTATTACCTTTATGTAGATTTCCATCATTCAAAGATCAAGCAATTATTCCTTGAGAGAGAGCATCTTCTAATATTTCTGTCTTATATTATAGTGTGTAATTTCTGCAAAAAAAAAAGGTAGCGCAAAAAAACGTCGGCGTATTACCTTTATGCAGATTTCCATCATTCAAAGATCAAGCACTTTAGATCTTGAGAGGAAGTATCTTCTAATATTTCTCTCTTCTTTGTTAGTGTATAATTTCTGTAAGGATATATTAGCGCAAAAAACCGTCGGCATATTACCTTTATGCAGATTTGCATCATTCAAAGATCAAGCACTTTACTACTTGAGGAGAAGCATCTTCTAATATTTCTGTCTTCTGTGTTAGTGCATAATTACTGTAAGGAAAGGATAGCGCAAAAAACCGTCGGCGTAATACCTTTATGCAGATTTGCATCATTCAAAGTTCAAAAACTTTACTTCTTGAGAGGAAGAATCATCTAATATTTCTCTCTTCTGTGTTAGTGTATAATTTCTGTAAGGATATGTTAGCGCAAAAAACCGTCGGCATATTACCTTTATGCAGATTTGCATCATTCAAAGATCAAGCACTTTACTTCTTGAGGGGAAGCATCTTTTAATATTTCTGTCTTCTGTGTTTATGTATAATTTCTGTAAGGAAAGGATAGCGCAATAAACGGTCGGCGTAATACCTTTATGCAGATTTTCATCATTCAAATGTCAAGCATTTTACATCTTGAGAAAAAGCATCTTACTAATATTTCTGTCTTGTGTGTTAGTGTATAATTTCTGTAAGGAAATGTTGGCGCAAAAAACCGTCGGCGTATTACCTTTATGCAGATTTCCATCATTCAAAGGTCAAGTACTTCACTTCTTGAGAGGAAACTTCTTCTATTATTTCTGTCTTCTGTGTTAGTGTATAATTTTTGAAAGGAAAGGTTAGCGTAACAAACCGTCGGCGTATTACCTTTATGAAGATTTCAATCATTCATAGGTCAAGCACTTTACTTCTTGAGAGGAAGCATCTTACTAATATTCCTGTCTTGTGTGTTTGTGTACAATTTCTGTAAGGAAAGGATAGCGCAAAAAACCGTCGGCGTATTACCTATATGCAGATTTCCATCATTCTAAGGTTAAGCAATTTGCTTCTTGAGAGGAAGCATCATACTAATATTTCTGTCTTCTGTGTTAGTGTATAAATTCTGTAAGGTAAGCATAGCGCAAAAAACCGTCGGCGTATTACCTTTATGCAGATTTCCATATTTCAAAGGTCTAGCATTTTACTTCTTGAGAGGATGCATCTTCTAATATTTCTGTCTTTTGTCATTGTGTATAATTCCTGTAAGGAAAGGATAGCGCAAAAAACCTTCGGCGTATTACGTTTATGCGGATTTCCATCATTCAAAAGTTAAGCACTTTACTTCCTGAGAGGAAGCTTCTAATATTTCTATCTTCTGTGTTAGTGTATAATTTCTGTAAGGCAATGTTAGCGCAAAAAAACGTCGGCGTATTACCTTTATGCAGATTTGCATCATTCAAAGATCAAGCCATTTACTTCTTGAGAGGAAGCATCTTACTAATATTTCTGTCTTCTGTGTTTGTGTGTACTTTCTGTAAGGAAAAAATAGCGCAAAAAACCGTCGGCGTATTACCTTTATGCAGAATTCCATCATTCATAGGTCAAGTACTTTACTTCTTGAGAGGAAGCATCTTCTAATATTTCTGTCCTCTGTGTTAGTGTAAAATTACTGTAAAGAAATATTAGCGCAAAAAACCGTCGGCGTATTACCTTTATGCAGATTTGCATCATTCAAAGATCAAGCACTTTACTTCTTGAGAGGAAATATCTTACTAATATTTCTGTTTTCTGTGTTTGTGTGTAATTTCTGTAAGGAAAGGATAGCGCAAAAAACCGTCGGCGTATTACCTTTACGCAGATTTCGATCATTCAAAGGTTAAGCACTTGGCTTTTTGAGAGGAAGCATCTTACTAATATTTCTGCCTTCTGTGTTAGCGTATAATTTCTGTAAGGAAAGATAGCGCAAAAAACTGTCGGCGTAATACCTTTATGCAGATTTCCATTATTCAAAGATCAAGCACATTACTTCTTGAGAGGAAGCATCTTCTGTCTTCTGTGTTAGTGAATAATTTCTGTAAGGAAATGTTAGCGCAAAAAGCCGTCGGTATATTACCTTTATACAGATTTCCATCATTCAAAGGACTAGAACTTTACTTCTTGAGAGGAAGCATCTTCTAATATTTCTGTCTTCGGCGTTAGTGTATAATTTCTGTAACGAAAGGATAGCGCAAAAAACCGTCGGGGTAATACCTTTATGCAGATTTCCATCATTCAAAGGTTAAGCACTTTACTTCTTGAGAGAAAGCATCTTCTAATATTTATGTCTTCTGTGTTAGTGTATAATTTGTGTAAGGAAAGGGTAGCGCGAAAATCCGTCGGCGTATTACCTTTATGCACATTTCCATCATTCAAAGGTAAAGCACTTTGCTTCTTGAGAGGAAGCATCTTCTAATATTTCTGTCATAGTGTTAGTGTATAATTTCTGTAAGGAAAGGTTAGCGTAAAAAACCGTCGGCGTATTACCTTTATGCAGATTTCCAACATTCAAAGGTTAAACACTTTGCTTCTTGAGAGGAAGCATCTTCTAATATTTCTGTCATAGTGTTAGTGTATAATTTCTGTAAGTAAATGTTAGCGCAAAAAACCGTCGGCGTATTACCTTTATGCAGATTTCCATCATTCAAAGGTTAAGCACTTTTCTTCTTGAGACGATGCATCATCCTAATATTTCTGTCTTCTGTGTTTGTGTATAATTTCTGTAAGGAAAGGATAGCGCAAAAAACCGTCGGCGTATTACGTTTATGCGGATTTCCATCATTCAAAAGTTAAGCACTTTACTTCCTGAGAGGAAGCTTCTTCTAATATTTCTGTCATAGTGTTAGTGTATAATTTCTGTAAGTAAATGTTAGCGCAAAAAACCGTCGGCGTATTACCTTTATGCAGATTTCCATCATTCAAATGTCACGCACTTTACTTCTTGAGAGGAAGCATCTTCTAATATTTCTGTCTTCTGTAGTAGTGTATAATTTTTCAAAGGAAAGGTTAGCGCAAAAAACCGTCGGCGTATTACGTTTATGCAGATTTGCATCATTCAAAGGTTAAGCACTTTTCTTCTTGAGACGATGCATCATCCTAATATTTCTGTCTTCTGTGTTTGTGTATAATTTCTGTAAGGAAAGGATAGCGCAAAAAACCGTCGGCGTATTACGTTTATGCGGATTTCCATCATTCAAAAGTTAAGCACTTTACTTCCTGAGAGGAAGCTTCTTCTAATATTTCTGTCTTCTGTGTTAGTGTATAATTTCTGTAAGGCAATGTTAGCGCAAAAAACCGTCGGCGTTTTACCTTTATGCACATTTCCATCATTCATAGGTCAAGCACTTTACTTCTTGAGAGGAAGCATCTTCTAATATTTCTGTCTTCTATGTTAGTGCATTATTTCTGTAAGGAAATGTTAGCGCAAAAAACCGTCGGCGTATTACCTTTATGCAGATTCCCATCATTCAAAAGTCAAGCACTTAACTTCTTGAGAGGAAGCATCTTCTAATATTTCTGTCTTCTGTGTTAGTGTAAAATTTCTGTAAGAAAGTTTAGCGCAAAAAACCGTCAAGGTATTACCTTTATGCTGATTTCCATCATTCAAAAGTTAAACACTTTGCTTCTTGAGAGGAAGCATTTTACTAATATTTCTGTCTTCTGTTTTAATGTATAATTTCTGTAAGGAAAGGGTAGCGCGAAAAACCGTCGGCGTATTACCTTTATGCAGATTCCCATCATTCAAAAGTCAAGCACTTAACTTCTTGAGAGGAAGCATCTTCTAATATTTCTGTCTTCTGTGTTAGTGTAAAATTTCTGTAAGAAAGTTTAGCGCAAAAAACCGTCAAGGTATTACTTTTATGCTGATTTCCATCATTCAAAAGTTAAACACTTTGCTTCTTGAGAGGAAGCATTTTACTAATATTTCTGTCTTCTGTGTTAGTGTATAATTTCTGTAAGGAAAGGGTGGCGCGAAAAACCGTCGGCGTATTAACTTTATGCAGATTTCCATCATTCAAAGGTCAAGCATTTATTTCTTGAGGGGAAGCATCTTTTATTATTTCTGTCTTCTGTGTTAGTGTATTATTTCTGAAAGGAAAGTGTAGCGCAAACAACCGTCGGCGTACTACCTTTATGCAGATTTCCATCATTTAAAGGTCAAGCACTTTACTTCTTGAGAGGAAGCATCTTGTAATATTTCTGTCTTCTGTGTTAGTGTATAATTTCTGTAAGGCAATGTTAGCGCAAAAAACATTTTCTTGAGAGGAAGCATCTTCTATTATTTTTGTCTTCTATTATAGTGTATAATTTCTGTAATTAAAAGGGAGCGCAACAAACCGTCCGCATATTACCTTTATGCAGATTTCCATCATTCAAATATCAAGCATTTATTTCTTGAGGGGAAGCATCTTTTATTATTTCTGTCTTCTGTGTTAGTGTATTATTTCTGAAAGGAAAGTGTAGCGCAAACAACCGTCGGCGTACTACCTTTATGCAGATTTCCATCATTTAAAGGTCAAGCACTTTACTTCTTGAGAGGAAGCATCTTGTAATATTTCTGTCTTCTGTGTTAGTGTATAATTTCTGTAAGGCAATGTTAGCGCAAAAAACCGTCGGCGTATTACCTTTATGCAGATTTCCATTATTCATAGGTCAAGTCCTTTACTTCTTAGAGGAAGCTTCTTCTAATATTTCTACCTTCTCTCTTAGTGTATAATTTCTGTAAGGAAATGTTAGCGCAAAAAACCGTCGGCGTATTATTTTATACAGATTTTCATCATTCAAAGGTCAAGCACTTTACTTCTTGAGAGGAAGCATCTTCTAATACATCTGTCTTCTGTGTTAGTGTAAAATTTCTGTAAGGAAATATTAGCACAAAAAACCGCCGGCGTAATACCTGTAAGCAGATTTCGTTCATTCAAGAATAAGCATTTATTTCTTGAGAGGAAGCATCTTCTAATATTTCTGTCTTCTATTATAGTGTATAATTTCTGTAATTAAAAGGGAGCGCAACGAACCGTAAGCATATTACCTTTTTTTGCAGATTTCCATCATTCAAAGATCAAGCACTTATTTCTTGAGAGGAAGCATCTTTTATTTTTTCTGTCTTCTGTGTTAGTGTATAAATTCTGTAAGGTAAGCATAGCGCACAAAACCGTCGGCGTATTACCTCTTTGCAGATTTCCATATTTCAAAGGTCAAGCATTTTACTTCTTGTGAGGATGCATCTTTTAATATTTCTGTCTTCTGGGTTAGTCTATAACTCCTGTAAGGAAAGGGTATCGAAAAAAACGACGGCGTATTACCTTTATGAAGATAGTCATCTTTCAACGGTTAAACATTTTGCTTCTTGAGAGGAAGCTTCTTATTAATATTTCTGTCTTCTTGTTAGTGTATATTTTCTGTAAAGTAAGGATAGCGCAAAAAACCGTCAAGGTATTACATTTTTGCAGATTTCCATCATTTAAAGGTTAAGCACTTTCCTTCTTGAGTGGAAGCATTTTTTTAATATTTCTGTCTTCTTTGTTAGTGTATAATTTCTGTAAGGAAGGGGTAGCGCGAAAAACCGTCGGCGTATTACCTTTATGCAGATATCCATCATTCAAAGGTCAAGCACTTAACTTCTTGAAAGGAAGCATCTTCTAATACCTCTGTCTTCTGTGTTAGTGTAAAATTTCTGTAAGGAAATATTAGCACAAAAAACCGTCGGCGTATTACCTTTATGAAAATTTCCATCATTCTAAGGTCAAGCTCTTACTTCTTGAGAAAAAGCATCTTCTAATATTTCTGTTTTCTGTGTTAGTGTATAACTTCTGTAAGACGAGGGTAGCGCGAAAAACCGTCGGCGTATTACCTTAATGCAGATTTCCACCATACAAAAATCAAGCACTTATTTCTTGAGAGGAAGCATCAATTATTATTTCTGTCTTCTGTGTTAGTGTATAATTTCTGTAAGGAAAGGGTAGCGCAAAAAACCGTCGGCGTATTACCTCTATGCAGATTTCCCTATTTCAAAGGTCAAGCATTTTACTTCTTAAGAGGATGCATCTTTTAATATTTCTGTCTTCTGGGTTAGTCTATAACTACTGTAAGGAAAGGGTATCGAAAAAAACGACGGCGTATTACCTTTATGTAGATAGTCATCTTTCAACAGTTAAGCATTTTGCTTCTAGAGAGGAAGCTTCTTATTAATATTTCTGTCTTCTTTGTTAGTGTATATTTTCTGTAAAGTAAAGATAGCGCAAAAAACTGTCAAGGTATTACCTTTCTGCAGATTTCCATCATTCAAAGGTTAAGCACTTTGCTTCTTGAGTGGAAGCATTTTTTTAATATTTCTGTCTTCTGTGTTAGTGTAAAATTTCTGTAAGGAAAAATTAGCGCAAAAAACCGTCGGCGTATTACCTTTATGAAAATTTCCATCATTCTAAGGTCAAGCACTTTACTTCTTGAGAAAAAGCATCTTCTAATATTTCTGTTTTCTGTGTTAGTGTATAATTTCTGTAAGAAGAGGGTAGCTCGAAAAACCGTCGGCGTATTACCTTAATGCAGATGTCCATCATTCAAAAATCAAGCACTTATTTCTTGATAGGAAGCATCTTCTAATATTTCTGTCTTCTGTTATAGTGTATATATTCTGTAATTAAAAGGGAGCGCAACAAACCATCGGCATATTACCTTTATGCAGATTTCCATCATTCAAAAATCAAGCACTTATTTCTTGAGAGGAAGCATCGTTTATTATTTCTGTTTTCTGGTTAGTGTATAATTTCTGTAAGGAAAGGGTAGCGAAAAAAACCGTCGGCGTATTACCTTTATGCAGATTTCCATCATTCAAAGGTCAAGAACTTTACTTCTTGAGAGGAAGCATCTTCTAATATTTCTGTCTTCGGTGTAAGTGTATAATTCCTGTAAGGCAATGTTAGCGCAAAAATCGTCGGCGTATTACCTTTATGCAGATTTCCATATTCCGTAGGTCAAGTACTTTACTTCTTGAGAGGAAGCATCTTCTAATATTTCTACCTTCTATGTTAGTGTATAATTTCTGTACGGAAATGTTAGCGCAAAAAACCGTCGGCGTATTACCTTTATGCAGATTTCCATCATTCAAAGGTCAAGCACTTTATATCTTGAGAGGAAGCATCTTCTAATATTTCTTTCTTCGGTGTTAGTGTATAACTTCTGTAAGTAAATGTTAGCGCAAAAAACCGTCGGCGTATTACTTTTATGCAGATTTCCATCATTCAAAGGTCAAGCACTTTACTTCTTGAGAGGAAGCATCTTCTAATACCTCTGTCTTCTGTGTTAGTGTAAAATTTCTGTAAGGAAATATTAGCGCAAAAACCGTCGGCGTATTACCTTTATGCAGATTTCGTTCATTCAAAGAATAAGCATTTATTACTTGAGAGGAAGCATCTTCTAATATTTCTGTCTTCTGTGTTAGTGTATAATGTCTGTAAGGAAAGATTTGCGCAAAAAACCGTCGGCATATTTCCTTAATGCAGATTTCCATCATTCAAAGATCAAGCACTTATTTCTTGAGAGGAAGCATCTTTTAATATTTCTGTCTTTTGTGTTAGTGTAAAATTTCTGTAAGGGAAGTGTAGCGCAAAAAACCGTCAAGGTATTACCTTTATGCAGATTTCCATCATTCAAAAGTTAAGCACTTTGCTTCTTGAGGGGAAGCATTTTACTAATATTTCTGTCTTCTGTGTTAGTGTATAATTTCTGTAAGGAAAGGTTAGCGCGAAAAACCGTCGGCGTATTACCTTTATGCAGTTTTCCATCATTCAAAGGTCAAGCACTTTACTTCTTGAGAGGAAGCATCTTCTAATACCTCTGTCTTCTGTGTTAGTGTAAAATTTCTGTAAGGAAATATTAGCGGAAAAAACCGTCGGCGTATTACCTTTATGAAAATTTACATCATTCTAAGGTCAAGCACTTTACTTCTTGAGAAAAAGCATCTTCTAATATTTCTGTTTTCTGTGTTAGTGTATAATTTCTGTAAGAAAAGGGTAGCGCGAAAAACCGTCGGCGTATTACCTTAATGCAGATTTCCATCATTCAAAGGTCAAGAACTTTACTTCTTGAGAGGAAGCATCTTCTAATATTTCTGACTTCTATTATAGTGTATAATTTCTGTAATTAAAAGGGAGCGCAACAAACCGTCGGCATATTACCTTTATGCACTTTTCCACCAATTAAAATCAAGCACTTATTTTTTGAGAGGAAGCATCTTGTATTATTTCTGTCTTCTGTGTTAGTGTATAATTTCTGTAAGGAAAGTGTAGCGCAAAAAACCGTCGGTGTATTACCTTTATGCAGATTTCCATCTTTCAAAGGTCAAGCACTTTACTTCTTGAGAGGAAGCATCTTCTAATATTCCTGTCTTCTGTGTTGGTGTATAATTTCTGTAAGGCAATGTTAGCGCAAAAAACCGTCGGCGAATTACCTTTATGCAGATTTTCATCATTCAAATATCAAGCACTTATTTCTCGAGAGGAAGCATATTCCAATATTTCTGTCTTATGTGTTAGTGTAAATAACTGTAAGGAAAGGGTAGCGCGAAAAACCGTCGGCGTATTACCTTTATGCAGATTTCCATCATTCAAAGATCAAGCACTTAATTCTTGAGAGGGAGCATCTTTTATTATTTCTGTCTTCTGTGTTAGTGTATAATTTCTGTAAGGAAACTGTAGCGCAAAAAACCGTCAGCGTATTACCATTATGCAGATTTCCATCATTCAAAGGTCAAGCATTTTACTTCTTGAGAGAAAGCATCTTCTAATATTCCTGTCTTCTGTGTTGGTGAATAATTTCTGTAAGGCAATGTTAGCGCAAAAAAAAGTCGGCGTATTACCTTTATGCAGATTTCCATCATTCATAGGTCAAGTACTTTACTTCTTAGAGGAAGCATCTTCTAATATTTCTACCTTCTCTGTTAGTGTATAATTTCTGTAAGGAAATGTTAGCACAAAAAACCGTCGGCGTATTACCTTTATGCAGATTTTCATCATTCAAAAGTCAAGCACTTTACTTCTTGAGAGGATGCATCTATTAATATTTCTGTCTACTGGGTTAGTCAATAACTCCTGTAAGGAAAGGGTATCGAAAAAAAACGACGGGGTCTTTCCTTTATGTAGATTGTCATCTTTCAACGGTTAAGCATTTCGTTCTTGAGAGGAAGCTTCTTATTAATATTTCTGTCTTCTTTGTTAGTGTATATTTTCTGTAAAGTAAGGATAGCGCAAAAAACCGTCAAAATACTACCTTTATGCAGATTTCCATCATTCAAAGGTTAAGCACTTTGCTTCTTGAGTGGAAGCATTTTTTTAATATTTCTGTCTTCTGTGTTAGTGCATAATTTCTGTAAGGAAAGGGTAGCGCGAAAAACCGTCGGCGTATTACCTTTATGCAGATTTCCATCATTCATAGGTCAAGTACTTTACTTCTTTAGAGGAAGCATCTTCTAATATTTT
Organism: Gryllus longicercus; assembly: GCA_038098605.1. Taxonomy (NCBI): domain Eukaryota; kingdom Metazoa; phylum Arthropoda; class Insecta; order Orthoptera; family Gryllidae; genus Gryllus; species Gryllus longicercus. Next base: position 3,611,090 of record JAZDUA010000055.1, read on the forward strand.
TACCTTCTATGTTAGTGTATAATTTCTGTAAGGAAATGTTAGCGCAAAAAACCGTCGGCGTATTACCTTTATGCAGATTTCCATCATTCAAAGGTCAAGCACTTAACTTCTTGAGAGGAAGCATCTTCTAATACCTCTGTCTTCTGTGTTAGTGTAAAATATCTGTAAGGAAATATTAGCGCAAAAAACCGTCGGCGTATTACCTTTATGAAAATTTCCATCATTCTAAGGTCAAGCACTTTACTTCTTGAGAAAAAGCATCTTCTAATATTTCTGTTTTCTGTGTTAGTGTATAATTTCTGTAAGACGAGGGTAGCGCGAAAAACCGTCGGCGTATTACCTTAATGCAGATGTCCACCATACAAAAATCAAGCACTTATTTCTTGAGAGGAAGCATCTTCTAATATTTCTGTCTTCTTTTGTAGTGTATAATTTCTGTAATTAAAAGGGAGCGCAACAAACCGGCGGCATATTACCCTTATGCAGATTTCCATCATTCAAAGATCAAGCACTTATTTCTTGAGAGGAAGCATCATTTATTATTTCTGTCTTCTGTGTTTGTGTATAATTTCTGTAAGGAAAGGGTAGCGCAAAAAACCGTCGGCGTATTACCTTTATGCAGATTTCCATCATTCAAAGGTCAAGAACTTGACTTCTTGAGAGCAAGCATCTTCTAATATTTCTGCCTTCGGTGTTAGTGTATAATTTCTGTAAGGCAATGTTAGCGCAAAAAACCGTCGGCGTATTACCTTTATGCAGATTTCCATCATCCGTAGGTCAAGTACTTTACATCTTGAGAGGAAGCATCTTCTAATATTTTTCTATTTCTATGTTAGTGTATAATGTCTGTAAGGAAATGTTAGCGCAAAGAACCGTCGGCGTATTACCTTTATGCAGATTCCCATCATTCAAAGGTCAAGCACTTAACTTCTTGAGAGGAAGCATCTTCTAATATTCCTGTCTTCTGTGTTAGTGTAAAATTTCTGTAAGGAAAGTGTAGCGCAAAAAACCGTCAAGGTATTACCTTTATGCAGATTTCCATCATTCAAAGGTCAAGCACTTAACTTCTTGAGAGGAAGCATCTTCTAATACCTCTGTCTTCTGTGTTAGTGTAAAATATCTGTAAGGAAATATTAGCGCAAAAAACCGTCGGCGTATTACCTTTATGATAATTTCCATCATTCTAAGGTCAAGCACTTTACTTCTTGAGAAAAAGCATCTTCTAATATTTCTGTTTTCTGTGTTAGTGTATAATTTCTGTAAGAAGAGGGTAGCTCGAAAAACCGTCGGCGTATTACCTTTATGCAGATTTCCATCATTCAAAGGTTAAGCACTTTGCTTCTTGAGAGGGTGCATCATACTAATATTTCTGTCTTCTGTGTTTGTGTATAATTTCTTAAGGAAAGAATAGCGCAAAAAACCGTCGGCGTATTACGTTTATGCGGATTTCCATCATTCAAAAGTTAAGCACTTTACTTCCTGAGAGGAAGCATCTTCTAATATTTCTGTCTTCTATGTTAGTGTATTATTTCTGTAAGGAAATGTTAGCGCAAGAAACCGTCGGCGTATTACCTATATGCAGATTCCCATCATTCAAAGGTCAAGCACTTAACTTGTTGAGAGGAAGCATCTTCAAATATTTTTGTCTTTTTTGTTAGTGTAAAATTTCTGTAAGGAAAGTGTAGCGCAAAAAACCGTCAAGGTATTACCTTTATGCAGATTTTCATCATTCAAAAGTTGAGCACTTTGCTTCTTGAGAGGAAGCATTTTACTAATATTTCTGTCTTCTGTGTTAGTGTATAATTTCTGTAAGGAAAGGGTAGCGCGAAAAACCGTCGGCTTATTACCTTTATGCAGATTTCCATCATTCATAAGTCAAGTACTTTACTTCTTGAGAGGAAGCATCTTCTAATATTTCTACCTTCTATGTTAGTGTATAATTTCTGTAAGGAAATGTTAGCGCAAAAAAACCGTCGGCGTATTACCTTTATGCAGATTTCCATCATTCTTAGGTCAAGTACTTTACTTCTTAGAGGAAGCATCTTCTAATGTTTCTACCTTCTCTGTTAGTGTAAAATTTCTGTAAGGAAATATTAGCGCAAAAAACCGCCGGCGTAATACCTGTAAGCAGATTTTGTTCATTCAAAGAATAAGCATTTATTTCTTGAGAGGAAGAATCTTCTAATATTTCTGTCTTAGTGTTAGTGTATAATTTCTGTAAGGAAAATTTCGCGCAAAAAACCGTCGGCGTATAACCTTTATGCAGATTTCAATCATTCAAAGATCAAGCAAATATTTCGCGAAAGGAAGCTTCTTCTAATATTTCTGTCTTCTGTATTAGTTTATAATTTCTGTAAGGTAAGCATAGCGCACAAAACCGTCGGCGTATTACCTCTATGCATATTTCCATATTTCAAAGGTCAAGCATTTTACTTCTTGAGAGGATGCATCTTTTAATTTTTCTGTTTTCTGGGTTAGTCTATAACTCCTGTAAGGAAAGGTTATCGAAAAAAACGACGGCGTATTACCTTTATGTAGATAGTCATCTTTCATCGGTTAAGCATTTTGCTTCTTGAGAGGAAGCTTCTTATTAATATTTCTGTCTTCTTTGTTAGTGTATATTTTCTGTAAAGTAAGGATAGCGCAAAAAACTGTCAAGCTATTACCTTTTTGCAGATTTCCATCATTCAAAGGTTAAGCACTTTGCTTCTTGAGTGGAATCATTGTTTTAATATTTATGTCTTCTCTGTTAGTGTAAAATTTCTGTAAGGAAATATTAGCGCAATAAACCGTCGGCGTATTACCTTTATGATTATTTCCATCATTCTTAGGTCAAGAACTTTACTCCTTGAGAGGAAGCATCTTTTAATATTTCTGTCTTCTGTGTTAGTGTAACTTTCTGTAAGGAAAGGGTAGCGCAAAAAACCGTCGGCATATTACCTTTATGCAGATTTCCATAATTCAAAGGTCTAGCACTTTACTTTTTGATAGGAAGCATCTTCTAATAATTGTGTCTTTGGTGTTAGTGTATAATTTCTGTAAAGAAAGGGTAGCGCAAAAAACCGATTGCGTATTACCTTTACGCAGGTTTCCATATTTCAAAGGTCAAGCACTTTACTTCTTGAGAGGATGCATCTTCTAATGTTTCTGTCTTCTGTGTTAGTGTATAATATCTGTAAGGAAAGAGTTGCGCAAAAAACCGTCGGTGTATAACCTTTATGCAGATTTCCATCATTCAAAGAATAAGCACATATTTCTTGAGAGGAAGCATTTTCTAATATTTCTGTCTTCGTTTTTAGTGTATAATTTCTGTAAGAAAAGCGTAGCTCAAAAAACCGTCGGCGTATAACCTTTAGACAGATTTCCATCATTCAAAGATCAAGCAAATAATTCTCGAGAGGAAGCATTTTCTAATATTTCTGTCTTCTGTGTTAGTGTATAATTTCTGAAGGAAAGGTTAGCGCAAAGAACCTTCGGTGTATTACCTTAATGTAGATGTCCACCATTCAAAAATCAAGCACTTCTTTCTTGAGAGGAAATATCTTCTAATATTTCTGTCTTCTATGAAAATGTATAATTTCTGTAATGAAGGGTAGGGCAAAAAACCGTCGGCATATTACCTTTATGAAGATTTCCATCATTCAAAGATCAAGCACTTATTTCTTGAGAGGAAGCATCTTTTAATATTTCCGTCTTTTGTGTTAGTGTATAATATCTGTAAGGAAAGGGTAGCGCAAAAAAATGTATGCGTATTACCTTTATGCAGATTTCCATCATTCAAAGGTTAAGCACTTTGCTTCTTGAGAGGATGCATCATACTAATATTTCTGTCTTCTGTGTTTGTGTATAATTTCTGTAATGAAAGGATAGCGCAAAAAACCGTCGGCGTATTACGTTTATGCGGATTTATGTCATTCAAAAGTTAAGCACTTTACTTCCTGTGAGGAAGCTTCTTCTAATATTTCTGTCTTCTGTGTTTGTGTATAATTTCTGTAAGGCAATGTTAGTGCAAAAAACCGTCGGCGTTTTACCTTTATGCACATTTCCATCATTCATAGGTCAAGCACTTTACTTCTTGAGAGGAAGCATCTTCTAATATTTCTGTCTTCTATGTTAGGGTATTATTTTTGTAAGGAAATGTTAGCGCAAAAAACCGTCGGCGTATTACCTTTATGCAGATTCCCATCATTCAAAGGTCAAGCACTTTACTTCTTGAGAGGAAGCATCTTCTAATATTTCTGTCTTCTGTGTTAGTGTAAAATTTCTGTAAGGAAATGTTAGCGCAAAAAACCGTCGGCGTATTACCTTTATGCAAATTTCCATCATTTAAAGATCAAGCATTTATTTTTTGAGAGGAAGCATCTTCTAATATTTCTGGCTTCTGTGTTAGTGTAAATTTCTGTAAGGAGAGGGTAGCGCGAAAAACCGTCGGCGTATTACCTTTATGCAGATTTCCATCATTCAAAGGCTAAGTACTTAGCTTCTTGAGAGGAAGCATCTTCTAATATTTCTGTCTTCTGTGTTAGTGTATAATTTCTGTAAGGCAATGTTAGGGCAAAAAACCGTCTGCGTATTACCTATATGCAGATTTCCATCATTCAAAGATCAAGCACTTTGCTTCTTGAGAGGAAGCATCTTCTAATATTTCTGTCTTCTGTGTTAGTGTATAACTTCTGTAAGGAAATGGTAGCGCAAAAAACCGTCGGCGTATTACCTTTATGAAGATTTCCATCATTCAAAGGTTAAGCACTTTACTTCTTGAGAGATTTTATCTTCAAATATTTCTGTCTTCTGTGTTATTGTGTAGTATCTGTAAGGAAATGTTTGTGCAAATAACCATTGGCGTATTACCTTAATGTAGATTGTCTTCATTTAATGGTTAAGCACTTTGCTTCTTGAGAAGAAGTATCTTACTAATATTTCTTCTGTGTTATTGTATAATTTCTGTAAGGAAAGTTTATCGCAAATAACTTTCGGCTTATTACCTTCATGTAGATTGTCATCATTGAAAAGTTAAGTACTTTAGTTCTTGAGTGAAAGCATCTTGCAATATTTCTTTCTTCTGTGTTGGTGTATAATGCTCTTAAGGAAAAATAGTGCGATTTTTCGTCGGTATATTTTATTTATGTCGGTAATCTTCATTCTAATGTTAAGCACTGTTCTTCTCGAGAGAAAACATTTCGAAATATTTCTGTCTTCTGTGTTAGTAATAATTTTTGTAAGGAAAGGGTAACGCTATTAAGGTTCGGCCTATAACCTTTATGTCGATAGTCTACAATCAAAAGTTAAGTACCTTTTTTCATGAGGGAAAGACTCTTGAAATATTTTATGTCTTCGATGTTAATGTATAATTTCTGTAAGGATTGATAGCGCAATTAATAGTTGATATTTTATCTTTTACTTGATTATCTTTATTCATAAGTTAGATACTTTACTTTTTGAGAGGAACCATGTTGACTAGTGTTTTTTTGTATAGTTTTTGTCAGGAAAGATAGCGTAATAATTAGTCGGTATTTTATCTTAATGTCTTTATTCAGTGGTTAAGTACACTGCTTTTTGAGAGAAAACTTTTTTGATTTTTTTAAATATTTTTGTTATTGTATAAATCCTGTAAGTGATGATTGCGCATTTACCCTAATGCTTTTTTACTTACTGGTCCATTTTCTTCATAAGTTACACATTTTTCTTGACGAGAGGAAACACTTGCAATAATCATCTTTTCTATGTGCATTTATACATCTTGTAAGGAGAGGTAGCACAATCAGCCTTATTCTTTTTATCGTAATGCCGATTGCTTAGAGTTAACCCAAAATATTCTATGAATGGGGGAAAATGGCGTTTACTTATTAGTATCTTCTTTATCGATGTACTATTCCGTTAAGCCAATTTCGCGCGTTAACCCATCGACACTTAACCTTTATGACGATTTTCTTAATGCAAAATATTTTAATTTTTTTTCTGATGATGAAACGCCATCAAATTTTTGTATCATGTGTGATAATTTGCATTTCCTGTAAGGGGGTTTGACGCAATCGCCCGTCTGCATTTGACCTTTTTTGACAATTGTCTTTTTGCAAATATTTAGGATTCCATTTCAGGGGGGAAACATTTAGATATTATTTTCTTCTATGTACATTTACTGATTGTGTAAGGACGGAAAAAGGAAAAACCTGGCGGCATTTTACGTTTTGGACGATTGTTTTAATACAGACAATAACTTTTCCTATTTTGGGGAGAATAGACATTTATAAAATTCGTATATTCTGTGTTAATTTACCGTTCCTGTAAGGAGTGATAACATAATATTCCTTCAGAAAATTACTTTTCTGGCGATTGTCTTAATGCAAAAGTTGAGTTTTTTATATTCGAAGAGATGGAGCCTTCAAATATTTGTATCAACTGTGATAATTTCACTTCCTGTAATGAGTGATAGCGCAATCATCGCTTCTGACGATTGCCTTGATGCAAAAGTGATTATATATCTGAAAAGATAAGTCAAATTTTTGTATCATCTGTGTTAATTTCTGTTCTTTTGTAGAGGAATAGCCTAATCAACCGTCTGCATTTTACCTTTCTGACCATTCATTTCATGCAAAAAGTAAATTTTCAATTTTTGTGGTGAAATGACATTTAATTCGTATTTTATGTGTTAATTTACTGTTTTTGTAAAGAGGGATAGCGATATCACATGTTGAAATTTTACCTTTTGGGGTAAGAAAACTCGTTCAAATTTTCGTATATTCTGTGTCAATGTAAGAGAGTTGCTGTTCATGTGAGGAAATATTGCGTATACCCCCGTTGGCATTTGACCTTTTTGGCAATTATCTTCATGTAAAAGTTGGGAATTTTTTTCTGGAAAGAAAAGACGTTAAATTTTTCGTATATTCAGTGACAATTTACTGTTCTTGTAACGAGATATAGTGAAATAGCCTGTCTGCATTTTACCTTTCTGATGATTGCATTGTCTTAAAAAAATATTTTTTTTGCATAAAGACATTTATTTTTACGGATCTCTCCAATTCAAATTTTTGAAAAATGTAACTTTTTTATTTTAGTTTATTTTTCTATAAATATAACCCTAATTTTAGATTAAATATTGTTAGATACCCTCAGTGACCAAAACTGTTGAAAGCTCGCTCATTAAACCTCAATCCATCATTCGGTCTTATTTGTCCGCGTACTTGAACGCACATCCGCAAGCCCCTTTTCGACCAGGCCCGTTGACTTGACGCACGATTTGTAGGTGTTAACACATAGGCCGGCAAATTAATCCATATTTGGCGCAACGCTCGGAGCTCATTCTGTTTTGCAACTCTTTGACGTATTTAAGAAGAGAGTTTTATACATTTCAATCTCGGCGCCTTCGAGATTAAATTTCGCACAAAAAGCCGCGAATTCTCTCACAAGTAGCAAGATTTCATTTATATGAAACTCTTTGAAATAAACCTTCAAACTTCATCCAAAAGTGACCTCCTTGCCTGCCGACGAAAAAGCCTTGAACATTCTATAAATTTCCCGGAATCCAATTTTTTTCTCATAGGACGCCACGATATCACATTGTTTGAGAATCCGGAGCCGCGAGAAGGTTCGTAGCAATCGTGTTGAGAAGTTAATACGCGTGTTGAGCGCATTGAAAGTTGGTTTGGTACGTTTGCAAGTACTGGCGTCTCAGAACGGTATGTAGTCTCTGTGAACAAGCGCTTCGAAACGCGGCAAAAACAGCAGAGACCATGAATTAGAATCTGCAAAGAGAACGTTTATTTTAGTCCAGAGGTATCTCTGACAATTTTTTTCAATACTTAATGATGTTTTAATAATGTTAATCTGGCCAATTGTGTGTCGTCTTTTCAAATTCTTCTAGTCTGACCAGAACACAGAAAGGCGATGCACAGAACTTCTCATCGCAGTTTTGGCAAATGCTCTCTCAATCATTTAAGCAATATTTCGCAGCCTCAACAGTAACAGTTATACGAGTATAAAATAATTATTATATTACAGCTTTGAAATTCTAGTTATTGAGCTGTTCTGTTTCTCTTTATTATATTGTTTGCAACTACATCTTTTCGCATAATCTAGTACCTTCTAAAGCCCACTAAATGTTTGTTGTTATGCATACGTGTGCAAGATTGCGTTTTTGAAACGTTTAATCTATTTATCTCAACTACATAGAGCGCATTTAATTGTGGTGTGGGAAAAAATTAAACTGCTCAACGAAATCAGAAATGGTGACAAAATTGGAACTGTGCTGTTTCTGCCCATTTTACCCCCATTCTATGTGCTGGCAACTTTCTACTGAGAACTGACCGTGAATTTCTCCTAGAGTTAAACGCCAAATTGCTCGAATCATTGATGGTTGGCAAATCCATAATTAGCTACTTCACTTTGTTACTTCTTACACCTTATTTACGATCTCCTTAGACGCCTGGTATGTATACATTCTTTCGCATTTTATTTTGTTTTTAGATATTACGTATACATGCGTACATTTTCGTTTTTCGTACACTATATTTTTCGTGCATTTGTCTTTAGATATATTCTTTCATACACTATAACTGAAATTTATTCATTTATACGAAGAATTTCACCCTTAACACATTTTTTACATTCCGTATCAACAGACATTTAACATACATCGTAAATGCATGATCACTTTTAGCACCGATCGTAGTAGTCGGCCAGCGAGCGATTAATGATTTTTATTTTATTTGTTTATTCAACGAATATTTACAAATTATTTCAAATTTGAAATAATGAGTGAATACTATAAATGTGAATAACAAGTAAATGAAATAAAATGAAGAAAGTTACCCATCTGTAATTTTCTTGGAATCCTTTTTAAATCTATAATAAAAAGATGATTAAAATATTATTACATTGTTAACGGTTACGAGTATTTAAAATGTGTGAAAATATAATCAAAGTAAGAAAACATAGATGAATATTAATTATTAAAACGGAGGGGGAGATGAAGAGTGGAAATTCTATTCAGTCGAGAAATTTCATGGCTGTTGTCAAGTACTTTTAGAGCTAGATGATTGGGATGCATTTCCAGGCGTTGGCGATATTTTGAGCAAATGTCTTGTATATTTTACTGTTAATGTAAATTTTTAATTTCATTGCCGAAGACCGCAACGCCCCGCGAAGTCTATTTCTCCGCCAGCCAGGCGCAGACGAGCTGGAGCGCCATTGCAGTGAGCGCAGTCAAGAGGGTGCGGATGGTTTTCAAGGGTGAGTGAAGCACAATAAGCACGTTCCTAGGATCTGAGATGCGTAGGGTCCCCCAATAACCTTTTAAACAAAAATGTATGTTCCAAATTATATCAATTTTTTAATTTTTTTTTAAATTTCAAAGATTAGCATTTTATTTTTAACATTATTTTTTACATAACACATGTTCAGTAGTTATTCAGTAGTTCAGAAGTTATTAGGAGTTCCCTTTGTTTGGTCTTACGTTATACGCCAGGCTGCAGCGCCAGCTGATGTCTCTCGCAAGTAAGAAGTTAGAGGTTCGGGATAATTTTCACAAATGATTTAAGTTTGTTCCGATATCGATTCTGAAAAAAATATCGTAATAATTGATACAAATAACAAAGATTATAGGAATACCACTTCGAAAATCCATAGTATAATGAATCGTCTGATAGTGAAATTAAAATCTTATCTAGTGAAATTAAAAGTTAGGCCGTGCGCATCGAAGGTAAACTGCAGCTCAAATTCATGCAAAAATCAAATATCCCGCGCTTTTCTTTAACATATACAATTAAACTAAATATACCAACTTTTAAGCAAAGAATAAACCGGGTAAATATTTCTTTAAATACTTTTGAAGTAAAGTTTTTTAAAATAACATAAATACATTATGTTATGGCAAATTTACCAACGTTAGTGAAATGAAATGCGAATCCGTTTTACATGTTGTTCAAAGACCACACCCTCCACTTTAGTGCCACAAATCAAGAGTATAAAATGTTGGTCATATGACTGCGCAGAGTACTGGTCAGAAATGTTGTTCCGAATGTTCATGAATCCCACAGATTACGCTGACTGCAGCTTTAACTTTAACTTATATTAACTTTTTAAAGTGGTATCAACTGTTACTTCTGGAACGGACATCTATTTTAGGCTTCGCGGGTGAAAAAATGCTGATTACACCTCTGGAACATTTCATTTTTCGCCACTAATGAATAAGTGTCGCACGAGAGAAGTTTGCTAACCAATGTTTACAAAAGAGGGAAGGTTTTGGTTCATACACTACGCACTCGTCTGCTTGAACGCTACCGACAAACTGTGACCCTCACTCCTCCGCTGAGATCTCCTTTCGCATAAGCGTGCGCAGCTTGCAACAACGGGAGGGGGGCAACTACATATCTGGGTCCTTTTGTTCATTAAACTTTCTTTATTTACGAGTAAATAAGTAAAACATAATACAAGGAGAATCTAATTATAACTTTAATGGTACACTAAATACTCGTGATTTTATGTTGATCCATACAGAATTGCCAGATAATATAGAGCGCCTCATCCCGAAATGTCTATCAGTTTCACAAATGTCAGCTGAAAAGGTGCAAATAAGGAATTAATCTTATTTTCTGAAATTTTTTTTTATTACGTAGAACTATTGGGCTCTTTTTGAAATTGTCACGACGGGGAGGGTCCACCCTGATCGCACGCCTATGTTCCTCCGTCAAATCTTCCATCGAGACCGGAGGCGGGGGTGGAGGGTAAGGGGAGTGCTTGTGCGATTTAAGATTCCCAGAGTTGTCTTTTTCATTTGCGAGGTTGGTCACCTGTCTTGATATGAGAGAAAGCATTTGAATCCTACGGCATGGCGCCACGAGATGGCCGCAGAAGTTTGTCACTTACTTTTCAGCCGCGCGTGCGGGTCACATTTGACTGGTTCTTTCCGAGACCATTGGCAATGTATGTATTGTGGTACGTAGTCATAGGTACTGCAGATGGTCTTGTTCGGACGCTTTTGGTGTGACTGCTTGAGCGAACTCCGGCGGATCAGAGATGTCCTGGGTTGTTGGCGACGCATTCGTAGAACTAAATATAGGAAGATAGTTCATAGATTTCGGGAAACATATTGGTTTATTCTGGCAGAGAAATGCACAGCTCAGATTATATTTCAATTTTCTGTCAAACAGGTTTTTTGCCAATAAAATTTCATAAAGTTTTTGGAACTGTTTTGGAAAAAAATCAGCTCCCTTTCAATTTGAACTATAATTTGCTAATCTCACCAGAAAAAAATAATTTGGTTCCCTACAAACCTTTAAGCTAGGTACTTTCCCTTACCCTACGTCATCACTCAACACCTGTTTAATTTGTGTTATCAGAAGCTTGTCAATCAATCAATAGTTGCGAGGTCTAGCGTAAAGCCATACATCATCCTCGTCCGAGAACAATAGTTTTGAGTGTGAGAAATGACAGATGGCTCGCAGCGTCTATGAGCAGCGCCTTGAGAATTTTAATGTCTGTCTATCGTGCGAGATCTGACAAGTCATACAAAGTAATAACTTTTGTTAGCTTTAACTTAGCGCCTGTACATACGTGTGAGTTGTAAATGCATAATATGCTTTTAGGAAATTATTTTGAGTTTCGAGGCGCGTAATCTCCTGTGGTCATCAGTCCTGTTAGTGTAGTGCTTGCCATATTCCTGGAAGTACAGGTTTTCCTTCATTAGGCGGCGACCTCCACGTCTGCTTGTGGAGGTTCTCATTGAGAAGTTTCCAACCGCATAAACAGCTCTAAGCTCCCAAGATGTGAGGGGGTAGTACAGTGCATGTAAATGTATGCGGAAACAATACACATTTTATATTACAGGAGAAACCCAATATTCCAGAACATCTTTTTTTCTGAAAATACGTTTTACAATATTTTTTTTATTACTTAACTAGCGGAACCCGGCAGACGTTGTTCTGCCCTTCATCTGCCTTTCTCTTTTCGTCTCCCCCAGAAAAAATGTAATAGAATTTCAAAAAGATCTCATCCTGTAGGTGAAGGTGTGAGAATCACTTTTCAGGCCTTTGGCATAGGATCTAAGTTTAGTTTATAACGCCCTACAACGCTTCGATCAGAGTTATTTAACAACCAAGAAAACCTGGCGGGCGCGATGCAGGCTGCATTTGTCATTAATATTTAGATGTGTTCTATACTGCAATTTATGGAATTTTCCCGATATTTTAGTAGTTATTCTGCTATTCGGGGCGGAGATGAATCCAACAAATCAGGGATAATCAAATTGGTCCTGCCAATCTTGAGTTGTAAATGCTGAAACCCGACATTGTTTAGTATAACATCATGCTAATTAGCAAACCTTGGAACTCCATATTCCCTCCTCTATTTTCTGTTTACTTCATGATTAAATATAATTATAAAAAAGAGTAATAAAGTAAACAAATCGAAAATATAATTAATATTTCAATAAAATATTTTATGCTGAAAAGGAAAGGCAGAAATTTGGGTTCGGGTTATAACTTGTTTCTTTTATGTAGTAATTTGAATTTTTTGCGGTTTGACTCTGCAGCTATTCTGACCGGCTATAACTGGGACGAATTCGGCCGCTGCCTCGAGGAGAATTCCAGACGCCGCGGCTCTGAATGGTACGTTTCTTTCGTTTCTCCGATCAACGCCAGGTGAATGCCGGAGCTGTGCTCTAGGAAACGGGCCACAGACCGCGCGCTTCCTCCTCCTCGTCCTATTCTCTTCCCTTTCACATACACGCAGATTTCTCCTTCGCACGTGACGAGTCCCTAGACGGGAGCTTAAAGCTTGCGCTGGCTGAGGTGGTGCCCCGCTGGGAAGATATTCAAGAGGAACATCGCCCCCTCCCGAGATCAAACATTAATTACACTAACGGGACTAATGACCATAGAAGTTTCTGTACCCGGAAATATTTATTATTTTTAATTTAACCTTAAAAAACGAAAAATGAATTAACATTTTATAGCAATACTCTATTGTAATTTCAGTTCAATGTCACTAGTAACATTTTACATTGAGGATTGTTGACTTACTCCGTTCTCTGCTTCTTCATCTTGTGATGCCATCGTTATTGGTGGAGATGTGATTCAATGTCAAAACTACATCTTGTCCTGTGGTATCTTGACCGAAGTTTTCCCGACGTCATGCATTTTTTAAGTTTATAGGCAGTGTAGATAAGTAGGCTTTTTTTGAAGGGAATTTCAAGGTAGCTCAGAGATTTTAGCCTACAAGTGTCCATGAAGCCAGTAAGATGATTTGCTTTGAACAGTATGCGGCTTTTCAGCTGAAAATGTCAACTCACGGTACTTTGAATAGTGAAAAACAGATTTATTGTCCTATTAAAATGTCTTGACACTAGGAAAGGAGACACTCTTTTCTTGTCAGGAGCTTGAATTTCAAAAATTAAAGTTCCCGATTGAATAACAGTTCTCCCTCTCGCAGCTCACCAAGAACCATGTAATTTTAATCGGATTTTAGATGTATAGAAACATTTTTACCTTAAATTTCATTGAACATACTGTTTTGTAAAATGTAGAACATCATGACCTGCAGTTGATGAAATCACCCATCTTCATTTGAACAATGAAAAACATGTGAAGCCTATTTGAGGAATGTTTTATTAATTCAACAACTTCATCTACTTCGTAGTATCTTTCCTCCCTCAGATTCCTCATTGATTGGCAAAATCCAATGCGATCTTAAAGATAATGCATCGCCATTTCGTAGTGTATACCCATGCGTATTCTCTATACACGAAACACTGCTTTTATTAGGAAAGAAAGAGAGAGATCTTAAACCGTTTGCAGTTTTTGTTATCCTAACGCTATCCTTACGAAGATCTTACGTTACCATAATATTCAACAATGTATCCCACTCGTATTCTCAGTATGCTACTAGACTTCCTTTTAGAAAGCATGCTTTAGAAAAGAGCGCTGAATCCTTCGGCATTTGACTTCCATTTGGAAAATGCACATTTTTTTCTTGTATACTCTGCATTTCCATTTTATATAATTCAACAGAATATTTGTTCACGTGATTTCTCTATAAAACCCTGCGTTGAATGGGACAAAGAAATTATTGAAAAACACGACCTTTTACCTCGTTTTGGTATATCTAAATGTGTCGTTTGTTTCTGAAGTACGAGGGTATACATTTAATTGGTTAATGCATGTTTTCTTTAAACAAAACAATGCTCTTAAGAAACAGTGTGTACTCTGTCTTCATTTTGCCTTGATTTGGAACATAATTACCCGTCAGGTTTTGTCTAGGGATATCATTTGTATAGAGCATTTTTTATTCCATGCATTTTCTGGAGATAAATTCCTGTAGTGGAGAGAGCAAGCGTTAAATTTAACGTTGATATATTATGTATAGAATATTACTTTATAAGCGCTTTATAAGCGTGTAAGATAGTATTAAACATACACATATATTATGGTGTATATATTATTGTTGTGGAGACTGGGTACTAGTTCACATTTCTCAGATTTTTATCTTTATTTGGAACATTCAAAATTTTCTTTCTTTTAACAGCATTACATTTAATATTTCGTCATATACGAGTTTATGCTGTATTCTTGTTACCTTGGTTTGGTATATTTTAACATCTTCGTTCAGTTTCTGCTGTGAATTCTTATGTTGTGCATTGTGCCGAGCCATCCACATTTTTTTCGTTAAAATGTATTGCTTTAATGGAAAGTAGGTGGCAGTATTTTATTTCAATTTGGCCCATTCTTATGTTTGTATTTGATTTATGGACAGTAATAGGATATAACAGACCCTATTCGTGTTTCCTTACACGCACATTCTGCCGTAGTAAACGACGGGAAGAACGTAGGACATATTTATTTTGGATTTTTTCTTTTTATTTTGTGCGTTTTGTAATCTTAGATTTTAGGTCTGCAAGAAATGTTTGAAATATTATTCCTCTGCTCCCTTCTTATTTTATGAAAATCGATAAACAATAAAATTATATTAACCCAAGGAATTACTACATACAATTATATTTCAAGCTTTTTACAATTTATTTCAATTACCTTCCACAAGTTTCTTTATAAAATTGTTTTCTCTTTTTTCTGATATTTGTCGTTTTTCTTTGAATGAATATGATTTTTAATGGTATTTCCTAAACTTTTTTCGTCGCAGTCCCAATGATTAATGCCATTGACCCCTTCGCAATAATTTACTGTCACTGTTCAATAGAAACTTGCATACACATACTTGATATTATATACTTCACTAAAGATAAAAAAAAACATTTTTTGATTTACTTCAATAAATAACTGAAAAATACAAAAGTCGAACGGCAAAAGGCATCATTGACATTTTTCATTTAATATCGAAATTGCACTTGCGAAAAATAAAAACAAACGAGCAGTATCATTTTCATCAATGTCAAAAGAAAAAGTAGAAGCATTTCATAAATAATAATAATAATAATAATAATAATAAAGGTGATGATAATTATAATAATATTAATAAAGGTGATGATAGTTATAATAATATTAATAAAGGTGATGATAATTATAATAATATTAATAAAGGTAATAATAATATTCTATATTTATTTTAGATTGTTTTGTGAATGACCTACCTAATATGATAAATACTGTAGTTAATTGAATAAGAAAGTAATGTAAATGTGAATCTTTGTACCATATTTTTTGTCGGTGTTTCGGCTCAAAGACCACCATGACGGTGTTTCGGCTCAAAGACCACCATGACGCCGAAGACCATCGAATTGAACAAAATATTGTTAAAACGACACTTGGATCTGATCTTAGTGTTACTTGCGAAAATGCATATATATACCTATTACGCGGCTAAAAAAAGAAAATCAACTTTATTTGCGACACAGGCTGCAAAATTTAAATTATTGGGATGATAACGTAAAGAAAAACTGCAATAATTTGTTCCTCCCTGATTTGTGCTTGTAATCTTAATTTATAATTAGTGGTGCTAGAAGGGCACGTTCTTTCTCGCCCGTATTTTCTCGGAAAAAATACGCGAAAAGTACTCAGATTTTAAAATACGGTCATGTACAATTTTTCGAACATTTATCTTTAAGAAACAGGTTTACATGCCATTAATCGCGTATTTTTTTGTAACACTTTTACTCCCGTGTCAGATTTTACCAAAAACTGTTTATGTTGTATTACTTGTTTTATTATGAATCAAATTCTTGCATTAATATTGCGAGATATTTGTCACTGAGATCTTCAGCTTGTATAAATATAATAATGCATAAGGATGACATGCAGTCTCATACCTTTTGTTTATAATAAACAGTCGAGTCAGAATCAGAGACGAAGAATTATATAAACCAAATTGAAAAAAAAGGCAAATCATAGAAAACAATTCATGCAATAAGCAATATAATATAACAGCATTGAAACATATAGGGGGGCATTCCTCAACTAAAATAAGCTTCCCCAGAACTACATTAATTGCAAACACAAAATATTTCTTGGGTGTTCTTTTCAGAGGAATTTGGAGCAAATATAACAATGCTGCGTGAATTTGGTTTGCCTATTCTTGCAAGAAGCGCATTTTCTTTTCTATATCGGTTGCTCCCCGACATATCTTTTTACTCTAAAATGAGAACAAAACTAAGTAATAGAAATTACAGCGAAGGAATGGCGGACGATTTCTTGCCAAATCTATTAATCTTACCTTTTATTTAAAGTATAAAAAACACGATCAAGATGAAACACTAAGCTTTCCTGATCTTCATGCAAGTATTGAACACAGAAAAGACTGGATGTGATAGTCGTATCGAAATATTAATCGGTTGCTGGCGCGTGAGAAAATACTTATCACGACGCGCCGCATGAATTAGCGCCTTTTCATGTGGTTTCCCTTCGCAGAACTGATAAGATCGATGATTGGATGCAGAGTTGAATCGTGCAGGAAGGCATTGCTGGAGCGTTATCTCCACGCGTTGAAAAATGTCAATGATATTTCAATAAATCCAGGGTTGTTAGATGTTTTTCTAACAGCGCGAGTAACGGCGGGTATAGGAGAAAGTGGGGGAAAGTGGGAGATAGTGGGGCTAGAGAATGGCACAGACTTTCCCCGTATTAGTTTTCTATTTCCTATGGCCTCGGCTTGCCTCATACTCTGGCCAGCTGCACATCGGTGCCTAAAGTACATTTTTTAAACATTTTCTTAATTTTTCGGTTTTCTAATTGTAGAGCGAAAATATTATTTTAAGATTATTAAAGAACAGTAAAGTCTCTTCCTAAATATCAATTTTCTTTGGGAAATTTGGAGCCGTTTTAAAAAAAAACTGGTGTTTAAGCGTTACCATAAATTCGAAATTTGAAGCTCTTTTTCAGCAAAAACTAGAGTTTCCGAAAAACTTCCTTTAAAGTAATTTTAAGTACTTTTACTCACAATTACAAATATGTTTACAAGTCGCTGAAAATGTGAATATCAACGGCATAAAAAACCTTTCAAAAAATTTACATTTGTGTAATTTTTGGGAGAAAAACAAAAAAAAATGCACCGAAATGAACTTCACGCCATATTAAAGACTGCAATTAGCACTATTTGTTCGAAATCTTTGAAGAAAAAATTTAGACCTATTTTCTAGAAAATGAGAATTTTGAGCTGGGTTTCACATAAAACGGTAGAGAATCTTTATATGACATTATTTACAGCAAATGTACTCAGCAACTCAGCATTATTAACAGCAAAAACACAATAATGTGAACAAATTACTGCTAATATAAATATTATTTACATGAGAGATAAGTAAAAAAGTTACATTTTTGTAATTTTTGAAAAATAAAGGAATAGAGCAATATGTCCTTTATGTCATCTGATAAAGTAGATTTAGCACTATCCCTGCCAAAAGTTTAGATAAAGATTTTGGAATTTTTTTGAGAAAATCTTGTTTTGCATTTTTTTTAATTGCACATATTGCACGCAATATTGCGCGAAGACTACTAAAATTTCAAAAACGTACGTGACCTTAATGAAAGGACTCGCTATGGAGAACAAATTTTAATTGAAGGAAAAATCTCTACCTTTAATTTTGTAGTTGTAGGAAGACACCGAAAAAATTCATACTTTTGAAATGTTCGAAAATTTAGAGTTAACCGTGAAAATCGGACATATACCACCTTTATATGTGTATTTTACTGTATTCTTACAAGAAAATTAAAGTTGTAAAAGTAAATTGTATTCTTACAAAAAAAAATTGGAAGCGTTTTTGTGAAAAATTTGAAGATGTCCCAGGGGCTTTATGTAAAGTACCCCTAAAAACTAATGAATGGTTTTCAAAATCGCAGAGCTTTGACTCAGGTCAAATAGTCAGGTGTTTCTTCAATTTGGAAAAAATCCTACTCAAGGTTTAGGTGCTATTATTGTTCACATACACCAGACGGACAGACGCTTTGAAAAGAAGGGAAAAAAACTTTTTCGGTATCAGGAGACCGCAAAACCTGTATTTCCGTTCAAATCACAAAATCGATTTTCCGCAGCGTCACATAACTTCCCCTACTCCACATATACATACGTATACGGGAAAGTAAAAATGGATGTTAAAAAGACACCGGAATGGGACAGAGGTTATGCTAGGGTAGAAATAAAGGTAAGGAATTGATTGTAAAGGAATTGGTTGTAAGCAACTTATTAGAAGAAAACAAGTTGCCACCTTTGCATGCCTGTGAATGTTTTTCTTGAGCCCTTGAATCTCTTCTCTGACGTTTAAACTTTTGGAAGAAGGAAAATGGAAGATGAAACTTTTGAATGGTGGAAGATGATCACAACCAATGAGCATGCTGGGAAATTGTGATCTATCATGACACGTGCTGAGAAGTTCCATAAAACAAATTTACAATCTAACATTTTCCCTTATTATTACGCATCTCATGTCTTTGGCGGGTAAACAAAATAGTTTTGCCTGCATCGGAACGTGACGCGCGAATGAACAGTGTATGAGGAGTTGCCTAAACCAGGAGTAAAGGACACGTGCAATTTCGTAATATGGAATTAACCAGCATACATTCATCGTTGTGTGTAATCATTTAGGTCATTATTATCATGACCTAAAACATCGCCAAAAACTTATTAGCAAAAAAGCCCATAAAAAGGTTCTTAAAATGCCCCAAAATCATAGAAAAATTACATAGAAAGAGTAATAAATACAGTTTGGATGAACAACTGAAGCTGTTGAATACGTTACTGAAGTAATTGAAGCGTCTTCTATTTGTTCAAATGAACTCGGCTTTCAATCTTTCGGTTTGGACAGTTCTGTACCGCGAAATGTGTCTTTAGTTATCCCGAAATCACCGGAACCGACAGTGGCGCTGACAGGCCTCACACCCTTACATCACGTCCAACGGCTGACATTACAATTTCAGAGCCAACAAAGCGAAGAGGCTGCTCAGGAATTCTGTGGAACATTTGTTGCGTCTCGAAAATATTATTTGTAGAAAGTACCATTAAAATCTATTAAATCAGCGAAAAATGCTTTAAAAATGACTGGAAAGGGTAGAAAAATTACTTGGTGGTCGAAATCGACTAAAGTGAAAAAATATGACGTAAAAAAATGGGTCATATCGTTTTGTCATAACATAAAATTAATTTCTATACTAGACGGCATTTTTTATAAAGTGAAAACAAAACGTGACATTTCATTAAAATCCGCCCCCTAGTAATCATCGAGCCTTCTAGTACACGCCCTGGAATTTTGTAATATCTATTCTGAAACATCCATAGTCCATAAAGTTGGATTATGAATAAATGTAGCAACGAGCGTTGTATTTTACTCTGTATTTTGCCAAATTTGCTCCCATAAACGGAATAAATATTTGCAACGGTAAAGGAGCTACAAAGTTTGGCTCATCTCGTTTTGGGCCCCATTCGACTCTACCGCGAGAGAGAGGTGGAGGAAGATATCGATTATTTTAATTTGAAGTTTTCTTTCTAGAGCCTATTGGGACTATTTGAAGGCAGATGTACATGTACATCCGGAAATTACGAATTAGAATATGAATATTTTATGAATAAATATTATGTATTCAAATATCTAAACGACAATCTTAAAATAGCGTGAAGTAAATTACGTATTACCGTTTCTTGAGGAAAGAAGCGCGAAATCCATTAGCGTATTACCTCTCTAGTGGTCTTGCTGTATTTTTCTTTATAAATACTTTCGAAGCTGTGTTACAGCGTTTTGAAGCACCATCGCAGCCTCTCGTAGATCCTTCTGTGAGAAAAGAAATTTTTAAATCTGTCGATATGGCACTTCTGAGCAGCTTTTCTCTTTTAGTATCCGCTTTGCACAATTATAGATACATTTTATAATACATGCGTAGTATTTGTGCAGATAACTAATTACTTTCATGTGAAGTATTATAAACTTTTCTTTTTTACAGAGAAACTATGTCAGGATGGTCACAAACTCTGTTTTCGTAAGCTCCAAGGTTGAACGTGGACATGCGATGTTTCTTATTTGCATATTTCCTCTATTTAGAAAATTCAGGTTATCTCTAGTTTTCATGGGGGTCTCTTTATCCATATCCATTCATTTGATCTGCGTAGTCTTACATTTTGCTGAACCGTACATCTTATTTACGTTGAACGGAAATTTCTATTGTCAGTATATAAAAAATATGTTGAGTTAGTGGTTTTGGTGTATATTTTTTATAAGTACTAGATATACGAATACCTGCTTTAGTTTTCAAATGAGTATCTGCGCTGTAAATGCGTTGACAGAATCTGCTTGTTAACGTTTGCTAAACAGTGATATTCCATGAAGATGTCTTCTTTTTAATTTCAACAGCGCAATTATCTAGTTTGCAATATACTTAGTCTGCTATTGTATTAAATATGATGTTAGTAATTGTATGTTGAAACCATCTGCCCATTTCTGAAATCATAAATGCAAATTTGTCCACGAAATTACCTTTGCGATGTTCACACCTTCTCTTTAAAACCATCGAAGCGATTGGTTTCCCTGGTTACGACATTACAATAATGGCCAACATGAGTCCTAGGCGAGAATATCACAACAGAAGCGGTTACACAACTGTATGAGGAAAATATCCTGGTATCGATCCACATCTAGTGAAACTACGACAGTTATACTGATTTGGTTCGAGCTTTTATGTGCGTAATCTAAATTGATTCGTCGCGCAAATTCTGAGAAACGGCATTTCCATGCTTCTGAACACTAAACTTCTTTAAATGTTTAAAAATAAAATTAAAAAATGCATTTTTTTGGGGGGGGGAGATATTAAATGTGTGTTAGGATTTCTTACAACTATAGAAATTGTGACAATAACTTTAAATGGAATTACTAAATGAAATGTAGCTAATAGCATTGGTAATGTTCAGTGATGATTTTTTCTTTGTTCCATATTCTATTTTATTCTAGGAGAAGAAACCCTTTGCAATACCGTGACATTACGGGACATCACAAATATTCCGAAATATGCTTCTTTTCATTAAAAATTCTTGAGTTGACGCTGGTAATAGCAATGGCACAATCCTCTTAAATGTTTGCGCGATAAAATGATCAAAGATAAAATAAATAGACGTTACTATCCAATGACTGATCAAATTTCCTTAAAATAACCCAATTACCCTTGAATTAACTCAAGAACACATGTATGTATTAGTATCACTACATAGATGTAACTTACGGTTTTCAGATTATTTGGACGTCAGTGAACGTTTAAAAGTTTACAGTGAGCGTTTTACAGTAGAACGAGTATACTATTTGTGAAAAGTTACATTCTCGTACTCCTGCCTTCTTGTGGAACCAAGCTTGACATCGATTATTAAGTGGTTTTAAATTTCCAATTGTTCATAAGAATTGTCACTCCTTATCACACATGTCCTCACAAGGAAAGTGAAAGCACGAGTTGATCGGCTTCTTCTTTAGCTATTAATTTGCTGGTCTCGTGCTGCTTCCCAAACCTCTTGCGTTCGTATTCGTGCTTAACGGATGGAGTTTCCCCGGAGACTCTCACCGACAAACCGATTCGCGCCATTGTTCGACCGACTTGTGTACAGTTTTGGCGATAATAGAATATATTGAAACGAGATGCCTATTAAACAAATTTATTTTACTTGCCGAACATTTCTGAGAGTCTTTTCTGCGAGTTAACTCCAGAAATCTTAACTATCCCTATCGAAGCATTTTATTTATCACATTTGTCGCTATTGTGAACATTACACTGAGGCTCCAAAAGTCACGTGGTACCTCCTAATATCGTCTTGGCCTTTTGTCAGGCTAACTGCAGGAACTCGACGGGGCATGGTTGCAAGTCCTATGCAGAAATATTGGGCCTTTCTGACTAACCTTTCATAATTGCTAAGTGTTGCTGGTGCAAAGTTTTGTGTTCGAACTGATCTCTCGATTAAAGCCCGTAAATGTCACACGGGATTCATGTCAGTCGATCTTGGTGGCCAAATTATTCGCTCGAGTTGTCCAAAATGTTCCCTAAACCAATCGCAAACAATTATGGCCCGGTGATTTGGCAAATTGTCATCCATAAAAGTACCATCGTTGTTTGGGAACATGAAGTCCATAATTGGCTGCAAATGGTCATTTCTAGTTTATGATCGGTTTCGTTGGACCAGAGGACCCAGTCCATTCCATGTAAAACTGCCCACACCAACATGGAGCCACCCGGCAGCTGGCACAGTGCTTTCGTGACAACTTGGGTCCATGACTTCGTAGTCTGCGCCACATTAAAATCCTACCTTACCTCTTACCAACTGAAATCGGAACTCGTATCACCAAGCCACGTTTTTTCAGTCCTACTGTTTTTGGCAGGCGGAAGGACGTTTATAATTTTTATTTTTTTCAACGAATATTTACAATCTATTCCAAAGTGTAATTAATACGTAAATACTATAAATAGTTATTGACAATATAAAATTAAATAAAATAGTCACATTGGTACTTTCCTTGATATTCGTCACAAATCTTTAACAAAAGGATTATTACATTGTTCTTGAGGATTATGAAGATGAACAATGTTAGAACAAAAGTAATAGAGCCTGTTTGGATAAATGTCAAGTATTAAAACGTTGAGGGGGGGATTAGAGGATATTCTGTTGAGACGATAAATTTCTTTCCTATTATCAAGTAGGTTTACAGCTAGATGGTTGAGACGAATTTCGAAGCGTAGGTGATATTTTGAACTTGTTTCTTGAATCTTTTCTAGAACTCCTGGTGTTTAGAGGTAGCCGTGTAGTGCAGCACTTGATATGAACCAGGGTGCAGATAAATTTCCTCTTAAAAATTTTGTCTAAAATCATTGCAGGGTCGACAAATTAGTTTTAATAACGAATTAGCCAATACGATTTCCTTAATTGTAGCTGTAATTCTTGTTAGTATTCTTTTGTTTGAATGTGTTTCTTACCACTGAGATGTCTGTCCACATAAATTCCTGGATATTTAACGCTCTCTGTTTGCGGTATTTGATTTCTTTTGACCATAAGCTGATTTATGTTGATTTATTTTCTTATGTTGATTTATGTTGATAATGCTGATTTATTTTCATTTATTTTAATTCTCCACTTGCTATATCATACTTAAACTTTAAAAACTCTTTTGGTTCAGGTATCTCCAAAACGTTTTATTGTGTTTTTCATCTCGATTTTTTATCATTACGTAATTTTCCCTACCACGTATACGAAAAAGTAAAAAACTGGAAGGTTTTCTATGCAGGCGTAATGTTGGTTAATGTTTTCGCAAAGTATAATTTTGATTTCCGAATCTAAGCTGTCAATACTATGAGGATTGTGCATTGAGTGGCATGAAACTTATCTTCACTCTCCGAAAGATGGAAACATGTTTTCCTCTTTATATCCTAAAAATATTGAACGAACTCAACCTTGTAAGAATCACTTTGTCGATTGTAATAATCATTGGTTAAACTCAATATCAATATCAGCATTTACGTGTGTATATCAAGACTAGAACTTGATCTATTCTCTTTGTATTCAAGGTTAGGCGACAGCAATAACAATAAGCAAATAATGGAATCAGCAATTTATTAAACGATTCAATATTTCGTGTAACTAGCTTGGTGTGTTGTATCATTGCTCATATTTCATTCTTTATTATTTTCATCTGCGTGGTTTTGGAAATCAAATTGCCATTGATGCCCAAGAGCGCAGGATGAGTAAGGTAGCGCTAATAATTATTTTTGTCTCGGTTGATAACTGTTTTCTAAGAAGGTTGTCTTTGTTATCAGCATTACTAAAATCCAATCTTGGAAGAAACGGTAGGGTTGCTTACGAGTTACGTTTAGTGTACGATTGTGTTCAATTTGATTCGTAATAAAGAGTACTTTTCGTTTACAAATGTGTATGGAAATGCATATATATGCATTTCCATACACATGCATGCACAAGCGCGGAATTTCCCCTTCCCCTAAAAGTTTTCAATACCTATTAACTTGACACGAAAATTTCAAGCTAAAATATTTTCGAATAATCATTCAGACGAGCAGATCGCAGCAGGAGCTGGGTGTAGCCCGTGACATTTTACAAAATCTGTAATATGACATATTACCTAATATGTGACATATGACCAAAACATTTTCAATTTCTTCTCCCAAAATTTGCCTCGGGAACTGCCCCTGATGCATATGTATATGTACATATGTATGCATATATGAAAAGGTAATATAATGAAGGTTGATTTACTTTCAAGCCATACAGATTTATTACATTTTGATCAATTGAATTAGAGTATGCAATGGAAAATGTATAGACACAGAATTATCTTACAGGCTGCCTCTGTCTCACGAAATCAGTCAGCTAAGAGTATATATCTAGTCATCCAGTCAGTCAATTTGGGGGGTCCATCGCAATGATATTGTCACAGGTGCATGCGGAAGTCCCTTGCTCAAGTAGTGATCTTTTGAGGGTGCTGGATCTGCCTGTGGCCGGCTATATTGAAGCGAAGCGAAGCGAGGCGAGAGCGCTAGCGCTGCCGATCGCCTGGCCGACCGTGTGCCTCGCTGCGACCCATTGCCTCGCGCGATTGCCGCGACCCGGAGGGGCTGAGCGGCTGCTGGGCGCCGCCGGAGCACTCGCCCGCCGCCGCTGCCTCTGCCCGGATGGGGACGACGCTGCGGCTCGTGTTGGCGCTGCTGCTGCTGTGGTAGGTTGTCTTCTGCCCGCCACATTGCACGGTTGGATTAGGAAAGGAGTTTTATTATGTGATGGGTTTATCCGATTATCTACCGATCAAGTCTTGTGGTCCGGATGGTATTCCAACCAACAGTGTAAAGATAGTACGGGATCCAATAATATATTGTTTGGTACGGATTTTTAATGTATCGAACAACAAGGAAAGTGTACAGAATGATTGGAAATCTGCTTTAATCGTATCAATTTTCAAAAGGGCCAAAATGTCAAGTGCAAAATTAGTGCCTGGTAGTTTTACATCAGAAGTTTGTAAATTGTTGAGAAATTATTAGCTAATTCGATTAGAAATCATTTGGATATGACAGACATTTTTTTACGAATGGCTCTTCAGTATGGCTTTAGAAATGGCTTTTCTTGTGAAAGTCAGATTATTTCTCTTACTCAAGACCTGTCTGAAGTAATTGATTTAAGGAGAAGAGAGGATGCAAAAGCTGTTGATTTTGCAAAAGCGTTTGATGTAGTTTCGCATTACTTACTGATGTTGAAACTCATCAATGCCAACTGTAATAGGCAGGTAATAGCATGGATAAGCGAGTTTCTTCACGATCGAAAGCAAAAAGTTCGAATTGGACAGAATTTATCCTAAACGACTGCCCGAACGACTGCCCGAACGACTGCCCGAACGTCTGCCCGAACGACTGCCCGAACGACTGCCCGAACGACTGCCCGAACGACTGCCCGAACGACTGCCCGAACGACTGCCCGAACGTCTGCCCGAACGTCTGCCCGAACGTCTGCCCGAACGTCTGCCCGAACGTCTGCCCGAACGTCTGCCCGAACGTCTGCCCGAACGTCTGCCCGAACGTCTGCCCGAACGTCTGCCCGAACGTCTGCCCGAACGTCTGCCCGAACGTCTGCCCGAACGTCTGCCCGAACGTCTGCCCGAACGTCTGCCCGAACGTCTGCCCGAACGTCTGCCCGAACGACTGCCCGAACGTCTGCCCGAACGTCTGCCCGAACGTCTGCCCGAACGTCTGCCCGAACGTCTGCCCGAACGTCTGCCCGAACGTCTGCCCGAACGTCTGCCCGAACGTCTGCCCGAACGTCTGCCCGAACGTCTGCCCGAACGTCTGCCCGAACGTCTGCCCGAACGTCTGCCCGAACGTCTGCCCGAAAGATTGACCCATGCAGACGACCCTAACGACTGACCGAAAGACAACCAGCCACATCGTCGGACACTTAGGCGTTAGGGCAGTGTAGCCAAACGTATGGGCGGCTGTGTGTACGCCTGACGAGTGGGCGCGGCGCGTGTGCAGCGTGGGCGCGTGCGGCCGGCGCTACAACGCGACGTACCCGCTGTCTCCGCCGGAGCGCCTGGGCGGCGGCGGCGCGCTGCGCTTCGCGGCGGCGCTGCTGGGCGGCGGCGGGGCGGTGCGGCGCGCGCGCCTCACGTGGACGCCCGCGGCGAGCGCGGTGGCGCTGCAGCTGCTGGGCGACGGCGCGGGCGGCGAGGGCGAGGGCGCGGGCGCGGGCGTGGCCGCCGCGCGTCTCTTCGCCTTCGACGGCCAACTGCACGCGGCGGACGCGCGCGGCGCAGCGTGGCGCGTGGGCGCGGCGTGGCCCTGGGCGCGCGCGCTGCCCGCCGCCGCCGCCTCCGCCTCGGCCGCCGCCGCGCACGACCGACGCCCGGCCTGGGCCGTGGTGCGGCGGCGGCGCCTGCTGCAGGGCGCCGCCGACATCGCACGACATCCGGAGGTGCGTGAGTCCGTTTGCCGTCTGGCCGTTGCCGGGGCCACTTCTTTAACTCAGTGTTGTTATTTTCGAATGTGCGCGTTTCTATTGCCTTTCTGATTTACCTCTCGCCAGTGAGCAACTTTAAAATATAAATCCCGGTAGGGGAGTTACCTGGACGTGAATGCCCTCAAACCCTGTGCAGAGCGGCGTCGGGTCTCGCGTTGCTGAGGAGGAGAAACAGCGCCACCTCCTGAGTTAAAACATGGACTACACTTTCCTAGTGAACTGGTTCTCAAAAGGAACCGATATAGCATTCGTATCTCGTACCTTTTTCTTATCTGTTCTACATTTTTTGGTGCGTACTGAATTCGTATGGTTAAGGATTTCGGGATGACATTTCCCTTCTGGTATACTATTCCCTGAAGTATATGGATCTGGACATTTTTATCTGCCTTCCAAATCCATTTATTTATTTAGTAATCAATGGACACAGTTCGAAGATATTCATTACTATTGTCAAACGGGTTTTGAAGACATCTCATGATACTTATCGTCATGAGTTCAAACACACAAAGAAAAAGTATAAATGTCATTAAATAATCTAACTTGAAGATGTTCGTGACTATTTTTACCGCAAAATATACTCACAAAGACACCACTAGGCAAAAGCGACATTAGAAATCTTCAGAAGTCTCCCGAAAACTTGGCCCTCGGCCCTACGACCCTGACACCGTTGCATAGTCGCTGTTATCATTAAGTAACGCTTATCATTAAGTAACGCATAGTCTATTGTAATGAACTGAAAAGTAATTTCAGTGAAACGAGCGACATTCGCAGACAATTGCGCATCGCCATTCATCAGTCTATTGCAGTGTGTCCTGCATTAATGACATCAGGTCCGGAATCATTTCCTCCCTCCGCACTGGATAGTTTTGCTCCAAGCCAGAAATGCCGCTGTCTCAGCAGTGACTCTAATCGGGAGGTCCTAGGGTTCGAGTCCCGTCTGTGGCGGATTTTCGATACAAGTTAGGTCTCGAGATCAAATTCGGCCGCTGTCTGAAAGAGAATTCTTGCGGCCGAATGCTACGATCCGTAGTTTTCTGTGGGTTTTTCGAAGAATACGAGGCAAATGCCGGAACTACCTTAACAAAAAGGGGCACGGACCGAGCGCAATCTCTCATTCCTCTTCTTTGACCGAGCCTTGCCTTCCACACACACACACACACACACACACACACACACACACACACACACACACACACACACATGTCCATGCACTACACTACCACACATGTCAGTAGATGAGTCCGGAGCTTAGAGCATGTCCCGGCTGGGGCGGTGTCAGGCTAGAGGAGATACCTGCATGGGGAAATATCCTGCAAGTTGGGGTGTAGGTCGACTCCGAATCTCACCATCCATCTGGAAAGGAACACAGCCACCTCACATAAAGCATTCACGACACTATAAAGCCTAAATCATAGTATTTATCATGCCCGTCAGGCTGGGAGAGATAACTGCAGGGGAAAATTTCCCGCTAGCCGAAGTAAAGGTCGACACCGAATGTCACCGTCCATCGAGGAAGGAACAACTCGCACAAAAACATTCACTACACTAACGGGACTATTAATCGTAGCTTTGGTCGTGCCCGTCAGGCTGGGAAAGATAGCTGTATGGGGAAATATCCGGCAGGCCGACGGGTAGGTCGGCTTGGAATCTCACTGTTCAGCGGGAAAGGAACACCGACAAAAACTCCCTACAGTAACGGGACTAAAGACCATAGCAGCAGTGGTTCCCATGAGAATGTGCGTGTGCGCGCGCAGGTGCGCTCCACCAACTCGTGGGGGCTGGGCGAGCGGCAGTCGTGGGCGGAGGCGGCGCTGGCGCTGGCGGCGGCGGCCGGCACGCGGCCCGGGGCGCTGCGCCTGGCGGGCGTCGCGTGGAGCGAGGAGCGCGAGCGGTGGACGCTGCTGCCCAGCCACTGCCCGCCCGACGACGGCGACGAGGGCGACGGCCTGGGCGGCGACGACGACGGCGACGGCGACGCCGACGCCGCCGGATGCCCGCTCATGCTCAGCGCCTCCGACGACTTCTCAGAGGTACGCGGGCGGATGCTTAGGGTCCCCGTACATCGCGGCTGGTAGCAGAGCATTGGTTTAAATGGAGCTCTTCCCACGAGCGTCCGATTCGGGCCGTGGGCGCTTGCCACGAGCAGCCCGGAAGGGATTCCGCGCCACTAACAAAGCATTGCTTCGAATGAAGGTCTTCCCACTTCTCCAGAGGTCCGGCCTCGGAGGACTTCTTGGAGATACGGGGACAGCTTCTAATGTTCAGCGTCCTCAGTGGCCCTCTCAGAAATTCGGGGGAAGATGCTAATTCCAACAACTCTGAGAACACCTAGGAGGTCCGGGCTCAGAGCGTCAGAGCTACGTACTCGTGCTCAAAGCCTTAAAATAGTTCCGAGAGGTACACGGCCGGATGCTCGTGCTGAGGGTTTTCGAGCGCTTCTCAGCGATACGGGGCCGACGAAGGCATTGCGATGTTGCCGCGACAGTTGCTAATGTTCAGCTTGCGAGTAGTAAAGGTAAGAGGTTAGACGCTCGTGCTCAGCACCTCAGTGGTTTTCTCAGGGGAATCGCTGCAGATGCTCATGTTCATCGCCTAAGACGTCATCTCAGAGGTTGGGACATCCGCTCACGCTCAGCGGCTCCGACAAATTTTCAGCGATCCTCGGGCAGTCGTTCGTGCTCAGCGCTTCCGAAAGCCTCTTTGAGGTCCTGAGACAGTTGGCCAGCGGGCCTTACACTTCTCGTAGGTATTAGGACACACGCTCTTGCTCAGTGCCTCCGACGTCCCAAGGGCGCCTCGGACCTGGGGATCCTAGGACATTCCCGACCGACATCTGGCGGATTTTTTGATTGATTAGTGATTCTGGGCGCGTCAACTACGAAGTTAGTTCCGTAAGTTAAATGCATGCTTATTCATCGGAATTGCTGATTACTTTCCCCTTCTGGATGAAGAAATCCGGCTGCGAACTACACGACGTCTAGCGGGGTTTTCCCCAACCAGGTATCTCCCACCAGCGTGGCACCACCCCAGCTAACTAGACGAGCTCTAAGGTCCCGACTGCTCTTCCGTCGGAGGGGTAGTGGAGTACAAGTAAGTGTAAGTGTGTGTGTGTGTAAGGGATGAGGAAAGGGAAAGGTCGCGCGCGGTCCGTGGCTCTTTTGTTATGGTACTGCTCTGACATCCGCCTGCTATCGATCAGAGCACCCGTCTTCTAGAATTCTCCTTCAAGCAGCAGCTGAATTCGACCTAGCCTACGTAGCAAGTCGCCGTAATTCTGCCGCCGTCGGATCCCTTCCGCCAGGACCTCTCAGTCAAAGGGCACTGAAGTGGCATCATTGATGCCCTGAGCCACCTAAGTCGATCATCTTTCGAATCTAGGTCTACCGGAGAATTCCGACTGCCTGCCCCGCAGTGTCTTATCAATTCCGGCGAATACCTTCACATAGCAGCCACGGATCAATTGCGATCTTTCCATCCTCACCGTTGTCGCCTCCTCTACCCTTACAAACACATTCACACTTACGTGCATTACACAACCACATATGGGTGCAGTGAGGAAGTTATATCTTCTCCCGGCTGGAGCAGATTCCCGTTCGGAGTGATTCTGAAGGAGGAAACCCCTGCAAGCCGACACACAGGTCGGCGTCGGATCTCACATAACATCGGGGTACGAACACTTCCACCTCTCAGGATATAAAACACTGTACACTCGCAGGACTGATGATCGTAGCAGCCCCGAAACGCGTAATAACTAATCAATAATCAACTACGCCTGGAATTGACGATCGTGTGTATGCGTAGGTGGAAGCTATATGGCTGCAGGGCACGAGCGGGCTAGTGATGCTGGACGCCAAGTTCGTGCCCCTGTCGGGCAGCCTGCTGCTGGTGGCGGTGATGCGGCCCGCCCGCCCCCCCGCCGCCGCCTTCGACTCCCGTCTGTTCGCGTTCTCGCCGACTGGGCGAGCGCTGCTACAGGGTGCCCCGCTCCCTCCCGGCATACGCGCCTTCGAATTCGTGTAGCGCCGAGCAGTCCGGAGGACTTCAGCATCAACTTTTGACACGAACATTTCGCCGTGCTCGTCATTATGAACGTAAATACAACCACTCACAAGTATTGATACAATAAATACTCGGTCCAGAAATACTATATACGATTTGAACGACATTAAGTAAATGCAATCGTGCTTGGATGATAATTATTTTGTTTAACATGATCTTCCCGAATCGGGCGTTTAATGAGCAATGAAGATGATGCGTGACATTTTATGCATTAGTTCGTGTCTAACGAAAACACTAAGTTCTTCGCATCTTGATGTCGTTGACGATGGCGTGTTGGTATCCATTCGTGTGAACGTGAATGATTTTCCGTTTACGTTGCGTTTTTTTTGTGAATGAGACGCATAATTATGATTGGAGATTTTATGTAAGAAAATAT
The DNA here is from genome assembly GCA_038098605.1 of Gryllus longicercus. Classification (NCBI taxonomy): domain Eukaryota; kingdom Metazoa; phylum Arthropoda; class Insecta; order Orthoptera; family Gryllidae; genus Gryllus; species Gryllus longicercus. The sequence continues at coordinate 3,642,432 of JAZDUA010000055.1, forward strand.
TTCGCGTCAAAATGTGTAAAACTGAAGAAACATAATGATTTGTATAAAATTATACTACTTCTTTTATCTCCATGTAGTATTATACAATATGTTGTGCTCAATACAATATGCATTATATTCGATTAAGGCTCTCATGCAGTTGCTTTTGTGAACATCTTTACTGCACATATACTTTTATGAGAATAATTATACAGTATTTAGCTGGTACTTTATTACCTTCCTCGATAAAATAAAAAATAAGTTGTTTAAATATTGTAATAATATTACGTTTCCCCGCTCCTTAGATGTTCATTATTTAGCTGGAACTACTTGGACCAATACTTTTCTTTAATAAAAGGTCATACCCTGGGCCTTCTGCTCTCTAGTGTAATGACTGGAAGTGAAAATAGGTAGGTTCCTAAGGGTTGGTGTACTATCCGCTCACATTTTGTTCATACTTCACACGGAAAGAAAGGTTTTGCATCTGACAGAAGCCAAGTAACGTTACACTTCAACCAAAATTTTAAATCATTTTTTTAGTGTTATAAAGTATCGTACTTGTAAGTGTATGTACTTGCCTGGATACATAAGTGTTTCAAACATGAATCACTGGAAAATACCCAAGAAAGTACTGTAACGTACAAGAGGAATCGAAAGAAGTGTATCTTGATTCAGGTCACTTACCCTATCAAGAGTCTATTGCACTTACTGGAAGCAGTAACTCTGAATGTGCAACTCCGAATCGCGCTGTGCTCTAGTATGGAAAAAATAGTGGCTGTCGTTTCCAACTGCTCCTGAAGAAGTGCTGCAACTTGCTCTCCGCAAACGCATGCGGGCTGCCACTCGGCAAGCGTTTTTATTTCCCTCCTCCCAATTTTCGTTGGTCGTATTATGTGAAGTAAGGCACATGGAATCCGTGTCCAGTTGTTTAGGCACGAAACTACCATTTAAGTCATGAAAGAAAACAAAGAAAATTTTCTGTCAGGTAACCCCAAAACGTGTATTTCCGTTAAAATCTCGAAATCGATTTGCCGCACCATTACATAACTTTCTCCGTACTAAGTATATACGTACGTGTATGAGTAAGTAACTAGTGCTACAATAGCACGAACTTTCTCGCATCAGGAACGGATGCGAAAAATTATATTACCATAATTTCTGTCCGTATTAACACATCTCAGCAACTAATTGTAAAAGTCATTAACAATCGTGGGGCAATACGAGCTAAATCGTAATTCATTCAAAACGAATACATCAACACAAATTCAAAATTCTGTTCCATGCTCCCAGATATACTATTATATAGAGAAATTATTCTGAAAATGTTAAAAAAATTACGCAAAACTGCTCATATTTTCAAAAAAAGGTCATGACTTTATTTAAAGAGGTAATTCTGAAGAACACGTTTCACTAAGTAAGATATCTCTTAGCATGAATATTGTAATTTTGCGATATCAGTTTTTTGCAATTTTTCGAAATTAGAGTTCACTGAAAATGGGATCCATTCCATTTTTAAAGCGTCCTACCTTCTATTTGTGGAAAAAATTGGAGCCTTTCTTTGAGAAAATATTTCTTTTTATACTTTGCGTTCACTTCAATCATATACTTCGCGAAAACAACTCTTTCAAAAAGTTGAACAAAATGGTTTTTTAAAAAAAGGTCATGTACAAGACTCTAAAAGTACCTAGATTTTGTTTGAGGCTCTCTTCAATGTTGAACTATTGGAATGTTCTTTTTTTTAATTTTCGAAAATAGGACCACAACCAACTTTTGTACCATCCTTTGATACATACAAAAAGGAAATATAAAGAAAAAATTGACCAATTTTTCAGAATTATTTTCATTTCCCAATATATCACGCCAATTACTTGTATTTTAGAAAATTGATTACGAAAACATATATTCAATATTATAGTTGTAGGAAAGCACAGAAAAAAGTGTTGAACATTTGCAGATTTCGATGGAAATGAGACCCACGTAATATTTTGAGTTCTTTACACTTAATTTTTTTAAAAATTGCAGCCACTTTCGAAAGGAAAAAAAAAAAAAAAAAAAAAAGTTGATGCTTAATGTAAAGTACCCTCAAAAATCGAAATTCAGGTGCTAGCTCTGTGCAGATGGACGTAAGGTTTTGCAGTTAAGAAATTTTTCGGTATCAAAGACCCAATAAACTGGGCCGTTGATACCATGGATTCTGACGAATGATAGAGGAAGTAATGTATTACATATAAAAAAGAGATTTATCCCCCTTTTTCGACACTAGGGGCCCACAATACGAGTTTTTCTGTTACAGAATTACAATACCCTCTCTACGTGAGTAGCAAGACGAGAAAGTGAAAACAACTCTCACTGCACTACCACAAAATGCTCTCTTAAAAACATAGAAATAGCAATTTTAAATCAATTTCCTGTTTAATATATTTTTGCAGTCGAAAATGTTACCTTTCCAATTCTCAGATGCTGGATTCTTCAATGTTGAGTTTCAGATGTAATTGAGTTTGTAAATCTTAAAGGAACTATATCAAATAAGTCAGATAAGGATTAAAACCACCTAAGGCTATTTTAACTATGACGATATAAAATTACACATGCAAAAATAAATTTTAATCAAGTCAAATATAATGGTTTTGCATTCTCTTCAGTATACACGTGTTTCCACATAACACGTCAGATATCATTCATTTCATTCAGTGTGTGGACTTGTCTCGGGCACTGTCACATTGTTTTTCTAATTGCCATACTGAACACTTAAAAACAATAATTTGAAGATCATTCGAAGTGGAATGACATACAATTCAGTTTTTTAAACTATATTTTTTGACAAAGTGGTAAATGAAACAATAATCAATGAAAGAAATACGGTATTAGAAAATAGGAATGTTAAAAGGGAAATTTCAAGCGATATTTTATTGATTTTAGATAATTTCATAACAAAGTAATGCCTTTTCAAGACATGTAAATAATTGTAGTAGGCACTAGGAAGGTACTCGTGCACAAACATCCCAAACACAAAAAAGAATGGCACAACATTATCAACTCAAAAGCCCTGGTTAATTATTTTAATTTTTAAACTGACAATGAGTTTAAAAAAAAGGGCAACCAGCACTCCCACAAACAAATTAAAATACACACTATCAAAAACATTAACAGCAAAACAGATCGAGATCAAATTTTGAACAGGAAAGAAAAATAGTGTTCTTTCTTTAAAATTATTTTCTTCTGAATAATTTCTTTTCAATATTAATATTTAATATACATAACATATACATATAATTATACAACATTTAATATACAACTTTTCTGAAATTATTTATGAGAGCATATTAACAAGTTAAAACATTTACAACAAAATGCAAGCTAAAAAACATGCTTCTCAAATGGAATTATTACGGAAGCAAGGTACATTTTCCCCACTAGACTTTCTTGCCAAAAAGAGAATTATATAGTTCATTAACAGCCTTGTCATTCCACATTGTAGAAGACTCGACAGGTGCCATGAAGCCCACCAGCTTCTGATGGGGATCGTAGCGCAAGCGACGACCCTTAGTTGCCCGAGTGTCAACCTTACGCTTCATTTTGGTGCGCAGTTTCTGAAGAGCTGCCCAACGTCGTCCAAGTGTATTCGCATCGGTTGAGTCATCTGACCGCCTTTCAATCAGCTCTCGCAGAAGCTACACGAAAAGAAAGAAAAATGAAAATAATAATAATTATTGTGAGAACAATATTTTATTTACACTAATACAAAGAGCTTCAGTTTTATGGCAATAAATTTGATTGAAACTCCTTCAATTATTTGATTAAGCATCCCTCCTTGAGTAATATTTTCTGAAATGTTTCTAATGTTAGAATGCAGATGGAAAAGGCTTGCCGACATATTGTACTATGACAATATTCATCTTATACAAGTTGTTGTTCCCCCCCCCCCCCACTTAAATTCCTGTTATTTTGAAACTTACAGGCAAATATAAACAAATTTATCATTTTACAAAGATGCTTTATTCAATAAGAAATTAATATTTTAAAACTTGCTTAGCATTAAAATTTACCTGATGATAAAAATCGCTATCATCAAAGATCTCTGGATCATGATCAGGTTGCAAGTTTTCAGAATGCTCTGGTTCTCCTAAGATTTGACCAACAGTGCGAGGCACACGAGTGCGTTGCAAAAGGCGAGTACGGTTGCTAAGGACATGGCGAATTTGTTGCAGAGTACTCTGTTCAAATGCTGAAAAATCACGACTGCTGGCTTTACCAGTAATAAGTCTTGTACGATCATTCCACTTCTGGATTGTTGCATCACGGAACTCCAAGTACTGTTTGTGAACAGAATTTAACACATCTTCATAATCCTCACAATGCCGTCTCTTCTTTTTAGTAGGCTCAGCTTTTAATGATTCATCATCATCATCATCATCATCACCACCACCACCACCTTCACCATCTACATCAGAATCACTTGGTATTTCTTCATCAGAAACACTTTTCCCTTTTTTAGTTTTTTGCCCCAATTTTTTTGTTTCACTATAATTTTTAATTAGTGTTTCTTGAAGATCAACAAGTTTATCTAATAACTTTCTGACATTGCGTGTAGTTTTTTTCATTTCTGAAGCAAATTGTTGACCCCCCTCTTGTTTAAATTGCTCTATTTTGTAGTACTTAGGAAATCTATTTGCAGGAATGAGACACTTCTGCATGTGTATTCTACATTCAAGAAGATTATCCCATAAATTTAGTTGACTTCTGACAGCTTTACCTTTTTCTATCTCTGATTCCACATTCTTAGCAGACGACACATGCTGAAAAGTTTCATCACCTTCCTCTTCATCATCATCTTCCTCCATTGCTTCACTATTTTTTGAATTCATTATTGAGTATTCATCATTATCTGCACTTTCATAATCTTCCATATCACTATTTTCATCTGAGTCACCACCCAGTTCCTCATTGCTTTCATCTTTATTGTCTTCTACCTCTTCTCCCGCAGATTTAAACTCTTCTGAATCAGATGATTCGGGATGTTGGAGAAGCACAGGTTCTGGCTCCTCTGAAGATTCAATTTCACTATCTTCAGCAACCCCAACATCTCTCCTTGAAATCTTTTTACCCGTATATCGAGGATCATCATCAAGTGCCGCACTCTGCTTTAAAATTGGCCGGTGTAGTTTCTCGTCCCCACTAAACTCATCTTCAAATTCTTCTATTACTTTTGCTCTTGTATCAAAATCAAACTCATCATCTGAACCAATTTCTGGAGCAGGTTGCAAAAATTCTGCTATCTGATCGAGAGTTGACTTGCGTTTTGATGACATCTTAATGATATAATATACAATATGATATAAATATAATGCACAATTTATTCACTTGAACATTCACACACTGCCCACCCTGCCCACACTGCTTACACTCTGTCATCCAAAACTTATTTAGTCTCTATGATTAAATCCAATTTCACAAAATGTTTCATATATTACGAACAAGAACACAATAAATTCTTATTAAAAACGAATTAAATCACTTTACTTATCACAATGGCGTGTTTTTCAAGGAACACATGGATAAGGTCGACATAACCAGGCTAACAAAACAGCGCGTTAGCCATTTCACATTTTGCCAACGACACAGTATTTGATATGAAGTCTTATCCAATTTAGTTTTGTGTTTTATGTTCTTCACCTGGTTGGTAATTTTTCTTCAAACGAAATCGTAGCGTTAGTATTCCGAGAACAACGCTAAGAGACTAAAAATGTAGTTTGAGATTAACAAATTTACAATAGGTGAGATGCATGGAGAGTGGCAATACTGGAATCACAAGTGAACTCCATACAAAATATTCTCTTTGATGCAATTCGCAATTTAACTGCCTTCGACTCAAATAGTATATATATCTGAGACAGCACTCAATGTTAAAAGGGAAAACCTCCTTTGCCCAGTAGAAATTATACAGATATGTGGCGGCACCGGATATTGGCCAAACGGACAGCCAATGGCGAAGGTGTAACCGGTAAATTTGAAATGAATCAGCCACACAATTCCACTCCCATAATTTATCAAACAATTCACAATAATAATTATAAGGAATTCATGGAAGAAAAAAGTCAAATTGGAGCAGTAAAATTAGTATTTATTGAGCATATTGATATTACACAATTTTAATAGAATTAACGGCTGAAGTTTAGCATACGGTACAACTCACTGAAGTTTAAAAACGGCACTTCGCACCTCTCCGGCGGTAACTGCGCATTTTGACATCTGGAAGCTTTCTTATAAAAACGAATTGGTAATTATGCGGTGGATACTCAAGGACGTTTATAGTAAACGCGAGGGTTGAAGACGACTTGGATCCGAGAGAGCGAAGCGAGAAAATTTGCCATTGAAAGTAAATTGCCATTACATTCCGGCGGGGACAAAGTGTATGAAGGGCGAGCCATGAAAATCGCCTATCCGTAAGTTTTATTTCCATCAGTGCGCATAGCGTCATTTGAGGGAGGGCTTAAGGAGACACTTCCCCTCGACGTTACGCTTCTCTGAGGGTGTACCGTGTACCCTACTTTAACTGAATTAACAATTTTGTATTACATAAGGCAATAAACATAGAACACCAGCTCAAACGCCACTTCACTAGCTTGTAGACAGGCAAAATTAATGTGAATAATATGGAATACATTATTACAGAGCATTACGTATGAACAATACCAAGCACTGAAAAGAAACAAATCAAAACATAACCGCATATACAAATAGTTATGATAGAAGTGCCATTTTATTTTGAGAGTTGGAAAGATAGCATCACAAAGTTGATATATCAGCTGCCCCAATTCTACACGCAAAATAAAATCACTTTCATTACGTGTTTTTAAACAGTATTACTGCCTTTCATTTTATTTTAATCCAAGAATACAAATCACTTAACATGTTCACTGTCCTAAGTCATAAATGGTTCACAAAATGAAACACCCAATAGTTTTAATACCTCTGTGAACATGTTTGCTTACAAAAGTTTACAACATCACAGGCAAATATATCCATGAACTTGCTGTAGCTGCACAGATTTTGAATTGGCATTCATTTTGATTTTCCTAGGATGGTCCTAGAATTTTGAAATACACCTGGAAGTGTAGAAAAATATTTCAATTTTTGAGGAAATAACAATAAAATTATTATTATAAAGTTGTTCAAACCTGCAGATATATTTCGATGTTTTCGTAGGGACAGGGAATATGAATATATATATTAATTATGAACTTTGTTGCATTAAGGTCAGTAGTACCTTAGGAGCCATCTCTGGAATAGGATCTGAAAAGTAAAAAATGCTGTTAAGAAAGATACTATGTCCTCAAATGAATATTCGAAAACAAATCTACATCAAAAAGAAAATTGTTTCTTCTAATCTAGCATCTCGAATTACAGAATTAGAAAGTACAGGAATATCTTGCACTTACCATACACCAAAGTCACAGATTCATCTTCTAGAATGGCTTTGTGTGGTCCAGTGGTACAAGGATCTGTAATCACCAACCACAAAAAAACATTTGTTTTTATTTTATATAATTTACACTCAACTGATACTAATAACTGTATATTCAAAGGAAAAACTTACAATGAGAAACATCCATAAAAACTTTTAAGTGGCACCTGACATGGGTGAAAAAGATCTGAAAATGGCGACAAATATGAAATTTTTCCACCTTCAAAATATGCAACAAAGTGATAATTAAGTTTCTTAAAGATTATAGTGAATACTTACCATTAACAAGGCTAGCACATGCATCTGTCGCACATGATGTAGAAGCATACTGAACAGCCCAAGAACCTGTATTAATCAACAACAAATTATTACCAATACATATGCTTTCAATAGCATGCTTCTATTTGCATTTCACACACAGGCAGCACTTTAAACTGAAAAAGGTAAGTTTCTTGTATGTGTACAAGGATCTGAAAATTAAAAAATGCTGGTAAGAAAGTCTCCCATCGAACTATTATGTAATTAAAATGAATATCACAAAAACAAAATTGTATGCACATGTATAATCTCAAACTATCTGTCCTGTTTGAAGTTCTATTGTCGACAGGGACAGATGAACTATAAATTTAAGAAGAAGAAAAATCTACTAAAAAGTCTTACCAGTTACACCCAATGCTATTATGGGTGTCACATCGGTTGGTTCAAAGAAGTGATCTGCAAATGAACAAGAACATTAAAAAAATTCTACAATTTACAACTGAATTATTTGAATGCATTTTCAAAGCAAAAACCATGAATTCTGGCAGCAAATGTACCATTCACTGGTATTAGTTTCTGTACCCACAAATGATGATTACTTAGGCTATCCGATGAGACACATTCATGCAAATTATTTACTATTTTATGACTGCATACTGCCACAAACTGTCCTCGAACAAATAAATTATACTTATTTCTATTAAAAAGAAGTCTTACCGGGTCCAAATTTTTTGGTGGACTTTGAATCTGGATATCTGAAATTGAAAAAATCATTAGAGAATCACTTTACGACACACTACTGAAATGCCTGAATGCACATAGAAGAAAAGAACACTTCTTTTTACTGGAACGCTTGCATTTAAATCCCGTAATCCTGCTTTGCAAAGGGGATTTTGTGGTTCTGAGATTTTACTGGAACAACATGATTACACGTCCTTCAAGTGTCAGATATAATGCTGTTCCAGAAAATGTTCCATGTATTTACTGCTCGTGAGATGCTTCCATGTGTATTAGGGGAGAGAAGTGTCCCCAATAGCTTTACGCCATTCTCTACATCTAAAACAAATATATTAATTTTAGAGGCACCATTGAACAAAAGTATAATAACGAAGCATCGACAAACTACATGCATAAAAATGAACGATAACACAAATGTAACTCACTTTTCACTTATCTTGGGAACCCCAATAGACGTTTTAATGGCTAATTTCTCTGCAATTGGGCACCCAGCACCTTCTCGATGCCCGCCGAAATAATGCACGCTTCAGACTTCAAACGTAACAGTAAATCACAAAATTTCTCGAATTCACTGGCCGCTAACTCTCGTTAACGGCGCAAAAAAGAGCGTGTGAACGAAACTTCTTTTGGTCAAGGAAGGAATCCAACTGTAATCTGCTGTCAACCGGTCCGAACGCGGAAAAATTTCAAATGAGTAGTTCACCAATTCTCCGCAAGAGTGAGTTGAAGTTGTACAGATGAATGTGGCGTTGCTCTGAACTCTGATTGGTTACTGAACGGAATTTGAATAAGGACCGGACTTGCTGCCTATCTAGTGTCAAGACCAAAGAGTATATAAGTCAAGACGACTGGGAGTTATAAGGCTTGGTGTCCTCAATTAGCGAGAACTACGTTCTTGGCGATCGAGTGTCGTCTTTGTTCTGTCATTAGTGTTGTGTTTATCTGGTGAACGCTTTTCCTGTTCTAATATATTCATTATATCTGCTTCTTTATCGGCAAAGATGTCGGAAGTAGAGGAAAGTGCAACACTGCAAGATGACTCAACTGACAAAAAGGAAGACGATGTATCGCCTGATGATGGTACCTCTGAAGAAAATACTCCTCAAGAATCTCCTTCGGATATAGAGAAACAGGAAGAAGCAAAATTGAAAGCAAAATTTCCTATGGCGGGCAGGCCAATGAGCGGTCATTCAGTGTTCTTACAAAAGAGACTTGCCAATCGGCAAAAATATTTTGATTCCGGAGATTACCAAATGGCGAAACAAAAATCGGCTGCAAAAGCTCGACAAATACCAGCTGGTTTGACTAATGTGACTGGTGATACCATTCCAACTCCAGAAACTGTGCCCGTCAGAAAAGCATCCATCATACAACCTTGCAAATTTACTCCAACTTCAAACACATAGGAGTTGATATTACCATATTCCTCCACGAGATAGTTATGAACATTGAAAGACTTGGCTATTGTGTGTTTTTTATGGTTAAAAATATTTCTTGGTTTTGTTAGTTGTCTCTTGGTTCTCAGAACAACTTAAACAGGCATTATTCTACTTACCCAACATTGCTCAGAATATGATTCTTCAGATTTGTAGAAAAATTCTTAAATATTTCTTCTTGAACTTTATATATGTTGGCATGAAAATTGCTGAGCAGCTTAAAGCTTGATTTTCAAGCATAATACGTCCTCATTGGTAATTTTTAAAAGACGTGTGCTTATTTCTGTGCCATTAGTTGGTAGAAAAACTGTGATTAAGGCAATTTGTGTAATTAAATTTTCTTGCTTTCAAGATTTCGTGTAATTCTTTTTCCCTTTCTGCATTTGTTTTTTTGAAATGTAAGAATATGAAATATGTTAGAATAGCTAGTTTTATTACTATATTTCTTTAAAGTCATAATACAGCAACAATAAGCATAAAATATTTTATTTTATGTAATTGTGAAATAAAATGTTGACATTGTTTAAAATTTATACATATATTCTTATTTTTAACATCAACTTCAATTAAGTGAATTTTTCTAAGATGGTGAATGTGAAGTTTACGTGTTGGGATGTTTTTAAATATTTTGATAAAATTGTCAATAGAAATATTTGCAAATCAAATTCCTGAACTTCCAAATTTGTATGTTTAAGTTATACCAATAATTTGATCAAAATATAGAGCTTTTATGACCATGCTTGTAAATAACAACAGTTGACACAGCTAACACATGAGTAACCAGGTTAAGCTGTTTCTGGAATTGACTCATTCTTGAAAATGTATTGCAAATGTCCTTAATATGCAGTTTGCTTTAAAAGTCTAAAACAAAATGCATTTAGTATTGTATTCAAGTAAACAGTAGTTCATTTATTGATATAAATATAATAGCCTCATATTTTTTTAGATACCGTGTTTTTTTTATTTTTAGTTCTAAAAAATACTTAATTTTGGATTAATTGTTAAAATTTATGGTCTTACTGGATTCCTTCAAATTTTAGAATATTCTTCAATATAGTTTCAATTTTATGATAATGACTGAATGAAAAATAATTGTCACTTTTTTGAACTAGAACAGTACCTTATAGCAAGGCAAAATTGTGAATTAAGAGTGCAAGACTCACAATTGAGGGTTATTATGCTTTTAGACGTGTAGAATCGTGGGAAAAGAAAAAATATATATTCTAGATAATAATTGATAATAGATAAAACTGAAATTAAATTACAAAATTAGCACGTGTAGGAGAAATAACTGGTAATTTATAATTAGGAAAATGTTGGATATTTAATTGTTAACTTGGTTTCTGTTTCAAATAACTTGGAAATAAGTTAATTTTCTACTGACATTCTTTAAATTTAGTTTTATTACTAATTGTAATAGAAGAGTACAGTAGCACTATCAGTTTAAGACAATTTATATGAAAGCATTTTATGGATTAACTACATTTCCTGATGCCAAATAATGACCTCCACATAATGTTCAGTATAATCAGGAAGAGAAACGTCCGAAAGCTTGGTTTCTTAAGAGGGTGGGACTTTTTTTTTTCAGTAAGCATTCTAGTTAAGAATGTATCACACTTCTGGAGAAAGGCTAAAACAGAATTTAATCATGTTTGATATAACTTTTTTGTTTTGCTTTTGTTTTAATAGGTAGCCTGAAATTATGGGCTCTTCCAAAAGATGAAAAGGAAATTTAGTTTATTCAAATCAGGAGATATTTTTCTGTCCAAAGGGGAAGCTAATCAGAAGTTATTATCTCTCTGATAAAGTTGTAATTTCTCATTAGATGATGTATAGATATAAATGTATCAATGACATTTTTGAATGCCTCATCCCTTATGGGACAAAGGAAGTTAAATTTCTGAAGTACATACATATGTTTAAATCTATATGTGCTTAACTGATTTATGTTATTCAATACTAATTAAACTTGAATTAATCTGGAAGCATTTTATTATCTGTCGTTTTCTTTCTTGATATTTCCCCTCAGGTGCCATTTCTGTATGCCATATGTAAAGTTAAATTTATATATTCTTTTGCCTGATTTACAAATACTGATCATTGCAATTCCATTTCAGTTTTGACTATCATAGGTTTTTGTTTTTTGGGGAGTGATTATTTATAATTTCATAAATAGAAAGGCTAATAATTATATTTCTACATTTGTATATAATATTCTCTTTAGATTTTCGTTTTGTTTTAGAATAATGTCTAGTTGTATTTTCTCACCCACTTTTTAATTTAATTCTGCGTAATGTTATTTTGGAATACTAATTATACCTTAGAAAAGACAACGTAATTATCAAGAACAGGGTTTTATTGTCATTCAAATGGGTATATTTTTTTCTGGGCAAGTTTACTTAGCTCTGGAACATGCAAAGGGTTGGATTTGAAGAAGTGGTGAACATAGTAGCTATTCTCTATGTTTCTACCTTGCATTTGAGATTATTAATATTAGTTGGCAGGTGACAGTTGGGCATATACTTACAGGAAAAACAATACAATATTCATATAGAACAAAATTCCTGAGGATATAAAAACAATTGTATTGTATACCTTTCTGTTACATTATTATCAATTTTGGATAGGCCAATAAGTGTGACCAAGTTTACTTTTGAGAGATGTATGTCTAATCGTAATTAATGTAAATTTAAGGGATATATTATTATTATATCAAATTACTTCATAGAATTTGCATTTATGATTGCCTTTAAACCAGAACACTGTAAGTGACATTTTATAAATTCTGAGAAATCTATGTGTATATTTTAGTCAATATTGCTATAAAGTTGTGGTGTTTTATTTCATCATTAATACCATACCATTAAATTGTTCATTAAAACTACGAAAATACATTGCCACTGACATGTAGCCTAAAATAAATACATTTTTCTCAGAATTTATAAAATGTCACGTACTGTTCTGATTTTCACCCATTCATATTCTTCTACCATTAATGTACTTCGGCTCTGTGCTGAAGTTTTTGGAGGTTATTAAAGGTTAAAAGAGAGAACAGAAGATGGTTTCTTAAAAGCAGATTTTTTATTTTCTACTATAACTATGAAGATGCCTTTGTAAAATGTCATGTAGAACACTGGAAAACAACACATAATTTAATTGGTACTTGGGTTCATATTTTATATTGCTTATAACAAATCATGAATTATGATTTTTGTACCCTGACACCCAATAATTATTTCACTTATTCCAGAGTCCTTACATTATGGCACCAATCATAACATTTCACTACCATTTTCTCAACTGAAAACAAATGTTTATGTATATATACAGCTCTGTTGCATTTACTTTGAAACTAGATTAAACATTCCTTTATTACAAAATGTTTACCTAAAATATACATATTTCCAATAGCTTTTAGAGTGGTCTCTTTAATAGTTGTTTAATTTCACATTCAAATCTATTTCTTTTATGTTTACAGCACACAGTACACAATTCTATCAAAATATAATTAGTATATACACGCTGGCTTTGAGCATATTTTGGAGACTAACCGGCACCACAACAGAACACACGAATACTGCACTAGTGCTGGTCATGCAGGCCTAGGGAAAATTACAAGCTCCTGTGGGTGAGTGAAATTAAACGACAAATAAACAAGGAAGCTTATTTGTCCAATGACCCAGTATATAAAACATCAAGGAATGCAATAACTAGTCTCTGGTCTAATATATTATCAAACTACTATACCTCAACAGATATTATGTAATAATTCAAAACAAAAACAAATATACCTACTAGAAATATTGGAAGGGAAAGTTAACATGCTTATGTGTCTTAATCATATAGCTTCCCAAACTTTCAAAATCTTATACAGTCTTTATAAAGATGAGAATTTTTTATACATTTACATTATACTTTACCTAGCTAAGACAATAGGTGGAGGGCTAGGTGAAGGAACTTTTACCACAGAACACTATAATTAAATTCTGAAAGACACTAACACAATAGACTGACTTTTTGGTATTTTTCATGTCTGTCCCATTAGTCTCATATTACACTGTACAGGCTCTTTAGACAAAATCTGATGATATATTAGTTTCCAAACTGAAGTATGATGTATTTATTTCACAGGAGCACAAGCACATCCACAAAATAAAATTAAACAGAGCACATTTGACCTGCTTTGACACAGCAATCGACTTCTATGTGCTGACTACGTTCAGTATATACAAAGAGGCACAGGAAGCTTGTATCCTGAGAGAAAGGTCCTCTGCAGAACCATCTGGAGCAATTGCAAATTTGAACAGGTAGAGGAGTAGGATTAAGAATGGAACAGGCCTAGGCAAAGAAGGTGAATGGTCAAAGAGGAGTTGAGGTTTTGGCAAGAGGGTAGGCCATAATCAGAAGGCAGAGGAACCTATGGTACGGCGTATTTGTTCGAAAGTAAGCCAGAATGTGAGCGACCAAGGGGCCATGCGGATCCAAACTGGTAGAAAGCCCTTGTACAGAGCCATCAAGCCCTCTAGCTCCACAGTCTTGGTCAAACAGTCAAGCGATGATTTGTACAGCAGACCCCTGTGGAAACCATTTGACTTTATTAAACAATGAACACATTTGCACAATCAGATCTTGAAATTATTTGCACTTACACATTCACTCAAGTTATTTAAACACATCTTTTGAATAAGTTTATTTAACTCACCCTAATGCAATTTACACAAGTTTTCAGACAAGATTTCTAGTAGTACGGACTACAAAAAATTCTTTTAACTATTATACTCTTCATAAGAATTTTAAAAAAATACTTGAAGTGTTTGGAGTAAAAACAATATTTGGAAGCCTCCTGCTATATGTCAATATCTTGATTTTGGCTCAGTGTTTATAATTTTGAAGGGTGACTGCATCAGTCTCAAGGTAAGCAAAACTTGGACTAAAATTACAGCACTATACAGTTTACAATGGATATCCGAAGGTAAGATATTTTAAAATAAGGAACAAAGACAGAAACAAGTTGAGCCAAGAAAAAGCACGTTCTGAAATTATGTTAGAATTGTTCAGCAGCTATTTTCCCCATTCCATCTCCATTTTCATCTCCAACTTTCTCCTTTATTCTTGTCTTCTTGATCTGTATTCCTTGTTTCTATACTCCTCTTTGTCTCCCTCTCTTCTGTTGATCTGCTGACAACATTTGCAGGACTTGCCTTTGCAATGTTTATTCTTTCTGTAATATTCTTCCCAACCCTTTGTTTTTAAAACATTTTCTTCCTATTTCATTGAGTAATATTTATAAATTTCCGTTTTCTCCCTTATATCTTTTTTTTAATTTTCCTTCATGTACATTCGTGTAGGAAGGATATTTTTTTAAATTTGGGGCTATTTTACATGAAGTTCCTGTGACATTTGCAAAAGATTCTAAAAAATTCCCATAATTTGTTTCTTTCATTTCTTTGCTAGAATAGAAGAAATTACACTTATAAATGTAGTAAAGTTCTAATTTTCATAAAATTTTGAAAATCGCAAAAGTTTAAAAAAAATATTTTTCAAACCTGCCCTATACCTCCCTTATTAAACTAGAGATTTCTTTCTCAATATAATTTATCCTTCAATTTTAAATCTTTAACTGACGTTATGAACAATTTGTTTCAAAATATGAATAGTTGTTGAGGAATTTTGTCAGAAATTGTGACATATTCACATTAATAGTAAAAAAAAATTATTTTTTTTCTTCGATTTTCTGATATGGCTAGAACACAAAACCAAAATTACACGATAAAAGTGTCTTTTTATAATAAGTAGTAGATTTATTAAGTCAAAAAAACTATAAAAACTGTATGTGACGTAGGGGATAAAAGCCTATCTGCGCACGTTTTCTTGAGTTCCAGAATCCCTTCCCGTCATTTTAACTATAAATAGTTGAAAGATGAGTAAAAATTTAAGAAATAAATTAATAAAAATAAATTTTAAAAACCGCAAGATTACCAATGTTTGAAAAATAGTCATTTTTGTTTCTGAGTTTTATGAAAACCTGAATTTTGAACTCTCTCTCATTAGTAATATCTATTTCCATTACAGATAATTAATTGATTTAATGCATATGTGAGCAAAAAAAAATTCAATTAACATCTTCTGAAGTTTCTGTAATTTAAACATTATTAAAATATTAACCAAGATCAAAATCAAGCATTTTTAAAAATACTTTTCTCCAAAGTTTTTATATTAATGTAGGTTTATGTATTAATATGAAATTATATATTATTTATATACATTTTGCTTTTCTGTGATATTCCAAAAGCCTCGAATACATGAAATAATTAAGGGATCAAAAAAGTAAGAAATTCTAAAAATGTGGATATTTTATTACCAAATTGAACACTTAAAACATGAACAGTATTGCAACAAAAACTAATCCATCGTATTGAATAAAATATTCTCGAAATTTTCATTCTACAACATTTTCTAGATAGTTGATGAACTTGAAATAAAATTATCATTTTAAGATTCTTTAATCTAATTTGGTAATATTGAATCTTGAAGACTTTGTATTATGATTGTGATATTCTTATACTTTTTATTCTAAGAATCTACAGGCTGTATAAGAGACAAAAGAACACACAAATTATCAAGTGGCTATGATTTCAATATTTTATAGCACATATTTTAGACGATTCAAATATAATATTTGGTGGAAGAGTTTACTATATTGAACACCTATAAATTTTGTACTATGACTGGAATTATATTAAGATATGAATTTGATTGTTATTACAATGTACGAAATTGAACTTATCATTTTTTGTGTGTTATTTAAAATGGATTTTCTAAACATTTTCATGTACAATCTTTAACTGTCAATAGAATTTAGATTAATAAATTCTCACATGTGAAGGATTTTTGAAGAAATATAGTGATAGATAAAAATGGTACAAAGACTAAATAGGCTTGCAACTTGACTGTACTCAAGAGACAATTTATAGAGATTTTATCCTTTATAAAATCTGTTCTCCAAAGGTAGTATGAATAAAGTCACGTATGATTTTTCAAAAATAAGAGTACTTTTAACATAATTTTGCATTAAATATGGGCAATTTTCAAACAGTTATTTTTTTCTGAGATAGAGCATTAGATGCTTAAAAAATGGTGCAAATCCCACTTTTAGCAATCTCACTTTACTTTCTAAAATTGCACCAAAAAAAAAAAATTAATATTGAAAAATCTTTTCCCTTAATGAAATCCGTTCTATAAAACAAAATCATGAAATAATGTAAATTAAAATTTCTGGATATTTGAGAATTGTCAATGCAAAAATTAAACATTTTATTAAACCAAAACAATGTTCGAGTTCAGCTGTGAGGATGATGGTGTAGGGGAAGCGTGAATGGTGTCATAACTCAACAAATAAGAGTTTGAATCCCAGGGCGGAGAAAACAATGTTGCCGATTGAAGACACTTTTGTAGTTCATATAGTATTATTGTATTATGTAGTCTTATGTAAATACGACAAGAAAGTATGTGCTGTTGTAGCACCACTAGTTCCTTTTATTTTACTGATTCTCAAATCTTTTTGGTTCCCAGCACAACTCACTCAGGGGGAACACTGAGGAAAACGTAAATCATAGAAGCAAGCCCACATGCAATTAGAATTTCCAAAGTTTCAAAACTACTATAGGTACTAGTTCTGTTTTCAACAACTTACCTATGTGAATAAGATTTTTTAGCATTGGCTCACATTAATTTTTTTTTAAAAAATTAGCAACTTTTTTTTTTTGGATG
Organism: Gryllus longicercus; assembly: GCA_038098605.1. Lineage (NCBI taxonomy): Eukaryota > Metazoa > Arthropoda > Insecta > Orthoptera > Gryllidae > Gryllus > Gryllus longicercus. The sequence continues at coordinate 3,660,078 of JAZDUA010000055.1, forward strand.
AAGAATTGCACATGTATTTGTCAGCAATTCCTCCCAAACTGAACTATCGTACAAAACTAAACAAATCACAAAAATTAATATAAAATTGTTTTATTATTAAATTACAAAATATTATATCAATATATTATATATTAACTTTCTTAAATATATAATTCTAATTTTAAGTAGTAGATAACACCATCTCAATGTGGAGTGAAAATGATCATGTGAGCGTTTGAAAACACTTGCCTCAGAGAATACCGTGTACAGTGATTACGTTATACATTAACAATCTGGTGTATAAATAATCATATTTGTAGCATTGACACGAATTACCCCATTGCAGGCTAAATTATTCTGCATTATCTGGGTATTTATTAATCACAATCACCTCAATCTAGGAAAAGGAGTAAGTTCTTTTACAATGTATTCCCTCCCTACCCAACCGTCTTGCTGAACTTTGCTCCATCCCTTCCTCATTCTGCACGATCTCACCCTGTTGCGATCTACCCACCCAGCTACACCCTATCCCCATTTGCCTGGCCTGCGGGTGCCCTTGTCTGTTCCACTCAGCCATGTTCTCTACAATCATCAGTGCTGCAGGTAGCTGTGAACATATGTATTTTCCACACTTGTGGCAAACTTTAATTTTAATAGGGAGTTTCAGTGCAGCATAACATACAACAATCGACAGCAATTCCATTCTGACTTCTGCCGTTTTGCAGATGCTATTGAAAAAAATCTAAATGCATTGAGTACAAAATGTTATGGGCTTGGAGAAATGTTTATTTTAGTTGATTTCCTAACCATATTTTTGATCTTGGGGAGAAAAAAAATTACAAAAAGTTAAACACAGTATACAATTTTAAAAAGGTATTATTTTGAAATCAAAATAAAGACAACTCAATTTTTTTTAAATGATTGTCATTTAAAAAACTGCCTAACTGACTTTTCATACAAAAATGTATTAGTGTAACTTTAAATATATTAAAATCTGTTTTACTATTACATATTCCATTAATATTTGCCACTTCTAAGAGCTTCATATTTAAAAACAACAGTTTGCTCTTTTTAAATAAATTATATTACTACTTAGTATATAAAATGGAACAAGAAAAGTTTGGCAATCGATTTAGGTACAAGAAAAGATACAAAATTTATTAACGTAGTTACATATTTATAAGAAATAAATGCATACAATGTTAAATGTTCTACAATTAAGTCTGTGAACATTCTATAACTACCTATGCCATCTTCAACTCCAGTTCTGTAACTAAGATTTTCATAAAATTGTCAAGCATTGCTTGGTGTGAGGTATTGTACAGATTCAATACCCTTAAGCTTTTCCTTCCTTATTGGCTTTCCCATAGGCAAGAAGGAAATCAACTTAACCCTACAAAAGTCTGCTTGTCTTCTCTTAATATCCTTCAAATGAAATTGTCTTGGGAACAATTAGTTTTCATGTGCAATACAAATGGTTTGCTTCTCTCAAGTTCAATTGCACAAACTATAAGCCAGGTAATTTTGTTTTTCTCAATACCTACCTTCCTATTGGTGATTTTTTCAATTTTCTCGACACCTTTGAAGTTGCTACCCATCTGCATTTGTGACACATCTACTACTACCCTCTTTTTGTGACTTCCTGCCATTACCTTAATGTAGTCCTCCAAGATGGATGAAAAAATATTTTCATTTATTGTAATAATTTTCATCTAAAGTATTTAATTTATTTATGTTTTTAAAACAAATTAATTAGTTAATATTTTAACATTATAGTAGGTTTTTCAGGGCAGTTGGTATATAACTGAAATCAGAATTCTTTGGGAGACTGTCTTGAAATGAGGTACTTCATCTTCGCAGAATACAGCATGTGCAGATCGTCAAACACTTTGTAACTTTCTTATGTTTCAGTTCTTAACCCCACACATGTCAGACAATAAAATAGGATCTGTCACTTTCCTTCCAACATGGGTACAAATGTTCTTTCACAAGCAAGAATCCACTTCCTGGGCATTTCTATCTGCAGTGCCTTCTACCCAAACATAATTTTTCTTTTTTCTTTTCCAGTATAGATCCCAGTATTATACACCCAAAGTTGCCTCTGGTAAAAAATAACTTTTGCTGAGAATCTTGTTAGAGGCAATGTTTTTTTCCATATCATAGCGTAAGGTTCCTTTTCTAGAAAAGTCATCTAATATTTTCTGTAAAGAGAACCATCTGCCAAATTGCACTTGGCTCTGTATAAATAAAATAAGATGATGATAATTCTTTTTCATAGTTGGTTCAATCTCTCACAGCTGGGAGCACATGACCCGATGTCTCTTCCAATATATATGTGTTATATATATTGGAATATCCAATATATATTCACAATACCATGTTATAAGGGATATATAAATTTGTGTGTATCTCAGAAATGTTAAAAATGGTGCTTGGTTTCTTTTATATAAAAGCCATCCATTTATGTAGATGTCATGTTTTGAGCAATTCAACCAATGAATTTATACAGTGATGAAAGTCTCTGGGGGCCATTCATAAATTATGTAACGCAAATTTGAAATACTTTGAGTACTCCTTCTCCTCCATCTAATGCTCCCATCACATGCGTTTAAACCCCAGCTCTAAATCGCGTAACGCTTGCAACACCCCTTCTTGTTAATATAAGAAGTGAAAAAATTTTAACACAGTAAAACAACTTGTAGTGATTTTATTGGTGTTGTATATTTAAATTTATGATAATTAAAGACAGAATTAGTTGGTGATGCTAACTGCACCTAACAAAAAGATTAGAAGTAAGTTATGAGTGAAGGATGTATGCCAAGGCAACAAATTTTTTTATCATAAGTCATGCACACGCCACCATCAGGAATTATGCATAAGCGAGAATCTACTGTGCCAATTTAAATGGTTTTTAGAATAAACAACACTCCAGTTTTGAATATTTTCTTCTTTATTGGAGCTTACAGATTCAATAAAAAAATGGATGAAAAAATATTTTTATTCATTGTAATAATTTACATCTAAAACATTTAATTTATTTATGTTTTTAAAACAAATTAATTAGTTAGTATTTTAATGTTTTAGTATAAGACTCAAAAAATGGAATAATTTCAGCAAACATTATGTAATACTAAACTAATAACCCCTGCCACTATGTAACGCAGCGTAACTTTGTCTCAAACCCCCTCCTCCTCTCTTTAGAATTACGTAATTTACGGATAGCCCCTTACTGAGAGAAAACTATTTCAGTTTTAATTACCCCCAAAAATTCCTGTTCATACTGCTGTCTACCCATGTGGTTTTGTCAAGCCATGCCACTGGGCATTAGGCATCTTTTTCTATTGGTGCAGAGTAATGCACAATGCATTTTTATTTAATACAGAATGTACTTTACTTTAATACATAATGTTTTGATACAAAATGTGCTTCAGTCAAATGGATATTGAACAAACAATATTATGCTCCCAACCTGAAATAGCCATTTTTAGGTATTATTAAAGCAGTTTCTTAATATTTTAAAGTCATGAAATGTTTTCATAATTAATTTTGAGAATTTACAAGAGTAAAAAAGTCTATCAAAAAGAGTAAAATAGAAATTTGCCAAAACATTCTCAATCTTAACTTTTATATCATCAATAGATTTTCTGTAATTTTTGAAATCAATAACATCTCATAATATAATATGGTTGTCCCTAAATTCTGTAATGCTAAAGAGGAGCTAATGGAATTTGAGGCAGTGTTAGGCTGCATTACTTGAAGGTAGGGTGTGTTAGGAGATAACTGGTGAAAATTACTTTTTTCTGTCTTTTTACCAAAACATTAAAATATTAATTACATTTTTTTAAAAACCTCAAAAAATTAAGGTTATTGTGTAATTTATTACAATAAGCATGCATGTTTATTCTAAAAACCATAAGTGGAAGTATTTTTTCACAATTTTTTATTGAATCTGTAAGTTTACGAAGAACATATTAAAACTGATCTATCATAATCTACAATTCAATTAAAATGGTGCAATAGATTGTTGCTCATGCGTCATCCATGATGACATGGGCATGGGTTGTAAGAAATTTTCATGTTTGTGTGGCCTTCATTCACACATTTGTTTACAATCTTATTGTTACGTGTAGGATCACCAATTAATTCTGACTTTTATTATCATAAATTTTAATACATAGCACAAATAAAATTAATACAAATTGATTTTTTTTGGTATACTTCATTTTTATTTTTTGCAAGGGGAGGGAGATTCTTAAGTGTTATGTAATTATTTTGGGGGAATTTAAGGGTACATTACAGGTGTGTTACATTACAAAAATTAATGTGTTTATTTATATTTTTTAAAAAGTATTTCATTCATGAAACCCAACTTTATATATTCGATCTTGAAAATTGATGTTCTATGAGTGCAAATTGATAGTACTACTTCCACCCATACTTGTGCATCAATCAGAATTTTTTTTATTTTTTTATTTTAAATGTCCGCTTTAGCAATTTAATTTTTAACAGATTCCATCTGCCCAAATGTGAACACTAAGCGCAAGCGCCGCTTGTAAGCCTGGCTTGCAGCAGTAGCCAACCGGACGTCGCCGTCGCGGAAACTATGAACCACGTAGCGGCGGCAGATGACTGAACGGAGCGCCAGCCAGGCTTGCGAGCCGCGCTTGCCCGTGCATAAGATGTCGGGTGCACTCACCGGCCGCTGGCGTCGGTGGGCTGGTTCATGATGCGCGTCTTCACCACGTCGGCGGGGGTGCCCATGGTGGCGGCAACCAGTCCGGCGCACGCACTGCAACGACGCGGCGCGACGCCTTGGTCTCAGGGGAAGGGGATTGAACTATTCCCGTGCAAAGCGTTTTTGTTGGGGGTTTTTTCCTTCACCATGAGCGTAAACGCATTTCGTACGCAATATACGTTTTAGGGGAACTCATTCTTCTAATCGATGCTGTTTCACTCATGAAAATGACAAATCAAAACTAAGAAAACCCAAAATTGTTTAATTTAGGTTCTGGAGGACGTGTGGCGAAGTGGGGCAGGGTGAGCCGAAGTTAAACAAGAGGCAACACGGAACAAAATGAGAACGATTCGTGGCAGGGCGGGGGTAACTATTACATCACAAACTACTATGCATGAAGTGCCTAATAGAGAACTAAGTTGGCTTTTATCAGGTATACTGTTGCATCTCAGTTCGATTTCGGCAAGCATCGCGCCCATTAGTTGGCCCAAGGATGAATAGCGTAACGAAATGAGTGCGGACCCGCCCGCAAAACATTTATCCGGGTCCCCTTTAAAAAAAAAGAGCATAGCAAACACAAATAGTGTGAGTGCCTTAAATAATAAAAATATCCCTGGCTAGGATGACCGGGGCTCCCAGAAGCCATGAGACTTGTGGGAGCCCCCGTCCGAGGGCGACTGTGGGAGGGGCGGGGCGGGGCGCTCACCTGGACAGCATGTGCGTGAGGTGCGAGTCCGGCAGCGCGGTGTGCGTGAGGATGAAGCGCTTGGCCGAGTCGTAGGTGGTGAGGTCGCCCAGGTTGACGAGGGCGGCGCGCTGCACGTTGGGGATGCTGCCCTTCCACAGGCCGCGCACGCCGCCCTCGGCCACGATCTTGCGGAAGGCGTGCCAGGCGCCGCGCACGCGGGGCGGCTGCCCCAGCAGGCGGCGCCGCCCCTCCATCTGCACGTGCACCTTCACCAGGTCCGTGGGGCTGGCCACGAACTGCGCCAGCGCCCCGGACGTGACGCCGCTGATGGCCGACTTCCTGTGACAGCGCCGCGCGCGCACGTTACGCCTCCCTCCACGACGCCGCAAGCCCTGTACCGTCCTTCAGGTTTGGTCGCTGTTCGTCCCGGAGAAGACTGCAGTTAGGTCCCTACATCGGTCATTGCCTCAACTATAGGTCGATATCACCGGAATAGGCTTGTCATAACATTCAGTTCTTTCGTTGTATGGTTGATTTATTGATGATTCCGGGCGCGTCAACTGCTAAGGTCATTAATCCTGTAAGAGCAGGGCATGTGTGTACCATGGAAGGTAGCAGTGATTTTCTCCTGCTGCCTGGCGAGATTCGCAGCGGGGAATGGCTGAGCCAAGTAGGAAGCGGGGGGGGGGGGCAATGGGGGCCATGGCACCCAAAAGCCTAGTTTGTTACCGTTCTTTATTTAGCAAGATTGATATAAATATTTATGTTAGAATTATGAAATTATTTAAGAAATAATGTTGTATACTATCATATACAGACTACAAAAATAATATACAATATAATTACAATTTTTTATTATTTAATTGAGATCTATGATCCCCCCTCCCCAAAAAAAAGATCGCGCGCGGTCCATAGCTCGGTTGTTACAGTACTGCTCCGGTATTCGCGTGGTGTTGATCGAAGAAAACACGAAAAACTATACAGATCAGAGCAGCCGGCCGCTAGAGTTCTCCACCAGATAGCGTCTGAATTCGAACTACCCATAGCTTGTTTCACAAAATTCTGCCACCGTCGGGACTCGAACCCTAAGACTTCCCGATCCCGAGGCACAGCAATGACATCAACAGGAGCCCTGAGCCACTTTTACCGGTATGATATTCAGAACAGCAAGAAATAATCATTTTCAAAAATGTATATTTCCCTACATGAAAAAGAAAACAACAACAAAGAAATGTCTTTAGAATGCTTAAATATATTAAAATATAACTATTTAAAAAAAACAACATTTTTTGTTATTTGAAGTCTCATTAACATCTAGGACATTAGGTAACTGTGTTGATGACACGATATGATAGGGGGTGAAAGGACGAACACAATACAACCATGCCCGAGGCGGGACTCGAACCCGTGATCCTTTGGTCCGAGATCGCTACGGCAACGGCCATCCGGTTTCGTAGACTTGCGCCGTTTTGGAATTCAAGGCTGCCACTGCATCCCCCGCAAGTGATGGGGCGCGGGGTTGCGGCTTCGCTGGCCCCTTCCTGACTCCATCTCCTAATCTACCGAGGGGGCTCTACCTGAGGAGGGGGCCCATTGAATTCACGCTGACACCTCTGGATCATACCCTTCTCTCACAACTGACATTAACTACTTATCTCCTGAGGGTCGATGCATGCCCGATCGGTACGGCCCCCTAATAGTATAGAAATGTAAGCTGCATGACATCAAAATTAACACGGAAATAATCTGTACCTTTTCAATTTAAAAATATAACGTTAACATATGTTTATATATTAATGGAGTAATACAAACGTGTGTTACAAAAATCGGGCACTCCAGTTCACCGGGGGTCTTCATCGCGTGGTTAGCCTGTTTTCACATTAATCCAACCGTTTCACCGCCTGTTTTTCTTCTGTACCCCGCCAGCGGTGTAGAAGGTTGTGTAATTTGGGAGCTTTTACCACAATGGATCAATATAATGACTTTTTTGGAACCAACCTGCGCTGGTTTGCAGCCCTCAGTGTTCAGGATATGATAGGGGTGAAAGGATGAACACAATACAACCATGCCTGGGGCGGGACTCGAATCCGTCGCAAATCGATCTCCAGCGCCCTGATACTTGTTTGGATCTCAGCGTCTTAAGTTGTTATTCAACGTAAGTATGTTTACATCTCTCCAAAGTTCAACATTAAGACGCCATATCTCTAGGAGCTTACGTACGAGATTAGCACTGTTCTGTTGCCTTTTCGCAGCTAATATATAAAGATACCAATCCTCACATGATCTGCGGAACTCGGTTTGCTACGTACTTGAAGTCAAAGGAGAGAATTTGTGCCATGATGCCCACTTACTGCAGTGTCAAGACGTAATTATCACGTTAAAATTAACCACTGACATTGCTAACCTGCTACGGGCCTCTACCAGGCCTACGTTCCGGGATGTCTCAAAGAACGACCTTGACTCGACAGCCTATTACCAATCAGACGCTGTAGTGTTCGGGATGCACGAGTTTAAAGGGCAAGCAAAACTGTAGGGGGCATGAGTGGAAATAAATTTTACATTTAATATAATAAACTTTACCTTTAAATGAAATACAATTAATAATTAACTTAACATTTAAATAATATGAATGAAAGAAAACAGTTGTAGAAAAAATGAGATATAGATTTAAAGGATATTTGACCGCTAAGCTGGGGCGGGTCTATTAGAAAACCCGCATTTCTTGGCTGTATGCAACATTCGAGATGACATCTCCTCAGCCAAAGGGGATGCAGAAGCCGACGCGCAGTATTAGCATCCTTACCACACCGGAAAGGCACCTCCTGGTTCCCGCTTGAAGACGCCGTCCCTCAGCTGCTCATACGTCACAATGCGGATGCCAGAATAAACCACATGCCGGTAGATGGCGGGCGTGACTCCTCTCCACAGACACAGGGGGCCTTCTTCTCTGGCGATGCCGGCGGCCGTCCGCAGCATCCCGCGGTACGCCCCCTGCGCACAGACTTGGAGTGGCGGCGGGGTCCAGGGGCCGGCGACGGTACCCCGCGACGGCCCTTACCTTGGAAGCCTCGCCCGCCGGCCCGGCCGCCACCAGCGCAGCTCGCTCCCCCTGGATCTGCAGCCGAGTCTTGGTCAGGTCCAGAGGATACGTGACTGTGACAGAACACGCGCGCGTCACGGCGGGCGGCCGTCGCGGCCGTCGCTCCCGTCGCCCCCGCGCCGGGCACGCATCGGTGCGTGAGCTAACCCCCCAGGCATTGCCCCAGAATACGACGGCCGGGTGGCTCGCTCGCGACGTCCCACACTTCGAAGGAAATTCGAACGAATATCTGCCGCCTCCAATGGCACAATCGAGTCCATGTATAGGTTATTGGGCAATCGTTGCATATGCAGTGTTTACGTAACGTACAGAAATGCCTGCTATAATAGCAACAAAATGAACTACTGCCTTTTATGTCAAAAGCTTAACGTGAATTTAATATATATACATATTAATAAATATCACAGATACCTACCTACTTCAGCTACACTGGCAGCAGCAACCGAAACAAGATAGGTGCACCAAAATGCGTCCGCATAACCATTCTTGGGTGGTGGAAGAACAGGCGGAGGCACCATATTCGAACGATTGCTAATTGTTGTAGCATTGATAACTCAAACCTAAAAGATAGAAATGCATTGACTGAACTAATCCAGGTTATCTGCACCGTTCATGACAAATCAGCTGATTCATTGCTCGGGTTCACCGAATGCAAATCCGAAGGTTAATTTTAGCTTCACGTTCTGCGCGTGGCCCACATAATCCACATTACACACCGCACGCAAACACCACCTTACCATTGCTATATAAAATCGTGACCTTCGCTGATATCAATGAATACCAAAAAAAGGTCACACGGAACGCGTTACTCATTTGTCACCATTTCTACAAGGTGGAAATAAAAAGAAGAGTTTCCGTTTCCTCGCAAGAGAGGCGAATGTGCTTACGCCAGAGATATTAGACACTTTAGAAAATAGCTCTAAATATTTTGGTGTCTAAAAATCAAGTCTATTCATTAGCTTGCTACATTGACGTAGCAGTTGCGTAGTTTCCGAGACTGGTAGGGCGTTGTGTTTCCTGGCAAGTGATTGGAGTCCTTCGTCGTCCGCGGATTGATCCCACTCGTGAGCCTCAGCGCTCTATGGGAATCGGGAATGGAACATTAATGGAAGCAAGTGGGAGTGTGCTGTGAGAGATACTGTGATTTACTAAGGTGGGACGAACTGGAAGAACTAGGGGAAGAAAATCTCGAACAATGTTTGTTTGCTTTAAGTGTTGACGCTGATACTGAGTGAAGAATTAAAACGTCGCCGTGTTCTTGCGGCTTAAGTTTATTGTTCAAGTCTTTATTGCGGAACTTATCATTGAAAGCGCTTCGATGAAAGTTTAACCTGTGTGTATGGACTTGGGGTTTATTCGGAGATTATTAGTGAATATTGACGATATTGAGACTCGCCAAGTGTTTTGAACTATGGAAGCCATTGCGAAACACGATTTTAACGCGACGGCCGATGATGAATTGAGTTTCAGGAAAAGTCAAGTGTTGAAGGTTTGTATTTTACATAACTTTTCAAATTGTGAATGAGACTTCCAAATTACTTAGATCGATGCAGCATCGAATGGATTTGGTAGTGATTTGTGTCTATTTATAGTTTTATATCAATTCATATTATGTTTTCGAAAACTTGACATTGTCTTTCTCTTGGCATCTACAGATTCTTAATATGGAAGATGACATGAATTGGTACAGAGCAGAATTGGATGGTAAAGAAGGTTTAATTCCTAGCAACTATATTGAGATGAAAAGTCATGGGTGAGTTAATTTGATAATACTTTTAGCAAGTTTGTAGGCTACTAATAATGAATATGTGACAACTGTTTAATTTTGAAGTAATCTAATATTTTTTTTTATTATTTAAAAAGAGTTGGTAATAAAAAACCTGAGTATATTTTTTTCTCGTAAATATAGAAAGTCTAATAACATGAAAATACATATTAGAGTGATCTCTTTGTTTATTTGTTTTGTTTTTTTTCATTCTTGGTATTTGTGCCTGAACAAAAGCTTTTGGCAGAGTTAGTATTTTTAATTGACTAATAATTATATAGTTTTTAAATATATTGTGTCAAATACATCTAAAGTAGACAATGCGTTCTAATGAGCTCAATCAAAAAATAGTGATTTTTCTTTTCATATTAAAATATTTGTGGTTATCTGTTATCTCAGTTTTTCTGAAAACAAATGTTTGAATATTTCTGTTTTGAAATTGAAGTTAGTTTCCTCATACCTTGAAAAGAACAGATCTGTCAGTTCACTGACATTTTCTGTAATTGCAAAAACATTTTAATGCTAATTCTTCTTAATTTCCTCTAGTGATTTTGTGGATAAAAGTCTTAGGATGAGGGGATATTTTCAGTTAGTACATTTAATTTGTATGGGTTCTGGCAAACTTAATTTTCAATCATAACACTTCTTTTAGAAAATTTGATTTTTACCCAAAACTTTTTAAGTCCAAATCTGAACTGATGTCCACAACATCTCTCGCAAGATTCTTGTAATTTCTTGTAAAATCTTTAATGACCAAAGATCATGACATTTCAAGTTAGGCATTAATTATAACCATTATTATTATTATTATTATTATTATTATTATTATTATTATTATTATTATTATTATTATTATTATTATTATTACTATTTTTATTATCATTACTACTAATGTATTTCATTTTTTTATTCATATACTACATGTTTCAATTAAAATGAACTAAGTGCGGTTTGAAGAAAATTCTTTTTAATTACCTTCTGTTAACTGTTCTGTTAACTGTTTCTGTTAACTCTTTGGTTATTAATTTTATCTGCTACTGTGCTTCGATATTTCATGTTGTATTATTAACTAGAATAAATAATTTTTATTATTGATTGTATTTTAATATTTGTACCAAATATTTGGCATTGAATTTTCATTGAATACAGTTGTGTGTTTCATGAAATGGGCAATGTTGAACGATAATTTATTAACTAAAGAGTAAATATTACAAAGGTTTCCACTGTATAATTTCTAAAGAAGTAACATTGACTGATAATTTGTTCACTGAAATTCCACTCTTTTCTTACAGCTGGTATTATGGACGCATCACTCGAGCAGATGCTGAAAAATTACTCCTCAATAAACATGAGGGCGCATTTCTTATACGTGTTAGTGAAAGTTCTCCGGGTGATTTTTCCTTGTCAGTTAAGTAAGTTATTTTTCTTAATAGACGCTTTAAACTGTAAGATCTTAATTTTAGGTTGTGGTATGTAGGAGAAAAAGTATAAGTTCATGTATGGAAATTATTTTAACAGACATAAATAATAACATATAAAGTTCAAGTGATGTCATAATGTTCAAGTTACTTGACGATTTGAAGTAATCTTCAATCCTTCAGTGTTTCTGAATTATTTTCTAAATATTCTTTGTAGCTTTAGAGTGACTTTTTTTTTTTTTTTTTTTTGTCCAAGGACTTTTATGAAACCAAATTTAAACTAAGTTGTGTTAATTTACATAGTCTTTTGCTATGATTCAGTAACAAAATTTAGTCTTAAAATTTCCGTTTTTTAACAGATGTTCAGATGGTGTCCAACATTTTAAAGTGTTGCGAGATCCACAAGGGAAATTTTTCTTGTGGGTTGTCAAGTTCACAAGTTTGAATGAGTTAGTGGAATACCATCGCACTTCATCAGTGTCTCGATCACAAGATGTTAAATTGCGTGACATGGTGCCTGAGGAAGTATGTTCATTTTCTATTTCTTGGAAACATTTGTTCATGTTACAAGTTAACCTATATGTTTACTAAAAGTGATTTGTTTAATTATTTTTTCAGTTTTTAGTGCAAGCCCTTTATGACTTCACTCCTCAGGAACCTGGAGAATTGGAATTCCGACGTGGAGATGTCATCACAGTAACAGATCGGAGTGACCAACATTGGTGGCATGGAGAAATAGGAGCTCGTAAAGGGCTATTTCCTGCAACCTACGTCACACCTTACCACTCCTAGACCTTTAAGTTACAGTCATCTCCCTTAACTGCCATGGATTTGATGCATTTTTAGGTTTATTTGCAATTTTTATTTCAAAATTTTTTTATACCTAAAGCTTATTTAATTTAAGTGGACAAAATAATTGCATTTGTTGACTGTTCAAGAACATACACCTGTTGTTACTCCTTTTCAGTGAAGCTCTTCATGCATGAAATGTTCATGCATGTAATCCTACGTATTATTTTTCGAGAAACCATTTGGAGTAGAAAGTTCAATTTCATGCATACTAAGTACTCAGAATGAGTGGTATTGTGCAGTATGTTGTCTGCTCCAGTTTTTATTCAACAGCAGGTGAAAATTTTTAGGGACTATTCTCAACAAGGCCCTTCCCAGAAGAGTTACTGTTGTGTTGTATGCGGGCCTATTAACTAACTTCAAATGTGTTGCTTTCATCTACAGACTCGTTAATTGTTGCCAATTTTTTATGATAATCTCTACCAATAAACAGTCAGGTTTGACCAGTGAGTGGAGGAACCAGTTTGAGGCCTTAATCATAGTTTTCTTTAACCTAATGAATATGTAATAATGAGTTTTTGTGTATTTTGAATGCGATGTTCCTTGCTAGCTAATTATTGAAAGCCTGAGAGACACTTGACCTATGTTTATGTAATAACCCTTGACTTCTTAAAATTTATGTTATACAATATCTCCTTTCAAATGTGAGAAAGTGAGATGGAGCTGTGGAACCTTGTTGGAATGGGGTAACAAACTTTATTAGGGCCTCATTTTTTGGGCCAGAAAGTGTAGTAGGATTGTGTGATGTCTAGATCTGCATAGTAATTATTTTTCATTTGAGTTGTATTGAAGACTGGAATTTCCTTTTATTCTTCAGTAATTCACACATATCTCCAGTGCAAAAGATAATTCTTTGTTTTTTCCAGCCCCATTCTAACTTGGTTGTGAACTGATGACCATTTAGTATTTGCATTCGGTAGTTCTAGAACTCTCTGTTAATGCATTTTAATTTGTTTTGAAACATAACATTTGTGATCGCTACACTTACTCCTCTCATTCTTTGGTGTTAGTTTCCTGCTAGGTGACAAGTCCTATTGTAGAGATATTGCTGTATTTTCTTTCTGTACATTATGATTGTTAGTTGTGTGTTGAAATGTATAATTTGTGAATATGGAGTTGACAGATACTTAAGTGCTACCTTTTTATTGACATTTGTTTCAACACATAGTTGAGCAAGAGCTTGTTTTGCAATGAGCAATTCCAGTGGCACACACATTTGACATGAAAGGTGCTGCTGGTTGCTACCTGGTGTAATTTATGGAGATATGTCAGCGAAAGCCCAGGCTTGTGTGATGTGCTGTACGTGTGCTACTGTGCCGTGCATGGTTTTCTACTTGAGATTGTGATGTGAATTGCATTGTGTTTGTTAACTAAATGTGAATATTGTATTGGGTATGTCACTCACAGTTGGAGGAAGAGAAAAAAATGATGTACAATATTTTTGCTACATCTTTGACTTTTAATGTCATGTACTTTGTGGTAATAGGAACAACTGTCCTATTAATCTGACAGTGACTTTTAGAAATTTGATTTGATCATAAATTATGTACTTTATAATGAGTAATGATTTTTAATATATCATTGCAAGTAGGTGATTCTGTGCATTGCATCTATGGTTCTCTAAAAAAGTTATTGTGTTATGAATTTAATATAAACTTAAAAGTAGGCTGCTTAAGTGTAAGCTCCTGAGTTATTTGTGTATGATATAGCATTAACCATTACTTCCAGTGTTTGTGATTAAATTGTATCTTGTAGAAATTGCCATTCTACAAGAGAATATCTGAGAAATTTTTTAGAAGAACAATGTGATAATCTCATTACAATCACAGTATACCACCTATGATGTACATATCCACTTATAATAAAATGATATATGCTTGTATTTGGCCCCTTTTTTTCCCTTTGCGAAAGTTACAAAAAATACTTCCGCATCAGATTCCCAACATATACTTCTCGAGTACCGCACGTTCAAGAGATGAGGGGGGAGGGGGTTCAAGCGATAAGATATTGCTGCTTGCAGGGAAATCCTGTGACTCCGCCAGCATGAGTCATCCAGAGAGAATTTAAAGAGTGTACTTCGATTCTGGAGGCAAGGGTTATTCCCATGCAAATTTGTTTACACGTAGTGATGTTTTGTAATAAGAATGCCTTAATAGGCCCCAGACTAGTATACCATCCTGACTCGTCTACTAACGTCGTGATCAATGATTTGGTGTTATTTTGTTACGGGCAAAATTTGCTAAATCCTGAAACTTTAACCGCGAATTGGAATAATGATGAGCTCCGTAATGACTGTTGAAACAGCTTGCTATTTCCGTTTCGATGTATTTGAAGCAGCTGCAGGTCTTATTTCAGTTCCAATTTTATTTTGATGCGCTGCTCACCCAAATAATAAAACTGTCCCGCCTAGAATTAAATGTACCCTTATTATACTATTAGAGCAGTACGAAAAATAATTTTATTCATTGATTTATACTTTTGTACGGTCAGATATATGAATTTTTATGAGAAATCATGAAATTCAGATTTTGAGATATGTCCTTGAAACAAACTACGAGAATTGTTAAGCAGTTGGCAGCAATGGTCGACGATCCTTAGCGTGTCAATTCAACAATGATCCTTCGAGATAAATTACCTAGCCAAGGAATATTTATGAAAATATAAAAACATGAATCTGTAGATTTAAAAACTACATGTGAGTGGATTTATATAATAAAAGGAATAGGTTACACACTGTCTTTTGTTTAATCTTAGAAACTGCTGGAGCCACTATTGATGTGCGTACGAGTATTATCTCTACTTGACGCAAATATGTTATTCATCGACACCTTTCTTACATAATATCTTTTCATAAAAAGGATTGTTGATAATGCCAATATTCGACAGATATTCTGACATTTTATTGAATTGAACTTTATACTTTCTTACTGTTAAAAAAGTCATCCAAGTTATTTACATTCGACAGTGCTCCCTCTTTTTGAGATATATCAACAGTCAAACAATAAATCCTCGCAGTTTAAAATCAAGTGCAATGACGCACGGCATTTGCACATTCAATTGAGAGAATTTAATAATATAAGCAATGGAAAGTTTGTGCGGTGACCAAATAACGGGCCGTTGCTATGTGAATACTCCACTCGCACTTCCCGAGCGTTCGTGGAAAGGACAAACTACGAGTATCCTGCCTCGTTGCTCGTTTGCAAAGCATTACATTGAAGTGTGTCGGAAACAAGTCGATATCTTAAACCAGGGGTGGATCCAGCCGACCATTTGGGGAGGGGGCATCATAGATTTTTGTTTAGTAATAAACATATTTAAACAATTATCTGGGCTGTTCTGTTTTCTTCTTAAATGACATCGATCAACAACAACCATTATACGAATTTCAACATATTTGTGGAACATATTAAAAAGGATTTTAAAAAGCAAAGTAAGTAGAGACACAATGTTAAAACGTTATAAATCCATGGCAGTTTCAGTCTTGATGTATGGTTGTGAGAATTGGGCATGGACAGAGCAGAGAAGTGGAGAATTGAACCCTCAGAAATGCGCTTCCTGAGAAGTAGCTAGATATAATCCGGCAGATCAAGTTCCAAACGTAGAGATAAAGTCCACTCTAAAAATGTTCAATCGTTCAAATGTCCCTTTGGACACCCAGGGACACCCAAGAAGATGGCAGGATGACCTTTGAGTTGGAAAGGGCCTTCTGTGGCTCATCATGAAGCAAAAGAAGAAAAATGTTTGTTATTATACTGTATATTATTTTTATGAATGTATACATGTTTCTACACAATATTATTTTTTAAATAATTACATAATACTCTCAAATATTTAAATCAATTTTGCAAAATAAAGTTAGGTGACAACGGAAAACTCTAGGACTTTTGGGGGAACGTGGTCCCCATGCCCCCTCCCTGTCTTAAGTATGGCCGTTATGGGCAATCGCCAGAGGTCCCAGGGTTCTGGGCATTCTGAAAAAAAAAAAAAAAATCGTAACTAAATCAGCCCTAGAACATTTTATTTGTGAATATTACGAGCTAGAATGTACTACGTAGAGTGGCTGTCCCTATACTAGTTTCAACGCTCTTGGTGAAGGCTCGCCGAACTAGTGGCCGCCATGTTTTTTGAAGTCAAAATATGCGAGTGGCGGTGTAACAATTATCTGGGCTGTTATTGTAACACGGCGTAATCTTACACCGTGTCCGTAACTAGCGTCCATAACCAGCGCCAAACATAATGCTAGAATACTTTGTTTCCCAGAGGGCGCTGCTTTGAATACAAAAAACGTGGCTTCAATTCGCTTCAAAGATGGAGGCGCCTCAGCCACTCTATGTAAAATATTCTAGCTCGTTGGAATATTGGGAAGAGCCGCGGTAAGGCTCCCGCCCGAGGCAAAGAATAAAGAAGTATCGCGTATGTGTATCAATTAAACAAGTATCTGACGAACCGGATAATAATGTGGCAGAGTCGCGATCTGACATTTTCTTCAGCGACAGACACCGATGCCCAGATTTAAGAAAAAAATACATTTTAAAATAGTGTTGTGTAAACTCTTGGGTGAATTGACGCGGAATGGTTCATGAAAGTACACTATTTATACACTTTTTCAATATTAGGGCCCCTACAATACAAGTTTTTCTGCGTTTTCTATCGAAAAACCGCCCTCAGTTTTGAAGTTGATCATGGACAATACAGGATTCTTCTAAAAACACAAACAGATGCCGAAAGATTAGCCCTTGCTACATGAAATCAAGAGAGTTACCAATATAAATCAATTTAGAGAACCCTATTTGGTGTTGCTGTTTTGAAAATTCCCATGTCGCTGACTGTTACTGGCAACCAATCACACGCTACCATGGAATGTAAATGAAACATGGTTTCTTACAGTCAAATCAACTTTTGAACGTGAAAGATAAAACATTAAAGGAAAGGGAATTAAAATAATAATAATAATAATTGCTTCTGTAAAAATAATATTTTTAATACCTAAAAGAAATTAGTGAGTTATTGAGTTATTTGAGTCGCAAAGTCACGGCCAGTAATTTGATTAACTACGTGTATTCCTTTTCCGCAAGGAACTCTCCCAGTGGCATCCACACGCGTAAGTTATGTCTTCGTATTTATCCTGAATATTTCTTTAGGAAATCCAGTTAAATACTTTTTTTTTATACCAGACCATACTACTAGTAATATTGCACGTAGCTTGTAAGTTACAAAGTTGTCTGAAACGTAACTACTTTTGTTAGTCATGAAGCACGTGGGAGTGTTTGTTGCCGGTCACGTTCATTTTCTTTTATCATATAAAGCAAAATCTTTCTTGTGTTTATTGCAGGTTATCGTTGCTCTAAAACGCCGAGATGTCGGGAGGATCAGACATTTTAAGTTTGAAGGAAGATGATGTGACTAAGATGTTGGCTGCATTTACCCATCTGGGAACTGATAATGTTAATTTCCAGATGGAGCAGTATGTGTACCAAAGACGTTCTGATGGTAAGGAAACTTCAACAAGCAGGTTCTTTCTGTGGGAATGTGTGTTCGTATTTATTACTTTCATTTTTTAATTTTTTATAGGAGTCCATATTATCAATCTCCGACGCACCTGGGAAAAGCTCTTGCTGGCTGCTAGAGCTGTTGTGGCAATTGAACATCCTGCAGAAGTGTTCGTGATATCATCTCGCCCTTATGGTCAGAGAGCAGTTCTGAAGTTTGCTGCGCATACCGGTGCTACACCAATTGCCGGCCGTTTTACTCCTGGTGCCTTTACCAATCAAATCCAGGTACACACTTACTTTACCAAGGGACTTTTTAAAGCATTAAATAAGTGTTAGAAATGGAGTAAGTTTTGTAGAATCTGATCACTAAAATGTTTGTACTTTAAAAGCGTGGGATTGGAATTTGGGTTAGTTTTTTGAAATGTTAATGAAGACGAGCACATATTGTGTAATTTACTGGAATAGCATAGAAATTGAGCATATTGTTTTAAAAATATTTGAGCGGCGTTACAGGGTATTTAAGCTGTTTTGTTGGTTTTATTAATGAGATAATTTAAGAAAGTTTTGATTCAAATGCAAACTTAAATGTGCTTGGTAAAGGTGTGTGAAGCTTTGAAGTACATTATTTGGTTGATCCCGGGTTTAGGGTGTCGTTCACTGAACCTTCGGTTCCTTCGGTTCACTGATTCGGTTCACTAATCTCGTGATTCACTGCGCAGTTTGAAGTGTGGAGGCTTTCTTGAAAAGTGCTTTCTTATAAAAGTGAATTGGTAATTATGCGTTGGATAGACTCAAGGTTGTTTATAGTGAACGCGAGGGCCGAAGGCCCGAGCCTCGCCGTGACTTGGATCCGGGCGAGCGAAGCGAGAAAACTTGCCTTTGAAACTAAATTTGCATTACAATGCGGCGGGGACAAAGTGATTGAAGTGAACAATACAAATACAAATATGTGAGTTTTTATTATTTTATTGCGCATTCTAGAGCGTATAAAAAAGTGTTAAGTAGATAAGATGCTTTTTTTGGTAATTAAATTTTGGCTTTGAGTAGTAATGATAGTTTAAGTAGCATGTGAGTGTTGAATAGAAATTATAATTCTTGCGATAACATAGTGACCATTAGAACATGCGAACAATAAACAAGGATTCAGTTCAGTGAGTCGATTCCCCTCTAGTGAACCGCTTCAGTGAACGACACCCTAAACTCCGGATATACCCATTATTTTGTCATTTCTTGTGTTAGTGGCAATCTTAGGAGTAAAATGTTTTTTAGCTTTTGCACCTTAAAGAATAGTTACAATTGTTCAATATTTTAGCAAGTCTTGTCATTATTGATGAATGTGTTAAGCAACAACTAAAATCTTTATAAATTTACTGAAGATTTATAGCTTGTTAATTCCTTATAGGCTGCATTCCGTGAGCCTCGTTTAGTGATTGTGACAGATCCTCAGCAAGATCACCAACCAATTACGGAAGCATCATATGTGAATATCCCTGTGATTGCCTTTTGCAATACTGATGCTCCACTTCGTTTTGTTGATATTGCCATTCCTTGCAATAATAAGGTATGTAGCTCATTGATTGTTTAATAGCTTATTGTTCACTTTTGAATGAGATATGTATAAATTCAACTTCTTGTTTCAGAGTGCCCATTCCATTGGCTTGATGTGGTGGCTTCTGGCCAGAGAAATTCTGCGATTAAGAGGGGCAATTATCAGAGAAGCAAAATGGGATGTTGTTGTTGATTTGTTCTTTTATCGTGATCCAGAGGAGGTAAGTTTTTGTTATTTTCGTGTATTTTGCTACAAATTTGTGAAATTTGAAAAAGTTAAGAATTAATTAGGTTTTATAACAGGTTGTATAATATGAATCTTAATTATTATTCTTACAAGTTGGCCTTTGAAGATGGTGTTGGGCTATTAAGGTTTCAGGATGAGATAAGGGGGATGAATTACAGAATGTGTAACTAAGGGTGGCTTGTAGAGCAAAAAGATTTTCTTAATATTATATTTAAACCTTTGTTTATGAATTTTTTGGAGCTCTTATTCTTTAGCTTTGTTGTTAACAAGTGACATTGCCATATGAGAACACAAAATATTTGGGCATATGTGTGGGAAAGTATGCTTTGCATAGAGCCTAGTTTGTTTGATTTTAATTGTGGAGGTGAAAGGCTGGTGTTTTGTCATCAACTTGGTCGTGCATTGCGAGGTGTCAAGTATACCCTAAAAGTACCGAATAAGATATTGTTTTGTTTGGGCTTGTACTGACATTCTCTTACATTCTCATGGTAATTGATTCCTTCACTCTGCACAATAAAGAATAAGAGCCTCCTCTTTTTATTTTTTATTATTTTTTTTTTACTATTCTATGAACTATTAATCGAATATTCTCTTTTTGTAGGCTGAGAAAGAGGAGCAAGCAACAAAGGAGGTTCTGGCTGTGCCAATCAAAACGGAAATTCCAGAGTTTACACAGCCATCGGAAGTATGGGCTAGCGATGTACCAGCAGCACCAGAAGCCTCTACCAACTGGGATGCTGAAACTCCTGCTGTGCCAGCTGCGGCTGCTCCTGTGCCAGGTGTAACTCCTGTTCCGGGTGCCCCAGCAGTTGCTCCTGCTGCGGGGGCTGCTGCTGCACCTACTGCCGCCGCTGCTGCTGCCGCTGCTCCTGCTGCCTTCAATGCTTCTGATGATTGGGCCAACCAGGTATGCAGTGGTATCTTTCTTTTATATGGTATTACACTAGAATTCAGTATGAAAAACTAGTTTTTAGTTGCATGAATTTCACATGTTTTTCAATGAGATTTTATAAAAAGAACTTAAAGTGCATCTGATTTTCCTAGTTTCTTTGATTTTTTGTTTTTCCTGATTCTTTTAGAAGAAAGTTTGATAATGTCATTGAGTCCTTGAGGTTCTATTAGTTTCCATATTGTTTTTTTATTATAAAGTATGCTAGGTTGTGTGGAAATTCTTGATCGAACAATCTTGATTATTGAAGCTCAGTTTTTCTGTGTGTGAATTTTCTGTCTGTTTTTGTGTGTGAAGTTTCTTTGGGTATTCTAGCAACCTGCTGGTTTTGAGGGGAGCAGCATTCACTTAATAAATTACCCCTACTATTTGCAAAATAAGTTGGATACCAACAGAATTCACTTGTTGTTTTACCATGTTAGTCTGCAATTGGTATTTTTTTCTGGTTTTACTTTTCTAGTTTGTGCGTATTTGGGTTTTGAAGTTGCTTAGGTTCAATTTAATGCAGCTATCAGTGATTGCCTTGACGGAACAGATTGCCGATGACTGGATGGTAAAACTAAACCTTGTTCCAATGGAAATGCAGTGCCCTTTCTGTCTGTGAGACTTGCTGCAAAATATTCCTTTGGAATGGTTTCATGCTAGAAAATCAACTCCGGACGTAATGGAGGGAGACGGTTAATAGCAATCTTCTTCTAAGACTTCAAATGAATGTGCCTGCTCAATTATCCTTTTCCATTTTCCCTATTCTTAGTGTGCTCTATCCAATTTTCAATCTTCATTTTTCTGATGTCTTTGACATCATCTTTCCATCTATTTTTAGGCCATCCTCTTCTCTTGGTGCTCACTGGATTCCAACTAAAGATCTTGTTCACTATTGTCATGTGAAATCCTTTTAAGATCAAGCCAACTTAACCTTATGGTTTTGATAAAATTTAATGTTTTTTGGGTTTTTGTACACTGTCCAGTTCAAAATTGTTCCTAATCCACCAATCTCTATTGGGAATTTTAACTGTTCCAAATCTTTTAGAGCGATCACCATGCCAAAAACTATTTTTGTAGTTGTGTGCTATATTTTAGTAGTTTTTGTCATTATGTCGTTCATGTGAAGGTGAATCACTTCCTTCGTCATAGAGCCTATAACTGGGGCCCACAGAAACATTGTTAAATGGTGTGCTACTTCTGAAATGAATTCGCATAAACCCATCTTATTTCATTTACTTGATGCAATTTCATCCCTGCGACCTGTATCACCCTCTTGGTTGTTAGGTTGGTAATGCTTAGTGGAGGGGGTGTTTTAGAACAATTGAACATAATGCTCCGCTCATAACCAGAAGATGGGTAAAATCTCCTTTTCTTTTATGTTTTACATTAATTTCGGCAAGCTTGACAAGGAATACAATACTACAGGTTTGTTCCTTTTCAGGTGGGTGATGATTGGGCACCTGGACCAACCACGACTACTGAGTGGGGAGGCAGTAACAACTGGCCTTGAACAACTTTTGTTCACATACTGCTGTAATGTGAAGGTTAATAAAGTTTGTACATGAAAATGGTCTTTTTATTTCTTTGGTAATTTTTTGTCTCGTGATGTAACCAAAGTTTCCTTATTTGCAGCATTCATTGTGCTACATATTAAAAGATAATGGTTGCGATTAAGTGTCTGAGCTTTTGAGTTTCTCAAAATGATTTTTATTCTTTTGATTTCACTTCTTAGAGATTCGGGAGTGATATCTAGTGTTACACTCTAAATCCAACTCCTGCCAATGCTGTGACTTTGTCCCAGCAGCCTATGTTGGATCTCAAGTCACTTGTATTGTTTTCATGGTTGTATTCGGGTGATCACAATTCCTGCTTGTGTTCAGTCTTCACCGGGAGCTTGTTTGGCTTTTGGCAAGACATTGCTTATTTAATATGCTACCATATTTGCTCAAGTTCAAGTGGCACTTTTTTTCTTAAAAAGGAAGGTACGAAATTAGGGTGTGGCTTATACACAGTATTTTTCTTTAAAAAATGCTTGGGCCCTACTTATTTCATGTATGCCTTATTTGCTTGTGTATAAACTACAAATTTCCCCTTGAAAAGACTTATGAAAAGCTATGGCTTGTACAGATATATGAAAAACAAAAACATTTTTAGTGGAATATTAAGTTTGTTAATCACAAATGACATACTGTATATGTTAATGTTACTTTTGTCACTTTTAGATTTACTCACATGACTCCTGATTCATTGACACTATCACTGGCAATGTTCCGTAGTAAATTGTCCTTGCTCCCATTCATCTTATTAGAAATTACACAATTTAAAATTTTTGACTAGTAGCCCACCTGAAATTGATGTCTACACGTCCAAAATGCCTGTTCACTCACACGTTCGGCACTGTGGCCTTCACGACGGATTGGAGTCCTGGCTTCCATTTGCTGTGCCCAGATGCGGTAGAATGTTGCACATGCATTTCAAATGGCTATTAAATATGTTTGTGTAACGGTTGCAACGTCCTGGTCATGCCTCATGGTATGACCATGAGGTCCCCATTGTCCTTGGGTTTGTGTATTAGCTTTTGGGTTGTGAGCCTGGAAACTGTCCAAAACTAACATGAATTGTTTCAGCAGCACACCAGGCCTTAGCAACCACACATGCTTCATTTAGGAAAATGGAGGTATCCATCCATTTTCTTGGACACACTATCGTGGGGACTATCAGGAGGCACACTGTCCCCTTATACTGGAAAAGCTTTTTCAAAATGCCTTTCTGGCTGTCTGTCAGTCATTGAACTACGAGGGCCTAAACTATTAGGACATTTTCCATAAGTAATATTCCGTAGTCAATCTGGCTTGACTTGAATCTTTGCAATTTGGAAAAACAGTCTTTAAAGTTTGGGGGTTCTTGCACCTGGGAACTTTTTCAAAATTTTCTCAAAAATGGAATCAAAATTTTTCTTTAAATTCCTTTAAGATTATAGTGAATTACACTTATAAAGATGGCATAGGTCCACTTTTAACTGAAAGTTTGAAAATTGTAAAAGCGAAAATTTTTCAGTCTACCAACCCATCTACAATACTGACGATAATGATTTTTTCTTCTAATGAAATTTGTTCTCAATTAGTTCTTTCATAGTAATGTCATGAACTTTTTTCTAAGAGTTAAGTAATTTTCACAAAATTAGGGGAATATATGGGCAACATTAAAAACAAGATTTTCTCAATGACAGTTCCAAATGTTTTCTTTAAACTTTTTCTACGGATAGTGCTCAATGCATTGAGTAACGTGATATAAACACAATTTTCCTTTATTTTGTTTTTTCAAAACTTACATTAATATTATATTAAAGTCTCTCTGATGCTCTTAATATTTACATTAATTGAACATGATTGTAGATACATATTTATTCTTAATTGTTTTTGTGATTTTATGTGCTACGAACAATGTCTTATAAAGCATCGTAGGCTTTCATGGCTGGAGTTAATAGAAAAATTTTCTGGGCTGGTAGGCCGTAGTCCAGTTGAAGGACCAAATATTTTATCCCGGTTTGCGGTGGACATCCTCAGCGGTGGCAGGGTCACTGCCACAGTATTTGGGGCGGCGGCTGGCTGGCCATTGGCACCGCAGACATAGCCGAAACGTTTGGCCCTTCAGTGCCAACTGACCACAGCCTACCAGACCTGAAAATTTATCTTCTTCAGATGTCTTGCAAAGTTTCTCGAAAACAACTTTTCCATAAAAATGAGTTCAAAATTGGGCATTTTCAAAAGTGCATGAATGATATTCTCTCAAAACCTTCAAATTTTTTCTTTAACTATTGTTTAGATAGAACTAAATGTGTTGAATAACAGGACATTGCTACCTTCTCATTTCTTCTTTTGATTTTTTTGATGTTTAACAAATGAAGCTGTTTTTAACATATCACACATCATTCATATTCTTGTAATTAATGTTTGTGTGTGCATTATTGCATTTGTGTCCGAAATGATTGCCAATAGAGTTTCACGAAAACTTCAAAATTTTCACTGGAAATGAGCTCACAAATGTGCATCTACAGAAATGTTTGCACAACATGTTTCTCAAAAACTGCTCCTTATTTTTCCACCAAAAAAATGCTTGTAGGACCCTTCTGAAATATTCTTGAAGTTATGTACCAGTTTTACCATTAAAAGACAGAAAATTGAGGTAATGTGAAAAAATGTCCATTAGGGGGAGTTTTGACTGCAGCTGTGAAGAGGGTGAGGCAAAACTGAAAAGATAAGCCAGACCAAAGATATTAGAATGCCAATTAGTGTGAGTGTGCCATTCTGTAGCACCTCTAGTTTACTTGAAGTGAGACAAGCTACACGTTCTTCACCATTTTTGGTACATACGAAGAAAAATTTAAAGCAAAGCAAATTGTATTTGGTTGCCTGTTTGTTTAATTTGTGTGTTCGAATTTGTAATTCATTTTCTGAGTTGCTAAAAATTACTTGGTCATCAGCAAACAATATAGTATTTAGAGATTTGTCATGTATTTTAAAATTCAGTTCTTGCGATGGCTGAACAATCTCCCCTGTATATATAAATAAAAGGGAATGTGCGAATGTCTCTCACATACAAAAACTACTTAACCGATTTTGCTGAAATTTTCACTTTGATTTTGTCAGTTTTGGGAGTGTTTAGAGAGTGATTTGAATTAAATTGGAAGGATTTGTTGTTGATTTTTGTGCTTTTTGGATAACCGAAGTGCCCCTGAACAGAAACTCAGTTGCAACTCGCCACACCGAGTATTAAGCGCGTCTATTGCTGCATATTTGCCGATGCAATTGTGAAATATCAGCTGATAATATTTCTGACAAGTAAATCAAATTTCTCCCAAGACAGTATCAGAGCAAATTCGTGTCCTAATATGATCAGAATAGGATACTTGACAACTATGTTCAAACCAGGACATAAAACGAATCCATACTTGTGAGAAAATCTTTCATCTATTAAAATGCTGAGTGTAGCATCATATGTATAAGGTAAACGTACTTATAATACATACATATATGCATATGTATACTAGTGATGGCGAATGTGGACAGCCTTGTTTGACTCCTTTGTTTATGTCTATAAATTTATTGCTTTATTGAGATCCTTTGTCAATGCATTCATACTATGTGATAAGAAAAGAATACAATTGCATTTTGCAGGTGGTATTGCACATTGACTTTACCTGACGTAGGCTGCAAATATGATGGGTTCACTCTGCTATGAATCAGTGGGTTCTCTTGATGCAAATAGGAATTGATGCTATGCTTTTTGTTCTTAAACCAGAGATGTATTAATGTAAAGGGTACTCAGAGCAAGTGCATCTTTCCAACTAATTTCTTTTCGTAGTTGCTCCATGTTGGAAATCAATTCAAGGTTTTAATAAGTTTGTACTAATATGTACTAAGGATAGATTTTGGTATACTAGTTGTTGGTTAACCAGCTGTCAGTCACAGCTCAGTTATGCTCCCACCTGGCAAACAAAACTTGCAGTCACTAGCTCAGCCTGATTGTTCTCAAAAGAGAGATCATTTCTCCCTTTTATTCTCCTCTCCCTCTTTCTCCCTACTATGCCTGTACATAGCAGAAGGCATAAAGCTTGCATTGTCTACAACTGCTCTTTTGAAGGTGACCCCATTGCAATGTACCAGGCTTTATCTAGCTACTGCATTTGTGGTGAAACTGAAACGGGTCAGGGCAACAGCAGTTGGTGTTGCTTTGACTGAGAAGCCTTAGGGTTAAAGTCCCGATGGTGGTGGATTTCCGTTACTGGCTGTATAGCCAGGGTGAATTCAGTCTTCTGCAGAATAATAGGAACTAATAGCTGACTTCATGGATTCAATGGCTATTGTGGCAAATGCCGTAGTGGCTGGCGCGCTGGACTTCATATATCTCTAGATGATAGATAATTTTTTTTCTCTATTAGATGTTTGTAATAATTATGACTAGGGGGCGAATTTTGTTGGCTTAAACACAGCCAAAATGATCAATAAAGTGCCCCCGAATTAAAGAATAATTATGTAAAAAATGTGATAAAAAACAGTTCGGATGAACAAGTCTAGCTGTTGGATACGTTGCTGATGTAATCAAGGCTTCTTCTATTCGTTCAAGTGAATTCAGCTTGCAAACTTTTGGTTTGGAGTGTTCTTTACCTGGAAACTCTTCTCTGTTTTAGTAATTCCGAAATTGGCTGAACAGACAATGGCGCTGATAGGTGTCACAGGAACCTTAGATTACTTACTCTAAACGGCTAACATTACAATTTCTGAGCAAAGAAATGAAATAGGCAACTCAGGAATTCTGTGGAGAACATTTGTTGCATCTTGTAAATATTATTTGAAGCAAGTTTAAATTTATTCCGAATTTGTGGCTAATATCACCTGTCAATCCTTATTTTTCCAATAGAGATCTCTTATTGCGGCTAGAGTTATCCTCTGTGCTGCATCCGTACACTTTGTTTAATTGTAAATCGATTGACGTGTCCATATTCCTATTATTTTTAGGGTCAAAAGTGAAAAAGAATAAAATCCACTTATTTGATTAATTATTTTTGAGAATGGCCATTTTGTGGAAACAATGTGTATTGTTTCAGTTGCAGGTAAAAACAATAGTGATGTCTTAATTTAATATTCTTCACGATGCAACTTACATTTAAAAGTATGGTTTTGTGTGATAAATGTTTAACTCTTCAACTACCAACAGGATTTTCTCAGTTACCCCAACAAATTTTATAATTTTTTAAAAAAATTTTGAATTCATTTACAATTTTAATATGTTGTGTAGTTGTTTCTGTAGTTACTACCAGAAATTGAAAGTGTGTGAAATAGACCGAGTGTTAGAGGATCGAAACCCATAATTAGTGAAAGTAAACATTTTTTAGTGAGATGGGTGGCAGCAGGGCATGGCAAGATGAGGGGCTGTGGAACTGGGCAGTTGGGACAGGACAGATTGGGATGCAGGCAAGACAAGAGAAGATGTGATGAAGCAGGATGGAAAGCACTCAATAGAAGTAGGCTGAGCAGGGCAGGGATAGATCAAATTTCTTTCCTGTGTAATAGATTACTGTGGTAAATAAAAACGCTGGGTAATTCTTCTAGGTGCAAAATGCAAGGAATCAATGTTACAATATTTATTGCAAAAATATAACTAATTGGAATATTTTGACCATGTTGGGAATGTGAAATGTAAAGAAAACACACATTTTTTAAATTTAAATTAGTGGTGTTTGGTAATCATTTTTATTCAGTTACACATTTTCTTCATTCTACTGATAGTTTGATCACAACAGTAAAAAGTTATAATAATAACTTGAATTAATGTTAAATCATATTAACCAAAGCAAATCTATGTCATTAAAGGGAAATATTAATACTATGTTGAATTTTAGGTAGGGAAACTTCCTTACTGCTCCTGGTATTTAAAGGGTACAACAAATCTTGATAGCTTAAGGATTAATTACCGTTTTAATAACTAGGGCTTCAGTGTCACATAATATATTGAAGTGAAATGTGAGTTTTGTTCAAATATGGGAAAATACATATACTTCTCAAATTTGCCCTGCCTGCATTTGGGATAACAGGATTTCTATGTAATACTAGAGCCATCTATTTTGTTATAAATATAATGTGCACTGCATTAAGAAACAGATATCTAAGCTTTTTTGCCAGAAATAATGGTATTTCTGTTTTAAGTGCCTTGAAGATCTCACCTTTGGAAACGCGAAAACTTGTGATATTGAAATGGAATAAGCATGTGGTCTGCAGTGTATCATTCTTATTGTCAGCACTGCAGTATTTCATAATTGCCTTTCGTAAATAAGAGTATTCATTTTGTGTTAGTGTTACTTTCAAACATTGGTATTAAGTTCATTGACTCTAATAATGAATTGGCTGTTTTGGTTGTTTTGCGGGTGCTGCAGGAAGTATTGGGAAAGAAAAGAAACTGTGGTTGTGACACAGGTGTAATGGAAATTTACATGGGCTTGGTGTTTCATGTAAATTGCAGAGGCTGAAAGCCAGTCTCAGCCGTTTTGGTTCTGCATGAAATTAACCCCTGACTTGCTTAATGCTTTATTCCGCAGAATGTTACATTAGATACTAAGGGATAAGGCAGTAACAATCAGAAAATAACATACATTTTCACCCTCCCGGTATTAATTATATAATCTTCAAAATATCAAGATGTTCCTTCTCTAAAGGATCATTGACGTGCACTGGCATCAGAAGTACTGTCAATAGTTACCTAAAAAATAAAAAATAAAATTGTCATTAGATTCATGTGATTCACTCTCTTTATCTTAAGGATAGTTTTGAAAACCCTGGCATTAAGGTGATAATGTATGAATAATTTGCATCCTCTCTTCACCATTTGATAAATAAACATGCATATTGAAGATTTGCTTCAGTTAAATGAATTGTTTGAACTGCAGTAGTCCTATCATATTTACTTGACTGAAAATGACTAAAGCTGAACACCTAAATCATGAACGTCTCCTCCACAGAAATAATGTCTTTCGAAGCTGCAGCTACAACAGAACTAGATTCTTGACAATTGGTAACATTTATTGAAGGCACAGAATGTAAAAATTATTCAGAGCTATTTGAAAGGATCTAGCTTGTTCTACAGCAACTTTAAGAGGTAAAACTATTTTCCAAAAGTGTGTGGAATTTTAATAAATTAGATTGTCTGCTAATAAACAAATTGTGTATAAAATAATCTTTATATAGTATTTAGTAATAATAGTAATTAGTAATTCATTCAGTAGTAGTAAAATTTACAGTGATGATAAGCGGATGGATAATATAGTGGAGTAAAATTGTGTATAGTAACCATATCTTTGTTTAAAAATGAGTTATTGCCCTATTGGCAGGGAATTAAAAAAATGAAAAATTTGGATATTTTACTTAGTTGAAAAAGTGAATACTTGTTGGCTAGCTATTTTTCAGTAAGTATAATTAAATTTTGTGTTTATATGTGAATGAGTTTTTATTTTTGGCAAAAAATAGTAGCAAATTTGCTCAAGTTTGCAAATGAATTGCACATTTTAAATGTACTTTATATTTTCAGTTATTTAAAATTGACTTTTGGAAGGGCTTTATTTGAAATTGTATCTAGTCATTTGAAATTTACTTGTTTACAAACAACATGTTAATTTCAGATCCCCCTCCCAATGGACTTGTTACATTGAGTGCATTTTATCATATCATTTTATGAACTTTAGGAGATCATATTAAATATATTGCTTAAAAAAAATGTGGCATGAAATGTGAAAAAAATCCTTGCATTTTCCAAAAACTGAAAAAATAGGAATTTGTTCAAAGCATACCTGCAGTGTAATGAACGAATTTAGGGAAAAACATGACGAAACTTTTGAATCCATCCTGGAAAGGTGCCCTTTTGTGTCTCAATCCCCTATAGAAACACCTGAAAATTAATCAAAATTGGCTCAAAATATTGAAATATGTAAGAAAATGCCCTGAAAAAGAATCAGAGTTAATCCCTCCTACAACCATCGAATAATTCATTTAAAAAATGAACAGTATTTTGAAATAGTGACCCAGCAATGTAGTTGGCTCCCGCTTTTGTTCTATGCTGTTCATGCCTATGCAAGTGACATTAGTCTGAATTCACTTTGACATTCAGTCTTTGAGGTATGAGTAAAATATCAATTTTAGAGGGCTTTACACAGTTCTGCTGAATAAATTGTGATAAACTTCTTCACACCTTAAGCTTTATACAGTAGAGTGTCACTTTAGTTACTAAGAAATAAACAAATTACAATTAGATTAAAATTTCATGATATAAATATAATATACTGCATAGTGAAGCGAGTCAGTTTGGTCATACGAGTATTTAGGCACAAAAAAGGTCAGGGAATTTTTCTGATTTCCAGAATCAAGGGTATTTTGGATTTCTTTCACTTTTATTTCGTCAAAAATACTCAGCATCCTCAGGATGAATGGCCAAGCTAAAGTGCAGTTTAAACAATGAATTGAACTTATAATGAAAATAAATAAAAAATATATAAATAAGTAATATATATATAAATGAAAAAGAGCTCATACTCATTCCTTTTAATCTATTTTCTTATATATGGAAAAGAGAGAATTTTAAATTGTCATACCTCTAGTTTAATTTTAACTTATTGTATACGTACATACATATGGAGTAATATAGTATAGAGAAAGCTATCAAGATTTCAACGAAAATACATGTTTTGGTATCCCCTGATACAGAGAAAGTGTTGTTTTCAAAACATCTATCCATCTGTCTGTGAACATCACTAGCCCTAAACATACACAGGACTTTTTTTAAAAGAATATTCCTCGGTCCACCTGGCTCGAGTTAAAGCTTTGAGATTTTGAAAAACATTCTTTAAAATTTGGAGGTAAAATACCCCCAAATTTACATGAAGTCCTAGGGACGTTTTCAAAATTTTCTCAAAAATAGTTCCAAATTTGTTCTTTAAATATCATGTGAGAATGGAGCAAAATAGACTTATAATGTTGACATAGGTTTGAGTTTCACTGTTAACTGTAAATTTTTGAAAATTGCAAAACTTCGAATTTTTTTCAGCGTTTCCTACAACTATAAAATTGAAGATAGAGATTTTTCCTTCAAGTGAAATTTGTTGCCTATAATTAGTTCTTTCATTTAGGTCATGTACATTTTTTATAAACTTCTAGTTGTTTTCGTGCAATATTTCGTGCAGTATGTGCAATTTACAAAAATAAAAAAAACAAGATTTACTCAGAATTGGTTACAAATTTTTTTCTTAAAACTTTTTGGCAGGGATAGTGCTAAATGTACCCTATTAGATTACATAAATGCCATTTTGTTCTATTCTTTTCTTTCTTCAAAAATTACAAAAAATATAATTTTTTTGACATTGTTAATATTTACAATAGCAGCGATTTGTTCACATTATTGCATTTAAGAGTACACATGCTTTAAATTATGTCATAAAAATTCTGGAAAATCTAATTTTTTTTGAAAATGAGCTCAAAATTCTGCATTTTTGGAAATGCTAAAACGCCATTTTCTCAAGAAGACTGCAAATTTTTTCTATAAACTTTTTGTATGGATAGTGCTAATTGTACTGTTTAATATCACATAAAATTCATTTTACTGTATACTTTTATTTAAAAAATTACATAACACACAAAATTTCACACTAAACATATTTTTTCTCTCTCTCTCCTGCCGTTAATATGCACATTTCCAGCAATTTGTATACATTATTGCATTTGTGAGTGTAAGTGCTACATATGAAGTTTATTAATAACTGAAAAAATTCCTGTGAAAAAGATCTTCAAATTTCACATTTACACTAGAGCTTAAATAATTTTTTCTTTATAACGGTTCCAGATTTTTCAATGACAATTTGCATATAGTATTAGCTTTTACTTTTCTTTAATATTCCAAAAGTAATATCTCTAATCGACCACTAGTGTATCAAAATATTGATAAAACTTCAAAAAAGTATTTTGGTCGGCAATTGATGGCATCTGGCAAGAAGATGGAGCAAGACCATGAAGGTAGCCCAGACCAAAGAAATTAGAAAATTAAGTAGTAGAGAAAGTCTCTGCTATTGCAGCTCCATTACTTGAACTATATGCATGAAATAGTTTAGATTTAATGAAGTAACTACTTCAAGAAGCACCATGATGTTGAATGCCGAGAATTCACATTCAGGCTTGTTTCAGTCTTTCAGATAATCAATTGCTCAGCACCAATGGGTTAAGTATTTCCACCATAAACAATTGATAGACGCAAGGCAATAGACACGTGTTAACAGTTTCTGTTTGATAACTGATCATTTATTGGACAAAATTTTGAAAAACAATTAATTTTTTTTTATTTGAGAAACTCTTAATTCAGTTTATTAAAATACATTTTGCAGAAATCTTCAGAATATTCATCAACCCTTAAAATATGAAATAGAAAATTGGACCATGTAATTAAGAATTTTTTTTACCATAATGACAGTTATTAAGCCATTAATTTTTTTTGAACTAGGTCAAATGATTTTTAAAACAATAGACTGCAGTAAGAAATATATCAATGTTATTTACATTAATTTATATTACCTAAAACCTAAAATTGTTCAAAAAGAAGTACCTTCCATTCAAATTGAAAAGAGCTAAAATAATATGACAATTGTTCAGAAGTAATGTATTGAGCAATTTTTTATTTAAGCAGTTTAAAGATATGGTTTCAATGTTAAATAATCTCAGTGAAAAATTATTGCACTTAATTTCTTAAAAACATTGAATGAATTAATTAATTTGCAAAGACAAAGTCGTGGTTTGAGAAAGACCCAATGTTCTTTGTTGACGACCTCGAGAGTAAATTGGAAAGAGATGCTACTATGTACAGGTGAAAGGTTTTTGTGAAATACCAAAATCAGAGCATAGGAAAATTTGGAAAAAAATATTGTAAAATTTATGCTTTTATGTGAGTCAATATTCAAGTGGATCTGATAATGATAAACACTTAAGTCTCAAAAGATAATCGTATAACAAAAATAAACATTTTGGGTTAAGATTTCATTAACCATTATTTATTAAAAGAGCAAATAGATTTTGCAACTACATTAATTTGATAAAAAAATAGTTGTGAGTCTTGAATATGTAAATCATTAGTTCTACCTATAGTGTACAACAATTCAAACAATTTGTATTTAAAAACAATTTAAACTAATTTACTAAGTTTATTACAAATAAATTAAAAAAAATTGTTGATAATGTACTTTGTAAAATCTCTCACTCAATTGTGTATGCAAAGGCAGCAATAACAAGGTGGCAACTAATTCAGATTGCCTGTAATGATTATGACTTCAGCTATTACAGCATAATTATGGTTCAAGAAAAAGGAGTGTAGTTCTTTTCATTTAAAATCTTGTAATTCCTATGAGAATTGTACTGAAACCTTGCTTGAGTACCATTGCCTGCCAAATTGAATGCAGAGAAAACACGAATTACAGTAGGAACACATGATGAAAACATTTATGTGACCAGTAGGGACAACCTGTATTAACAAATTATTTTCCTGATTTAATTAGGTCAAGTTTCAGTTTAGGCTAGTTATTTAAGAAATAAAAAATTAATGCTATTAAATATTTATAATGTATATGTTCTTGGAAATGTACAAAACCTAGAATCTTACAGGAAAAACGTGATGAAATGAAATAAATCAAGAAACATTCAAAACTTCAAAATGTGGCTTTCATGTCATCTTGCAATGTCACATAGGAACTTCCTTGCTTAAATATGACTTAAATCATGGTATGGTTATGTACACATCTTTATGTCTTGAGACTCTTGATTACAGTTGCATACATGTAGCTAATTACACACACTTCACAGCCTTTCAAGCAATTATGTTTAGTTCAGAACAGATGCATTATATTCCAGTTCTCTTTTGTATTATTTGCTCAGAGATCACATTTCCATGCACTCTGAAACGGTACACACAAGTGTATTCTGGATTTCCGTGGTTGTTATGAATGTGTAGCAGAACAGCCTTGAAGGGGTAATCCAGGGCATTCTGAAAATATAAACAATTATTTTCACTCACTATGACAAAAAATTTAAGGTGTAAGAGGAATTAATTTATTTCAATAGCTCATGAATTTCAACATCTTTCTATAGTTTGAACCAGAGAGCTTTATCTCTACAGCTTGGATATTTAGTGATCAATAAATTCAAGAAGGGGTGGGATCCCCTTTTTCTTGGGATGGTAGTAGTGTATTGAATATTAAAATTATATAATAAAATGAATAAAATATTTAATCCACATAAATACAATATTTTAGATTTCCTAATGTACTATAATAGACAGAAGTTTATGCATTTTAAATCTAAATTTAATATAACAGTAAATATAAAAGATATATACAATTTAATATAAAGTAAATATTCAAAGAAGAAAGAGGAAGATGCACTCAATGTCTCCTCCTCTTGGAGTAAAATGTGAGAACACTTGCTGCATCTTTCTTTTTATATGAAACGTATGTTACAACATTTGATGTCTTGGCCCTTTTGTCATTTAATAGTGTAATATATTTTGAAAGCCTCTGTATTAATTTCTCAGCAACGGTAAGACAAACAGGTACAAATGGTGGGCCAATCAGTGAATCTTGTGAATGAATGCATCGAATTTGTCATTCATATAATCATACATTGAACATTGAAATGTACTTACAGAAAGCACAAATGTTTGTCGTGGAGGTCCATCAAGATTGTAAGAGAACTGCCCCAGCTGTGGTCCAGAAGTGTCTTGTGTTGTTTCCAAGCCCTGCACAGTGAAATAACGTTGATGTTTCGAAAAAAAAATTGTTTATGCAAAATTAAACTACCTAATAATACTTGAATATTCTCGTTTGTTTTTCCACATTATCTCTAGTATACAGCCTATGCTATGTACAGCCAATGAATGGATTGTTCAGTAATCAATATCAGTCTAAAGATTTGCAGACTTCTATTGTAAAGTGAGGACAATTTTTTGATGATTTGACTAGCAAGTAGTGAGATTAAATATTTTCTATCTTAAAATGGTATTGGGTTTCAAGAAAAATTCTAATACTCTAATGAATGTTTCTACGATTTTATTTTATTAAAAGAAAAGGGGAGTAGACTCGTTTTATTTTTTTAGTTTATCCTATTCTTTGTAGCATTTGTATCTGGTCTGAAGCATTCCGGTGCTGCAGCCGACGCCTCATTTGCCCCTGTGGGGGCAATCCGCACAGCATCCCAGAGTTGCGATCGGTATCTTGAAGGCATTACGGAGTCAAGAAACGGAATTTATTCTTTCTTGTTAACGTTGTATACAGAAAGTTAAATAATGCTGCAAAATGCGCATGTCGAGATTTTGACAGAATTGATGTCAAGATTATGGGGACCTTTGATGATGATGATGATGATGATAATAATAATAATAATAATAATAATAATAATAATAATAATAATAATAATAATAATAATAATAATAATAATAATAATAATAATTTTAACTACATTAGCGCATAAACCATACATAGGATATTCACAAAAATGGATAATCCCCAATCGTCCCCAATTTTAAACAGGAACTTTTAATTTTTGGGGACCCTTGAAACGAAGTCACTACAACGTTTCCGATTTTTTTCTTCAAAAAAAGCTCCAAATTTTTTCTTAAATGTTTTTGCTCGACGAGCAAAAAGTACACCGACGAAAATGGTGCTGGTAAGATTCTAAAATTTCGAAAATTGCAAAAATATAATATTGTTTGGAACCCTTCCTTCAACAATAACAGTTAAGATGAAGGTCTTTTTAAAAATGAAATTCAATATTTTAATACTAATTAAAATTAAATATTTAATTAATGTCTTGTTCAATGTTTTTTTCAAAAATATTAATAGTTTTCCCGCATTTTTGAGTTACGTTGTTTGAGTTCTTCAAGCGATGGCTGAAGAACAGGGTGTTAACAGGGATAGAAGTTTCTCTACTTGGCTGTTCGGGAGACGTCGCGTCCTATGCCCAGACGCCAAAGTTTCGGCCGTCAAACTGCAACCTGCGTTGTCATCTGTGCCTAGATCGTGTTGACTCCCGGACACCCAAGTAGATGCTGACTCCGGCCGCGGAAGCCTACGCTCTCAGGATAGATTACAAAACCGTTAGACCGAGGTAGCACGTCCTATCGAAGGCCAACTACAGTACCGGCAGCATATAAGCGACTCGACGCGCTGTTGCCACTCATTTCTACGCTCCTGGCACCACACGAGCGATAAATGAAATCTCAAAAGGTTGTCAGGCGACGACACGTGTTGATGTCGTGTTCATAACGGAAGCTTATGGCCTCCGCGACTTGGCGCGCGTCAGACGAGCGGCAGCAGCGGCGGCGTCCAGCTGGCTGTGAGGAAGCCAAGACATGGTCGCAGGGTGAGGGTGACGCGTGAGAGGCGGGCGTACCGTGACGGAGCAGCGGCGCGGCGCGGAGGCGCGGCTGCCGGTGAGCGCGGCGGAGGCCGGCAGGTGCTCCAGGGTGACGTGCGTGAGGCGCGCGGGCAGCGCCAGCGCCACGGCCACGCGGCCCTCGGCGCCGCGGAACGCCCAACACGCGCCGGGCTCCAGCGACGGCTGCCGACACACACGAGCCCGCCCACTCATCTACGCCTCATTGGAATGCACTACTTATAACTAGGGGCGGATTTTAATCAAATTGTAGTTTTTGCTTTTCACTTTAGAACACTTTTATGTTATGACAAAACGAAATTACTCATTTTTTAAGTAACTTTTTGCATTTTTCGTCCATTTCGACTAAGAAGTCACTTTTAACCTTTTCCCGTCTTTTTAATCCATTTTTGCTGATTTCATCAATATCATTTTAACGGTACTTGCTTCTAATAATATTTACGAGATGCCACAAAGATTCTCCACAGAATTTCTGAGTAACCTATTCTATCTCTTCGCTCAGGAATTGTCATGTCAGCCGTTGTGAGTATGTAATCTAAAGTTCCTGAGACGCCTATCAGCGTCATTTTCGGTTTCGACGTATTTCGGTATAACTAAAGACAGATTTGCTGGTAAATAGCAGTACAAACCAAAAGTTTGCAAGTTGAGTATACCTGAACGCATAGAAAAGCCTCGATTACATCAGTTACATCAGGCCAACAGCTTGAGTTGTTATTACGAACTGATTTTGATAACATTTTTTACGTTATTGTTCTTTGTTTTTAAGGAATTTTAAAAACATTTTAAGAGAATTTTATTGATCATTTTCGGCGATGTTTTAGGTCATCAAAATACGACCCCTACATATGACTAACTTAAATCTAACTTGTAACTATATACATACAAGAGCCTCTTTCGACTTTCTTGTAGTGTGTACGGTTATAGAAACTTTAGTTTAAGAGATCTTTCGATAGTTCTCCGACACGCGCGAAGGCAGGCGACAATTTTTACACGGACCGGCGCTGTAGTGAATGTCCCTGGCCATTGGCCATGAAATATGAATCGAGCATTTAACTGAAAATATTGACAGTCACATCGTCTCGTGATAACGGAGATGTTTTTAGTGTAGGAATATACCGGCTGCACATGCGCAGAAAGCAGCGCCCTGCGCGCGGCGGCGAGTCACAGGGACACGCCAACGCCAGTCCCTTTAAGTGCGTGATGATTGTTTTTCGCACGATCGAGATTGAGTTTTTTTGACGAATCCGAGAGGTCGAAGAAAAAAAACTAACAAAAACAATCGAGGTCGTACAAGAAATAGGCATCACGGTCACGAAATACAAACACATTTTTTTGTCTACGAGTGTATAAAAATGCTTCTATATTACGAATCGTTATATGATTGATGTCTACTGTTCATGATTATCAAAACAAAGCACCGCCTTCTTTCGCCATCTTAATGCGAAATGGTTGTTTTCTCATCAAGTGAGATAAGTATGGACAACATGTTTCTAAAAAACGAAAAAAAATTATTGGGATAAAGTGTTTGATATCTCGAGGATTGAAGTATGGTATGTAGGGCCATGAATGCGCAAGCGGTACTAAGGGATACGTCTATTTACTTCATTATATTCCCGTGTGTGAAGACCCTTTTTTTCTTGCTAACAAGACAGTTGTCTTGGCAACCGTCTTTTTAATGGATTGTTTTAAAAAATGACCCACTTCACGTGCGGATAGCCACGCTCATAATCCGTCTTTTTATACACTTGAAGAAAAAGCTATTTTACGATTGAAACGGCGTCAGGAAAAATGACTTTCAAGCGGATGTAACATTTTTCAGATGTCGAAGAGAATAACGTCACGCACACATAACGGGTCATCTTTTTAATAGTGGTAAGCACATTCCTGAATTCAGTTGAGAAGGGCGTTCGCCAATGAATCAATCAGGGGATGTAACTTAATGACTTGACGTCATCGGCCGCTACCCCAACACCAATGCGCGTCGTCGTCGTACCTGGATGATGTTGCGGGGCGACTTCTCCACGGGCCACAGCGGCACGCCCCACAGCGTCTCCCAGGCGCCCGTGGGGTAGGCGCTGGTGCCGGGCGTGGCGAGGATGGCGCCGCCCGCCGACTCCAGCGCCAGGTCCGGCAGCGGCTCGCCGCCCTCCGCCCCCGCCCCCGCCAACCGGGGCTCCTGGCGCGCGGTCAGCGCCGCCGCCGCCGCCGCCGCCGCCGCCGCCTCCGCCGCGCGCTCCTGCACTCGCGAGGTGGGGAACCGCTCGTTACTCTCTGATGCAACACCGTCGTTACTCCTTCACTTTACATTTGCAAACGGAGCGCTGCGATCTGTTTGCTTGCGATCACCGCGCCGACTGAATGAGAATCGCACGTCTACATCGATTAGATATGATGCGTACGGCATAGAAGCCCGATCATCACAGTGTATGGAAGAGTAGAAGCCGTTAAGAACATAAGTATTATGTAACAGATATATGTGCAAAGGAAAAAAAATTCCGTGCCTTTTGTGAATAGAGTGTATTGCCGATGATAAAGGGTATTGTACTGAAGCTCTGGCCACAGGTTTTTTAATGGTATTAATAAACCGCATTTCTTCTCCTCGCGGCAATAGATCACTACATTATTTGCAATTAATTGACTGCCAAACGAACTATCGCATAACAAAGTGGTTTTGATTGTTCCTCAGACATCAGAGAAATGACAAAAACAAAACAACCTGCCTCAACTGGTATTAGCATTGCTCAGATGCAGTTAGACATAGTCACTATTCGTGCGAATTCTCGGATCCTCACTTTCAAATCAACATTAGTTCCTTATTCTGCCGTCTGCAAATGTACAAGAACGAGTAATGCCTCTTCAGCATTGCTGACCGGGAGGGCCTGGGGTTGTAGCCCCGACGGTGGCAGGTTTTCGCTAACTAAGGAGTCGGGACTACTCTTACGTGAAGAATTCTATCGGGGGCTGTTCACATCGGTAGCTTTCTACGGTTTCCCACATCAACACCAGTTGAATGCCGGAGCAGTACCCTAACTAACAGGGCAAGTTGCGCGTGTGATCTTATGTTGTCTCATCGCGCACAAACACGTGCACTACCCTACAACGTATTTCGGGAGCTTCGAGCTTGTCTCGGCTGGAGCAGTGCTCCGGTGAGGAGGTTTCTAGATGAGGAAACCCTGAAAGACATATTACAAGACGACACCGGATCTGAGGTCCAAGCAGGAGAGGAATCTTTTAAACAGTAGTAAGTAAATTTGATCCCCATCGAGAAGGGCGTTCTCGAATGAATGGAAAAGCTTCACGTATTGTCCGATTTTCTTAAGAATGGGATGATTTGACAGCTGGTGCTGGCAACATAACTGAGGATTCTGTGGTCGTTGTGTCCTTGAACTTATTAGACTCTCCTTCCTCTATTCGTTTGTTTGCGGTTGGCTACCTTGTAAATAGTTCCCTGGCTGTGATGTGCTCGTCCGACGAAAATATAGTGCGCCAAGAGAAATAATTGAAATTAGGAAGTGAAGAGCTTTGTGCTCTTCTGTAAAAATTCTTTCTTTTTATAAAAATTACATTGAATTTAGTTTCTATGTGATAAGTATTATGTTTGTTTTAAAACCGAGTCTTGAATGTGAGATGCGTACTCGTGACGGTGCACGTGTTTACTTCTCTGAAGTACTCGTGATGTTCACTTGTTTCGCGAACTGTCACTTTATCCCATTCTTAGGAAAATCGTTCTATAACAACGACCGACCGCCATCGGCCACTTCAGACAAAATGGAAGCGTAGTGCTCACCCTGACGCGGCGCAGCTCGGAGCGCATGAGGCGCAGCTCGGCGCGCAGCTGGGCGAGGGCGGGCGCGGGGGCGGGGGCGGCGTCGGGGCGCAGGGCGAGGCGCGCGTCGGCGGCGGGGGGCGCCGGCAGCTGGCGCGTCGCAGGCAGCGCCGCCCGCCCCGAGGCGCCGTCGCGGCCCAGCCCCAGCAGCGCGCACGTGGCCAGCAGCACCGCGCACCCTGCGCACACTGGCTTTTCACTTGCCTGCACACCTACGTATATATGGAGTAGTGTACAGACAATAAAGGAAGTTATGTAATGCTGCGGCAAAACTAGCGATACTAGAACAACACGTACTTTCTCGTCCGTACTTTCACGGAAAATGACGTGAAAAGTACTCCGATTTACGAAAAATTGTATATAACCTTTTTCAAAATATATCAGTAGGGAATAAATTCCATTAAAGGAAAAAATCTCTAACTTTAATATTTTAATTGTGAGAAGACTCCGAAAAAAAGTGAACGTTTGGAATTTTCGAAAAATCACGGTTTTGAAAGAACGTGATCGTCATTCTTTTAAATGTTCTCGACACTATCTAACAAAAAAATTAAAAAAAAAAACGATGCAGCAATTGTTTAAAAATATGAAAAATGCCCTCCCTTCATGCAAAGTACCTCTCAACATTAAAATATCGGTTTCAAAATCAAGGGGCCGTGACACCAGCCAGATCGGTGTTCATAGATGGACATACTTACGTTGTGCCGTTATTCGATTTTTCGGTATCAAGGACCCACGAAACAGATTCTGGCTACACCACGTGTTAAGAGGAATTGTTTTTCTACATTTAGCAAATGGATTTATCCACTCTTTCTTTACCAAAGCCCTATAATAAAGACTTTTTGTGCTCAAAATGCGCCGTTTTTTCGCGCAGCATTATATAGCTTTCTCTCTTCTCTGTAGCGAGGAAGTAAAACGACAAGTTTTCGACAGAAAAAACTCGAATTGTGGGGCGCTGATACAGAAAAAGTCGATAAAAACTGTTTCAATATACAGTAAATTACTCCTAACACGTTATGTATTCAGGTTTAATGAATAGTGAGTAGTTGATTCGGAAAAAAAGTGTTTTCTTAAAAACGTTCGTCCGTTCATCGGTGAAAAACACTAGCGCCTACTTTGAGTAGGATTGTTTCAAAACTGAAAACTCCCTGGACAATCTGGCCTCACTCGAAGCTCTGCGACTTTGAATAACTTTCTTTAATTTTGGGGGGCACTTGACACGAAGCCCCTGAGACTTTTCAATGTATCCAATTTTTTTCTTTAAAAATCTTTTTTTTATAATGTCAAACTGCGATCTTGTGGGGGAAAGTGCTGAAGAAGGTCACAGTGTGACGACGGTGACGTTGGAATGATTGTGGCGTCTCCCGCAGCCACGATTCATTAGAGTTTTCGTACAGCGTGAAGCACCATAAGGTATCCGCTATTAACCCACATTTTAGCCTTTACTAAGCGCCAACACTATCGCTCTAAAATGATAGCAGAAAACGCTACTCTAGAATATAAACGATTGTAATCGCGTGGCTTTTGTCGCGCACTAGCAACGTGGTTCTTCTGTATGGAGTTCGTTTCTGTGGCGGCATTGTGTGCTAGTGACGTAGTTCCCATGACCGGCCGAGATCGTTCAGGGCAACTGATGTCACTGCAGTGCCTGTGGTCGGGAGGTCCTAGGGTTCGAGCCACGACGGTGGTAGAACGGGTAGGACTTTCGATATTAGCTACATAGCTAGGTTTAATTCAGCCGCTGGGTGAAGGATAATTCTCGCTGCCGGCTGCTCTGATCGGTAGTTTTCCGTAGTTTCTCCGATCAACACCAGGCGAATGCAGAAGTAATACATATAACAAACAGGCCGCTATCTTTCTTTCCTCTTACATGTCCTATCCTCACCCCTTACATGCACAATCCTACCACACATGTCGGAAGGTTTGACTTAGGCTCGGGCGGTGGTGCCCTGGTGGGAGATACCTAGATAGGAACCCCCTCAAGCCGAAGAGTAGGTCAGAGCAGGATCTCACCATCCAGCAGGAGAAGTACACCGCCACCTTTTGTGATAAAAACATGCATTACGGGGCTTTACAATGACGTGCCCGGAATCACGAAATAATCAATCATTATTCCCATAACGAAACTCTTTGGTGGCATGAATCTGTGCATAAAATTATTTGCATGTACATAATTATATTTATTTAATGATATAATGTACAGATCAGTGTTTTGTGGGCAGCACTTGTCGAACAATCAAGATGTGACATTATGGGAATTTAACGCACGCTCTTACGCTATAGTTCGAAAGTACTTCAGTTTGAACTAAACGTTGTTGATAAACTCTTTTTACATGCTAGTGGTCACGTACTTATCACACGTTTGCTATTTAAATATTTTTGGTATATGTAATACGCGCATTTGTGTCATTGAAAATACTGCCATGCTAAGCACAAAGGTCGATCTCTAACTGAGCTCAAAATGAGAAATCGAAGTTTAAAATTTAACAACGTTCATTCGTTGATCCCCAATTTATAGAAGTGTTCAATATTCATTGTTGTTGTTGTTTTGTAAAAACTTGGTAAATATATGCACTAGACCAACTTTAGAAGCTTACTATTTGTCACTGTTTGAAATAAGCTTAGTAATATACATAGAAAGAGCAGATACCATTTTATGCAAAATAATTTTTTAAATACTTTCCGCCCATAGTAAGACTAGTAAACCCTAGCATTTGATAGAAAATAATTCAGAG
Organism: Gryllus longicercus; assembly: GCA_038098605.1. Taxonomy (NCBI): domain Eukaryota; kingdom Metazoa; phylum Arthropoda; class Insecta; order Orthoptera; family Gryllidae; genus Gryllus; species Gryllus longicercus. Next base: position 3,703,359 of record JAZDUA010000055.1, read on the forward strand.
AGACACATATTAACAATAACTCAGTTTTCCAAAAACGTACAGATTCGATCTTTGTGTTCAGCACGGCAGAATTACTTTCGCTGAGTCATTCTCGCACCAGACATTTACGTTAACTGCAAATCAGATACGGTGAAAATATCCGTGCTTATACTTCAGGCCCAGTGGTTAACTCTAAGATGCTACCCACGAAGCCAGCATATTATTTTGAGGTAATTCAAACGACAATAATGTGTTATTTGTTTTGGATCGTTCGTATCTTTGTCGATTCTGTCTGTTCTTTGGATTCTTCTACAAATCCTTTGCTTTAATAGGACGTAACATTTCTTTCCAATGTTCGTGGATAAGACTTCAGTAAATGGGATGACGCTGAGGAAAGAATATGTAATATGTTTTGGTTATTCTCATTGATACTTTATTGAAGTCGTGCACATGTTGTTTTTAAGACGTGTACCGTTGTAGCTTTTCCACGTAACGCTTTTTGCAATAAAGCTTCAGAAATACATTTGCAATGAAAATAAGTGAAGCTTATATATGTAAAATAAGACGAAATGGCTTTTTAACATTCTCATTCACACGTTCAAATCAACCGTTCCCTTCAACGAATTTATTTTGAAAGTGCTCGACTCTGGATGAATGGAGGAATAACATTTATCTGACATTTCAGACAATGAGTTGTTCATGCCTAACTGGTATTTATGAAAGAGGAATATATTTAGCATAAATCGTTACAGGCCCGTTGGGGATAGAATTAAACGCTATGCATGGGAAGTACATTCTACTCGTTCATTTGACAAGTCGATCGACAGTGAATTTACACTAAACACACTCACAGTCATCATATTACAGCAGTTATTTGAAGTATTAATGAAGTAATTAACTATTAAATTTTAAGAAATTAGCTGATGCGCACTGCTTCTATGTATTAATCTGCCTGTCTATAAAAGTACGTTTGTTAGGGATAAATTAAAATACATCATGTTTTGATGCAGCTACAGCAAATTATTCGCATCGTCATGTTTGTGACAAAACTGAAAGATAGTGACTAATCCATGTTAACTTATGAGTGTTTCTCAGGAAAGTCGCGCAAGGAATATATACTAGATGAAAAAATGGTGGGTAAATCTCCCTTGTCTTTTACGTACAAATATAATCGCAATTACAAAAAAGACCGTGAATTGTGGATTGATAAACAATGTATTTTTAATCCAGTAAGTTGTTTTATGCTTTAAGGCTTTCAAGAAGGTGCCAAGAATAAAAAAAATGAATTGTCGATTACATTCAATATTTGAACATATGTTCTTAAAACGTTACAAAATAAATAATCCACAGAAAAAATGTGAAGTCACACCAGCCCAGTAGTAAAAAACCATGTAAATATTTTTCCTTCGATGAAACAATTTCAACATTTTCCCCCATTTGCCTCTTGAAACATGAACATAACAATGAATACCTAACGATGCATTCAATCTCATAAATTTGTAATTGTGAAATCGAGACCATCTCTATCGGACATTTAATACAGCTCTCCTCTCACCATTGAGCACATGCTGAAATGCTGACGATCCTTACTTTGCTTATCGGCACTAATTTAGCATTCCCCCAACCGCCCAACCCGATAAAACGGAAAACAACTTTTGTAAAAAAGGAAAGTGCGTTTTAAGTAAGAAAAGAAAATGAAAAATTACAAATAATATTCGTAACGTATGTCCTTCACAAGAAGCAGTTCCATTTTTTAAAGCTTCGCCGCGTGTTTCATCGCGCCCCCGCCGTGCGGGTGAACGCGGGAACCAAGAATTGGCGTCACGCGGGAGAACTCGACTCCGGCGCGCACCAAATTGCGCTTTCAGCGCTGACAGCGCTCTCGTGCAGAATGGCCTTTCCGAATGCACGCTGATTGCGCCGATGACGTCACAGCGTTTGCGGTCGCTCTGCCGCTCGCTCCTGCCACACACACACACACGCACACGCACGCGATCTATGCGCTGTAACGACACGATTAGTCGCCGCCGCTCCCGACCCCGCCGCGGTTTCGCCATCTTTTTCGGTTTGAGTTCTTTCCGGTGACAGCGATTCTTTTGGTTTCGTAGAAGACAGTATTGGGCTGCTTGAAATGTCTGGCTGATTTTCGTGTTTCCGCGGGCGTCGACCACCATTGTCATTAGTCCCTTCAGTGTGAATGTTTGAATTTCTGATCAAGAGAGGTCGCGGTGTTCTTCCCCTGCTGCAAGGCGAGGCGCCCACCTGCTCATCGGCTTGCGGGGTTTTCCACATCCAGATATCTCCCACCAGAGGGGCACCGCCCAGCCGGGACAAGCTCCAAAGTTCCGACCGGTCTCCCTTGGTAGTGAAGTGCATGTCTGTGTGTGTGTGTGTGTGTAAGGGGTGAGGATATGACAAGGACGGGAAGGAAATATCGCGCGCGGTCCGTTGGCTGTTTGTTATGGTACTGCTCTGGCATTCACCTGGTGCTGATCGGAGAAACCACGAAAAAGTACCCATAGAGCAGCCGGTCGCTAGAAGTTTCCTCCAGGCAGCGGATGAATTCGTAACAGCTTTCTAGCTAATGTCGAAGGTCCTGCCACTGTCGGGAGTAGAACCCCAGGAACTTCCAGTCGGTGGCCCTGAAGTGACATCAATTGGTGCCCCGAGGCACCTCAGCCGGTAGAAATATAGGAGTTAACGCTCATTTACCGCAATGACATTACCTGAAATTTGGCCCTTTTGAACTATGGAAGAAATTGGTTTTCCGAGATATATAGGTGGTATACTGGGCGAGTCACAAATGTGACGTTTCATCATAACTCATTCACGCATCTAAACTTCTAAAGTAAATCCTGATAATTTGCCTTCAAGGGTTGGTACTATTATTGCAGGATATGAGGATATACAAACATCTTGAAATGAAAGATTTTTCTCTTTATTTTCATATTAAAGCATCAACCCGGCTCGCTAAAATATGTCCAAGGTTGAAAATAATATAATTAATTTAAATTATTTATGAAAATGCAATAAATGAATTTGAGCCTATCGCTTGGAAATAAATACTGTTTCCTGCTTATAATTCTACAAGCTGTTGAATTGAAATGTAAACGAAGGCAAAATCGGAGTGGACAAAAAAATCACGAAACTCGCACGCAGGGAGTGTTATGTATGTTATAAAGGTTTCTAGCTGATTATCTTGCTGAATACGGGTTTGTGAATTCATGTCGAAATGTGAAATACACATCCATGACGAAAATCTCGTTAGCCATCGTTTCGGACTAGCGTAGCTTTGACAGAAAAAATCCGCTTGCCTGTTGTAAGCGCAAATCATAACACGCAGTCGTGCGACTAATGGGTATGTAAAGAGAAACACGCTATTCAGAGCTCTGGTACAAAGTTGGCCGTGATCCACATGGCGTGACTGTCATGTTGATTTGGGAGCACATGGGTCACCGTTTCTAACGAAACGGTTCTAATTTCTCCAGTTGTCGTATTTTCATCATTGCATTGCGTTGAAACACAAGTATTGAAATATGCTTTCTTGTAAAATCTACCGGCGTCGTTAGATAACTGCGCTCCGTGACGTCACGGAAGTTAAGCAACTCGAGACACCACGGATTACTGGACGGGAACCCCGGTTAAACGGCGCCCATTCCCTGGCCATAGGGATAAAAAACTGACTGACTGCGACGTGACGAGACAAAATCTTAACGGAGGATTACTCCAGAAATGGTCAATGCTCAAGAAGGACTAAGAGACGTGTGAAGACTCACAAATTTAAAAATATCACAAAAAATGTAATTTGACGTATTGTCAATAATGTGCTCCCTCTGCCTAACTTTCCAGGCTATTATTTAAATAAGACACATTTCTACTATGAAAACTTTCGCCCCAAAAATATTTCGCTAGTAAAGAAAGGAAACTTCAAATAATAGAATTCTGTTTTTTAATTTTATCAGGGAACCGGATGTCTCTTTACATCAATCACCGATTCAAGTGAGGAGTCATAGGAGGCATGACCCCCTCAAGTGTTTTTACAATATTAAAAAAATCGATATTTGCATAAATGAAAATCAAATTTCCACATACGTGACTGCATCAAAGATAACAACTCGTCAGGAATCGCGACTCTAATAATACCATATATTGTCATTAACCTATTAGCAAAGTTACCTAAACAAAAACGTAGCTTTGCAGTCTCAAAACGAGCTACTTTACCACGTTTACTGCCAATAGTAACTTTGCTGCACCAATTCTATAAAATGGTTATCTATAAAATTTTGGTATTTTGCACACCAAGCTCCCTTAATTCATTAACGCTTATAGATCGCCTCGTGGATCGTCATTTAGAGCAGATTTGTTTTTTAATTGTCACCGTTAGCCATTTCCCGGGAAAGTCCATGATTAGGTCCCTCACTTGATCGTCAGTCCCCCTTTGATACTAGAAAAATTCACGGTAATACCTGAGAAGCATAGTGCATTTACATTACTATCATGACTCGGGATAGCACAGAAATACTCATTAATTTTCTGTACTTCAGAATGGCACGGGACAAAAAAAGGGAATATTTAGTAATTTCCCTTAAAGACGCACCCGTACGCTTTGCCCTAAAACAGAGGACTCGAGGCGAGCTCAGTGAAGGGACTCACCCGCCAGGGCGACCAGGGCCCATCGCGCCGCCCGCATCGCGCGCGTGGGGCGGCCCGCCCCCTCGCTGCCGCCCCCGCCTGCTCCCCCTCCCCGCTGCTCGGCCCGCTCCTCCTGCTCTTCCAGCAAGGAGGTGCGCGACGGCGGGAAGACGGCGCGGCCAGGGTACGGGATCCTGCAGTCCACGTCTGTCGTGTCTGCTACGTCTTGCCCTGAAAGAAATACATGTTACGATGCCAACCGAGTCGTCTTTCGAACTTGGTTATATTTTCACAAGCGGATTTTCATAATCGCCAGAAACGTTTATGGAAGTGGTGAGTCGACTAGGAAATGTATTTTTGTATACTGTTTAAAAAAAAGAGAAATATCGTTTAAATGCCTTATTTGTGTGGTAGATGTTAGAGAATTGTATTTTCGAATTAGCCTCTTTTCTGAGGTGTATCTGCTGAACAACGGTAAGCTAGAAGTTGCACACGTAAGGTGACAAAGTTGTTCCCGACTTGAAAGCGTGGCCCCTAATAATTATGTATCCCGGTTTCCCTTGAAACCATTTAATTTTTTATCGGTACTTGGAGCTGCGGTCTTGAATAGATCATATTCGCCTAATACACTGGTATTTGGAGTGACAACATGACGTTACAAAATGTAAGTACAAAATATATCAACACTCAAAGGTAAAACTTCAGGTACGAGTCCTGACAGAGAAGAAATATTGGCTATTGAGACAAACCTAGATTCAGAGTTGTCCAAACGCGTATTCTACTTGGATAAGTAGGTGATATATTCAACTTTTCGTAATGATGAATCAGTTTCCAGTGCGCATTTGGCTTTTTGTTCAACTGCGGGCATTAATCATGGAGATTAAAAGCGAGGGCAAACGGAGGGGTAAATATATGGTAATTATTTTGAACAAACAAAATAGAATTTAAAAAAGACAGGCAGAGAGCGAGAGGAAGAGAGAGAGAGAGAGAGAGAGAGAGAGAGATAGTAGAAGAGAGAGAAAGAGAGAGTGGAAGAGAGAGAGGAACAGAGAGTGGAAGAGAGAGAAGGGGAGAGAGAGTGAGTGAGAGAGCGAGAGGAAGAGAGAGAGAACGAAAGCGAGAGGAAGAGAGAGAACGAGAACTAGAGAGGCAGAGAACGAGTGGAAGAGAGCGAAAGGAAGAGAGAGAGAGAACGAGAGCTAGAGAGCGAGTGGAAGAGAGAGAGGAAGAACGAGATGAGAGGAGAGAGAGATGAGAGGAGAGAGATGAGAGGAGAGAGAGAGAGAGACAGAGAGACACACAGGCACTCACCGGGCGGCGTGCGCGCGCGGGCGGCGAGGGCGCGGCGCGAGGCTGGCGCGGGCGAGGGCGCGGGGCTGGCGCGGGGCGTGGCGAGGCGGTGGCGCAGCGACGAGCAGCAGTCGCCGCCGGCCGAGCAGTCCAGGCCGTAGGGCAGCGGCGACGCCGACGGCGACGCCGACGGCGAAGCCGGCGACCCTACCCGCACACCCACCCCTCTCAGCTCCCCTCTCGCCAGCGCTCCAAGGCGTCTTCGGGATAAATCAGGTGATGAGGTAAATACGTGGAGATAAAGGGAAGAGTGAAGGAGAATGTAGAGTTAATCCAGCTCGGTCCAGTTGTAAATAAATATACATACTCAAGTGGCGTGTTCAGCATACACGTACGTGTTTCAGGCGAGATATTGTAGTAATAACCGTCGTACCAGCAGCGTCGTTGATAGGGAAGTCCAAGGATTTGAGTCCCGACGATGTCGGATTTTCGACACTAGCTGCGTCGTTAGGTCGAATTCAGTTGCTGTCCGGAGGAGAGTTGGGGCGATCCACTACTCTGGTTGGCAGTGCCCTAATAAATGGGGCACCCACCGCGCGCCATCTTTCGTTCCTGGTTCTCGTGCTCTCCCCCTTTCTTGTATTCTCTTACATGAACCACACATGTCGGGAATTAACAGTTTGCTCCGTAGGGCGAAATACTCCCAAGCTGACGTGTGAGTCGGCGCCCGATCTCATGTTTCAGCAGGGAAGGAGCACTGTTACAGCCCTGGATATAACACGCACCACACTTACGGGAATACAATGCTATAAAAAAAATAGTTGACGCGCTTGGAATCAATACTCAGTCTCTTATGCTAATTCCTAGTGCAAGTGCGACGGGATGGTCGTACAAGAGGCAAGCCTAATTGAAACACCCCTCGACCAGGGTTGTCCAACTGGCGGCCCGCATTCGGTCCACGGTGCCATTTAATGCCGTCCGCGAAAGGGTAGTAGTCAAATGGCAATGTCCCAAAGTCCAGGGGCGAGGAGATTGTACGCATAGTGCACGCGCTCTGTCGGGGTCAACACCCTCTTAATAGAAAAACAGGTGAAGTTTAGATTTAAGAATTTTTTGTTGTTAATTCGGAAATTCGAAATAACCAATGTGTTTCATTGCGTAATGCTTGGTATAAACTATTATCATGTATGGATCCCCCCCCGTTTCAGAGCTGCCAGGCAAACTGCCGAGATAAACAATACGGGGTCGTATGTGAACCGCCCTTGTAATGAAAATATGGACCGCAGCCAACTAAAAGGTTTTGGCCCTTGAGGCCTTGCAAGTAGAACACCCCTGCCCTAGATCAAGAATTTCGTCCCGCCCGCGCGAGCTACTTGCTTGCCAGGCAAGTCTTACGCTCCTGCGGGCTCAGACCCTGTCCCGTCACTCCGCTCTCGTTTCCCCTGCAAACCCAGAGGCGGAAATAAAAGCGCAGAGCGCCCTCCAAGTTAACGAAGAATGGCGGCTTCACATGAAACTGCATGTTTTCTATCGATCAACGGAAATTTGATTTTGTTTATAAACTTTACTACTTTTTACTTTATTCCAAGTTCCTATAAGTTCAACTGCCTATATTTCACGCAAAATTGCGCAAAGCCATCTCATTATGAAAAAAAAACCTGACCTTATTTGAAGATCTGTTTTTGAAAATAAAAAAATCTCTTTCTTCAGTATTGTAAATAAGTAAAGTCACCGAAAAAATTAAAAGTTTTGCAATTTTTCAAAATTCAATTATAATCGAACCTGCGCCATTTTTATAAACTCCTTTGAAAAAGAAAGAATTAGAAGAAAAAATAATGGGAACCAATATTGGGAAAATTTTGGAAACATTTTTTGGGGCTGCATGTAAAGTATAATCTTGAACAAGGAATTTACGACCGAACATTCGACATCATTTTATTCAGGTAGTTCTAATACTTTTCCTCCCTACACTAGAGTATAGGGACGAAAAGTTCACTGGTGGTGCTAATAGAACACGTACTTTATTGCCCGCAATTTCACGAAAAATTACGGGGAAAGTATTAACATTTTCAAAAAATTGTACATAATCTTATTTCAAAATCTCTCTTAAGGAACAGATATCATTAAGGGATAAAATCATTATCTTTAATGTTTTAGTTGTAGGAAGAGTCCGAAAAAATGATGAACTTTTGCAATATTCGAAAAATCATGGTTTTCAACGAACGTGAGAGCTGCACCATTCTCTTAAACGTCCTTCACATAGTCCAATAATAAAATTTAATCAAAAACGATGGAGCCATTTTTTGAAAATTTTGAAAACGTCCCAGGGCTTTATGTAAAGTACGCTCAAAATTAAAATATCGGTTTCAAATTCAAAGGGCCGCGACATCAGTCAGATTGATTGGGGAATATCAATTTTGAAGAAAATCGGGTGAACGGCTTAGCCGCTACCGTTGTTCGCACACGGACGGACAGAAGTTTTCCATTTTTCGGAATTAAAGACTCACAGAACATGGATTCTGGCTGCACCACGCGAAGAGGATTTTTTTCTAAATTTAGCACATAGATTTCTCCAATTTTTCGTTACCAGGGCTCTGTTTTTCTGCCAAAAATTCACAGTTTTTTTTACGCAGCATTACATAAATTTCTCTCCACTCCGAGATAAACCGTACCGTACAAATTGGGAGTACAATCTGCCAGGACCGTCCAAACAAAAGGAGAGATGTAGTCAATTCGCAACAAAAATGCGCCGAGTCTCAAGATATTTCATTTGATTAATAATACCATCTGTTTTGATATTTTTTGTCCAACAGGGAACAAAATTAACATTTAAAATTCATTTCGTGGGTAAATCCCTCTGGAGAGAGTAGATTTTCGAAAATCCCCGAATGCCTTGACACTCTTGATGCATTCCAAAGTACTTGCCTCCCTCGAAACAAAATTCTGAGACAAATCAAGTTCAATAATCGCTCAGCTAGGTAACTCTGCAAGTATTGGGTAAATACGAATACATAGTACATTATGTGGTTGGATAAATAATAGATTGTTGTTTGGTTCCTTGAGGTGCATCATACTGGAGTCAAAATTAGTTGATAACATTAGGTGCTCACTGTATGCCAAATTACAAATATTCAACGATGCAGTCTATTTATGGGGTGGGCTAATAAATGGTTCTAGAGCTGTTAGAAACCTTTTATGCGTCATATAATTTTATTGTTGTTAATCCTGAATTAAAGAAATGGTTTATTTTAGATCTATTTAGACATGAATGGTATTCAGCTTAGTATTTTTGTTTATTCCAAAAACGTTTGTACAATTTCTAAAACTAATAGTTTTTGCTTACTTTCACAAAAACAAAATATTTAAGGAAAACAGGATTATAGCATATTACACACAAAAGTGGACTTCCATTGTAAATGTTGTAACATACTTCTACATTACATTTTTATGTTCAAACCAAAGTATGTACTGACAAGAATTTGTATGTGTACTTCTTCTATGTGTTTCACATTAATGTACTTTTGATTTAAAATTAGGCTTGACTTTCAACAACTGTAGTATGTGAGAGTATATATAAATAAATAATGAATTTGAGGGTAATAAGATCTTTGTATTATTGAAAATAACAAGATGCATACTTTTTATGTCTATAAAACTGAGCATAAGAAATTACTGACACATTACTGAATATACAGAAAATGCATGTGATTGCAAAAATGGGAATAAACAGAAATTATGATATAAGTAAATTCTAGAATTAAAATAATTTATTCTTATGTTCATATTTTTTAGTCTCTCCCCTAAGAGAGAAAACATGCAATTTACTTAATTTAGAACTTCTTTGTTTCATTTCTTTGAAAGAGCTTGTTTACATAATTATAAAATGACTTTTGTACTTTAGTCATTCTTTCCTATTATGTTATTTATGATTTTAAAGTTAACTCAAATGCCCTTATATATATATATATATATATATATATATATATATATATATATATATATATATATATATATATATATATATATATTATTTTATAGTATTTAGATTGATGACTATGATTTATAATCTTAATAAGAGCAATTGCATGTTTGTAATTTTAAGATGAGAGAGAAGTAAGAGTATCCCTAGTATTATAATCTATAAAGTTTTATAACCATTATCTAGTAATTTATAGGATTTACCTTTCTTTCTACAGGAGCCTGGAGATGTTGCATTGTTGTAGTACTTGTCAGCCACTTTACCTCTCACATTATGTGGAGAATAAACATAACCTGTGGTGACAGATGGACTGTTTTAAAAGACAAATCTTTGCTATACTTACAGGATAATACTCATTTGTAGTCTCTCATACTTGGAACTGGAGACGGTGGTGAAGTACAAATACTGCAAACTGAAACATTTATTATTAGAAAAATATTTGTGCCTACTGCACATTTTTTTCAATCAATTTCTTTTAATTTTTGCATATTTAAATGAACAATGTAATTAGAGAAAGGTCACCTGATCTGGAAGAATTATGAATTGTGGCTTTCTGCTTCTGCCTGGCACTGGTACGCATTTTGCCAGATTGACTAATGGTTCGGCAGTTTTAAAACCTGTTCCCACAGCCGGCAATTGCGGTTCGACAAATGAACGGGAATGTGCGTTCGCTTCGGTTTACAATGATCCGTATTATGTGATATACGACGAGGTCGAGTTGGGGATTGGAAACATTCCTAAAGTTTGGGATATATGGCATTTGCCGCAGTGTTATGAATTCTTTTATTTTTCATAGGAATATGAAGCTATCGTTATAACGATCGGTTGCACAGTTGCCAAATCGTGGATGTGGTTCACGATTCTGCCGCTGGATGGCGTTGCATATTTGTTTCTTGCGTTTGAATTGTGAGTTCTGGAAGGGACCGAATGCCAACGGACAAAACCGAATGTTCGAGGACCCTCACGGCGCTGGCTGTCAAGGCTAATAGAAAGGTAGATGACTGAAGCGTTTTTCGAAATCGTTCATTTATTTCATCTAGCTATTCCTTCTTCTCTCAGCTCAGTTTTGAGTTTGCAAGCAAATAAAGAAACCTGTTAAGAATCTTTTCCCCTTTGCTGACTATCATGATCGTATTAAATATTGCGTAAAATATTTATGAAAGTGCACACTCATGATTGATTTATAATGGTGAAATTGTAATAATAATAATAGAATAATAATTAATATTTAATTACTAATTGTGTGTGAATATTGTATATATTTGTGTGAGAGCATTTTTCCCTAATTTTATGCGAGTTCAAACAATAAATAGTAGTAACTACGTCATAAAAATGTTTTTAAATGTCTGAACCCTAAAACTGCACACTGGGGTCCATAAAACCCCTCTGTTAAAATATGAAGGAAGATTACGAGTTAAAAATATGATAAATTTTACATTTTAAATTCCATTTTTGTGATTTTTATATTTCATGCATTATTAAATGAAAATAAAATATAATAACACACTTTTGAATCATTCATAATTTTCTGAATCATTTGTAACAATGAAAATGTTTGGGGACCCGTGAAATCTCAATGTGCAGTTTATGTAACAAACAACAGGTGTACAGTTACAGGGTGAATTTAGGCGAGGATACACGGAGGGAAATGAGATAATTCCCCCCCAAATCATCAACTTATATAATTCATAATTATATAAATAAAAATTTCCCTCCTTCCAATTCGCCTCTGTATCCGTCCCTGTTTATATTAATACATTTCTGACTTCAAATGCATTCGCTTGTAGAATTATTTTTAGTTTTGGAACTCTGCATTTTGTTTCTCACAAATGGTAGTCGCTTTGTACCTTCAAAATCTTTTACAATACACTGCTAGTTGTTGATTGTGTTTTGTCAAGGATCTCTGTTAATATAGTATAATGTGAGTTATAATCTCTTGCACCCGTTCATTTAGTTTTCTGGCATTAACACCTTTCTGATATTGCATACGTCTTCAAATATTCTCTCTCAATTTTTTGTATGCGTTTTTCTAGTCCTATTTGCCAGCAGGTTTTTTCTTTGCTTTCTCTGTTTGCGTATTTCATTGAATTATCGGATGTTCCTTTAGATCGTTCTAATAGGTTTAAAACTGTAGAGGCAGCACAGTACACAATGTGATTAAGTTCTTGTGATGTTCTGCTCTATTGTAGTTTCTATTAATATATCAACTACATACTTTGCTACTTCACTTCAAAAATGAATATATTTTGAGTGTATATAATTGAAGTGGTGTACAATTGTTAGAAATAAAATCTGAAACATTAAACAAGTAGAATATAACAGACTCTTTTGTTACCACTCAGAGAAATGTTAACGGAAAAGGCTGATATATTTTTGTATAAAATTTTAATATTGCCTAGTAATGTTTTAATTGTTTGTACAATGGCAATAAATGAGATGCAACGGTCATGAAATACAGTCTCAGTTTCAGATATAATTTGACCATTTTTTTTAATAGGAAAAAAATTAATTGTTCAATTTTTTATATTATTAATCATCAAAACCTAAAATTTACGAATTCATGGATATTTCTCGATTGTATCAATTAAATTCGTTGTTTTTTCGGAGTCCTCAAAAGACAAAATTTTCCCACGGAGTACTTCGAAAATCCGCTAAATTTAGCGGAGAGAGTAGATTACTATTTTGTTAGCAACACTATAACATCAAAACTTTTATTTGTTTACTGATGCAAATACATTTGTTTTATTCGTGAGTAAAAAAGAGCCTATTTTTCAAATTTTCAAATCTTGTGTACGTATCCAGCTATATACTGTAAAAGGGTGGGAAAGGGAATTCAAGCAATCGTGCGCAACAAACGCTTTCTCCCCCAAACCTTTCTCGCAGTTATTACTATTTTTGACGAAAATGAATAAAATTATAAATATTTTTGCATAACTGAGTGAAAAGATGAGTAGGACCTCCAGGATTTTTAGTGCACGCTTTCTATCAGTTTCGAACTATAGGAAGTGGTCTACTTAATTCTTTTTTCGTGTTTATTGTTCTAGTATAAAACAAAGAGATCTCTATACTATTCTAAAGTACTATCGCAGTTGTGTGAAAAATACATCTCTTCATATTTTAATGGAAATATTCTTATCCTTAAAAAAATAATATTTTTCAAAATCGCGTCTCGGTGCTCAAATCATGAATTGGATATTTCCTAAAACTCATCTTAACCCACCGAACTGATTAAACCTGTAGCTTTTAAACATTTGGGTGGAATGTTTTTCATTTGAATGCTTTATATGATTTTTTAACATTATCTACAGGCACATTTACAGTTCAATTTGTGTCACAGTTATGTTTGTCATTTTCTTGTTCAGAACAGAGTTTTGAAATGTATTCAGATGTATAAATTGCCACAATGTCAGAAAACAAATAATAAAACTGAGGTGATGGGCAGACAACAAATATTATTTACTGATTTAAAAAAGATTTGATATGATTTTATATGATGTAAATGTAACTATATTAAAGTGACTAAAACTACAAAAAATGTGGACTTTAGGCGCATGACCCTCGTGCCTTTCCGTTAGATCCTCATTGCACGCACAACATATAACGATTTAATGATTAGTACATCATATTCTTCTTTACCTTCTGCATAGCTTCTTGTATCACCTGTACTGCCGGTATTTCTGTCTCAATTCTGTTAAAAGGACCTTCCATTTAGCTGTCCTTTTGGACCGTTCTTTAGCACTTCACTACGCAATTTTACCCTAGAGGTAAGATGGGCCCATGGGTTACGAGGGTCGCAACGTCTCATTTAGTGTAAAAATCGTGTTCGCCTGACCTCTTGCGGGGTCTCTTCGAACAGTGGGCGTCCAGTGGGGTTTTGTTTGGGGCTTTTTGACTCCTCTCCCCCGTACGGGACGGGGATCGGGGTGTGGGGGTACGGGACGGGGATCGGGGACAGGGATCGTGGGTCGCAGGTGAGAGAGCACTTCATAATGTGGTCCAGCGGTTCGCACCCACGTGTGGAATGGGAATCAGGCAAGTGGCGGGAGAGCCGCTCCTGAGACATGCAGCAGATTAATCCGGTAGGTGGGGGGTGTTTAGAGAGAACATGACCACCAAAGCAGTGGTTCCTCTTTCCGAAAGGATGAAACCCAGTACGGTCGTACCTGTAGATAGGTTAAACATTAGTAATTAAAATGAAACTAGTATATAATTTCCTGCAAATTTCTAATTCTTGTCTGAAAAATACTAAAAAGTGTTTTTAACACATTCACTGTCCTATGACCCATATGTGCTTCACAAAACGTAACACTCGATGGGTTCAATACGTGTAGGTCACAGAGGTTTACAACTTCTATGGCAAATATTTCCACGGAACTTGCCGTAGCTGCACAAATGTTGGTTTGGACTTGCTAGGGCAGTCACAGAATTTTGAAATTCACCCGGACGTATTAAAAAATATTTTAATTTTTGAGAAAATTACAATAAAATTATTATAATAAAGTTGTTTGGACGTGCGGATATATTTTGATGTTGCCATAGGGACTGGTAATCGCAACTCATTGAATGATAATACAACTATCTTCAAAGGTCAGTGCGAATGAATTCATGCCACTTCTGTGCAAATAACTTTTGTTGCGAATCCTTCCTGCCCTGTTTCATAAATAAAAAAGTTGGTGATTATAAATCTCCTGCTATCCTAGTGTGTGTAATTTTCGTGCCTACCTCTTCGTATCGATAGGTTGATACGATACGTTCCCTCCCACCTCGGCTTACAGTGTTGTAGGGTCTGCGTCAGATGCTCTTTCCGGTGTGGATGGGGGTGGCAACGGAGAGGCAGAATGGTTGGGGAAAGGAGCCCCTCGCTAAAGGTCTGCATTCTCCGCGAATTCACCGGCCAGCCCGTGCTCCGCCCTTGGCAGCCGATTTCGGGCTCCCAGTAGGGATGGGCGATTATTGAAAAATAATCGATTCCTTGTTAATAGATTAATGTATTCATTCGATTAGTTTGCATCGATTATTCGTCCTAAAATAATCGATAATCACTATTTTTTATAATTATCAGGAAATGCAAAACAAACCTTTTATTAATTATTTTTTTAATTTATAATTACCGTGTAAAAACTATTGGAAATAAAAATGAGCAATACAAACATTAAAGAACCGTAATGCTAAAAATATCACTTATTCCTTAAAACATGTCTCTTAAAAATAACTTCAATTTTTTTAGCATCATACTATTTATTATACAAAGTGAATTTTTTATCTTGAGACACTGAAGTATGAGGCAAAAATGCATATTGTACGTAAATAAGAAAGATACATGAATACATACAAACCTTAACTATAAAACTCACTCCATATAGAATATTTTGTCATATTACATCGTACGTATTTCATTAGTATTCATTTTATATATTATATTATGAGCAAAAAAAAATTAAAAAGTGTACACACTTTAAGTTCACTGTTACATATATCCAACCTCTATTGCTTCATTAAAAAAAGTTGTAATTCCAATAATGTAATTAAATGTAAATTTTAATTTATAGTTTGATTAATAGGTTTAAAAATACTCGATTGTTTTTTTCGATTAATCTTATGAAATAATCGATTTTTATACCATCCCTAGCTTCCAGTCACCGGTGCCCGGCCGAGGCTGCGTCGGTCGGCCGCTGATTCCGTTCACTCCGCTCCCGTGCACTGCGCAAGATTCGTTCTCCACTTCGGAGAAAAAATAGCATGTTACGTTCCAGGAAAAGGAAGGAATAGATGATTTTTAAGACAAACAATCACCAATTTCATTTTAAAATTTAATTTCCAAACGAAGTGTTAAATATAACGTATATATTTAATATTATTCGCAACTGCAAAATTCATTTCGACTCCTCGACGCCCTGCAGAATCTGAAGTTTTTGGAGCTACTGAAGTTACTAATGTGAATTAAAATAAAGAGTATTCATATGTTTACAGATTTTGAGAACTAATTCGGATTTTACAGTACGACTCTCGTTCACTGTGAACTGTTCTTTGGATTCGATTCTAAACAAAGCTTGTAGTGTTCTTTCTACACAACGTGTATGCAACTGTACAGTTTGAATACTGAAGGGCATTGTGTTCACATCGGAGGTTTTGAACGGGTGTTTATTTGGTGATATGCGAAAAAAATAGGTTGTTAATTTTATAAAATGGTGCACAATATATTATACTTTGGAAAAAAAAGAGTGTCAATGTCCGTAAAGTCATTCTAAAATGCAATTTATGGAAAGGAAAGATAAAAAAGATGGATGTGTGAGAGTTTACCCAATAACAGACTTAGTTGAGTTTTCAATTGTATTAATTTCAGAGACCATTACAGTGCTTTCTTAGTCTAGTGAATTGGTAATTATGGGGTGGATATACTCAAGGTTGTTTATAATGAAAGCGAGGGCCTTAGCTCCGAGTCTCGCCGTGACTTGGATCCGGGCAAGAGATGCGAGAAAACTTGACCGAACCTTTCTCAGCGTTACTCGTTTTTTTTACGCGAACAGTACCCTAAACTAAGAATTAACCGATTTTGAGACATGTTTCGTTCTTTGTATTGACTAAACATCGCATTTTTAGAAAAATGCCCATTTTATTTTAAAGAGCATATTTAAAGTTTATTTGTTCATTTGCACGAATTATTAAAAATTAACAATTCTCATATTTACACTTCTTAAACCCTTTTCTTGAAATTTATTTATATTTGCTTCTAGTCGTGGTTAAAAATACATTTTAAAATCATTTTAACTTTTACTAATCCCAGTCAATAAGTTTCGAAGTTCTATTTTTTGTCTATCTCCGGACTGAAGATACCATTAGAGTGTATATGTGCATTCTGTATCTTTGGAGAAAAAAATATAGCATTATTCACTATTATTTCCAGTAATAAAAAAGAAGCGGTGTATCGTGGGTAAGCGCTTGCCTCAGATTCGCGATGCAACCGTAATACTCGCTTCTAAGGGAGCAATTCGATAATCCCGACCGACACCACCTAGACCTACAATCTAGGTGATGTTGATCCCGACTTCCAAAATTGATATCTTACCGTCCTCAAAGTTGTTCTAAAATGGTATGGTCTCTTTCATATGCGGATTATAGATATTAAAGAAAATTAGAACATTTATTTTGGCCTTTTTTAGGCTTGTAAACTATAATATTAGGTATTTTTCTATTGACGTACAATGCTATAAATTCATTAATTTGCCCTAATTTTTATGTTTTAAACACAAATGTTCTGTTAAATTTAGATATAAGTGCAATGAATTAGTGTCTTTTTCCCCGCCAATTTTGTATTTTCATTGCCCTTTCCCTGGTTATTTTTAGATTTTATTGCTTTTTCGGGCTTCTAAAACGAAAGGTTTTAGAGCCCAAACTTTTGGTGTCTAGTAAAAGCCTAAGGGTGGAATACTTACGAAATTATAATGAATCAGTACGAAGTTTGTTGCCTAAGACAGAGCCAGGATTTCACAAAATTAGGAGAGACCCAATCAGCTAGAGGCTTCCCATCAAACTTCACAGTGATGGGAATTGAAAAGTTTTCAAACAGAAGATAATTTTTTTTGTCTATGTGTTTGTGCAATACAATTCTTCCCATTCAGTTTTAAATATCACAGGACTACCAATGCCAGAGGCGCGTTCTTCTTCTTCTTCTTCTTCTTCTTCTTCTTCTTCTTCTTCTTCTTCTTCTTCTTCTTCTTCTTCTTCTTCTTCTTCCTCTGTTCTTATTCTATTATGACAAACAGAGCTACAATACTTTTAACAACTTGTGAAAAATTTCAACACGTTCTGCGTAATAATAATTTTTGCCGGTCACATGTGTCTTTAACCCCAGTTAACATGGAACCCTATACGTTTGTTAAATTGGGTCTTTGTTTGGTCTTCGTGTGGTGTGGTTGTGATGAATAGGAGGGGATGTTTACTTGTGTTGGGCAGCACCCATTTGCAACAAACCAGATCCATTAAAAGAACCTTCCACACAAAGCATTATGAAGAAGAAATGAAAAAGAAGAAGAAGCACAAGAAGAAGAACGGCGCCGCGCGCAAACAACACTTTCGTCGCAGTTGCAACCTTCAAATAAAAGTCAGCCGCGAGAGGACAGGGCCGAGGAACTCTGTGAGTCAACAGCCAAGGAAAAGCAGAAAACGACCGATAGGTCTTTGCAATACATTATATCAACCCATTCTACATTTCAAGATTTAAATATGTCTGGCCCTTAGTCACACGAACCACAGGAAGTTGTTCCTAAAAACTCACTCCTTCTCATACCAGGTGTGAAAGATCTAAAAACTTAACTGAACACGAAACACAAATGCAAAAGGAAACCGGAATGTGTCAAATTACTTCCAAGACCTACAAACTTCAAGTCATGAAGGGCTCTGAAATAAAGATTAACCCCGGGACTCAGGTAGTATACCGTGCTTTTGTTCTTGAACAAAACAACAGAAGAAGGTTGCTTTTCATATCCACCAATTAAAGCAAAATAGAGCCTATAGAGAAGTTCTGAGAGGAATGCAGCCAACAGTAGAACAGTAGAAACAGAATACATTAAAAAGGAACTTGAACGTACAGGGCATAAAGTGCGACAAATTTATAATATCAAACACTGTCACCAACAACCTTACCATTGTTATTCATAAGAACTGACCTCAGTCCGAAGAACAAAGTAATTTACAACATTCAAGAAATGTTGAATAACAATATTAGATTTGAATACCACATGAAAAATGAGAAGCAACTCAGTGTAAAAGATGTCAAAGCGTTTTTAATATATAATGGGAAAGCAGGCAGAGTAAATTGCATCATTACTGAACCTCATGTCAACATTATTGAATCTCAAAATAATAATCAAATTATGAACAAAAACTTCAAGATAAATCGAGGAATGCAAACGGTAAACTACAACACAAAAGACAACTAGAACCAGTTCTAAATGTGCATGAAATTGATACAATACTATCAGTAGGAGCCCATTTGACCTCTAAAAGCTACTTGAATATATCTGGATGCAATATGTATCATACAAATCATCCTGACGGTACATCCCACGGCGGCACAGCCATAATAATCAAGTAAAGTGTCGAACACAGTGAACGACCTCCCTTTCAAGAACATTATATTCACGTAACGGTAATGTAAGTGTCTGACATATTCGTATACGGCAATTTTACGATGACAGCTGCATATAACCCTTCAAAACACAAAATAAACAAAACAGCAGCAACATTTCTTTAATACTATATTGGGGGAAATATTTATTGTTGGTGGTGATTTTAATGGGAATCAATAATAACAACTTAGGGAAAACAACTGTACGAAACTACTATTGCATATGCGCCTAAAGATAGGATAACCAAGGTACTGGCCAATGGAGTACGCAATAAACCAGTCACCTTAGACGTTCTTTTAGAAAACTAGAAAGAAATTATACAAAAATTGAACATTTTCTGTACCTGATTTCGGATCATTCGCTCATATTATTAAGATGAAATTAAACAAGCAACATCCGGTAATACGAGTAAAATAATTAATTTGCATAGTTTTCAAAAATGAATTGTTAAAAATATCACCGCGAACGTCAAACTCAAAAGAGAAGAGGACATAGAAGTAATCGAGTAGTAACTCAGAACATACCCCACGCCGCGTGGTACTCTACACCAAGCTACCGTAAGTCGCATCAAAATAAAACGTACCTAAAATGTACCCTTCATGCCTTGAATGAAGAAAAAGAAACAGCGTTATTAAGCAGCTGTGAAGTGAACGACTACTAAAACGATTTTATATTATTTTATATTGTTTATTCTACGTCTTTCAAACATTAAAGATCAACTTTCATATAATGTATTTTTCCCAAAATTTTGAATTAAATTTATATTAATATAGAATGAGTCATTTATGCCGTACTAAATTAAGTAAATAAAGGTAAATGATCTGTTTAAAACAACGATGATTTTGTAGTTATGAGGCTTGACTCAAAACACGCATTTCTTGGAAGATTTTGATACTAACAATTGGCGCAGTTTCTCTTATTTGCCCTCTCACATTTTGTATAATAATTGAATTATGAATTAATATTATTTCTTACTAGTTAAATAAAATAACTTTTTGGTTAATTTTTGTCAAAACCATTGTGTTTTATAACATGTCTGGGATTAAAATAAAGCCAATGTCTTGAATCTAATGAAGTAATTTCTCAAGCATTTAAAATGATCACTTCTGAAATATTTACACGTTTTTGAAAGATGAGTGATGTAGAGATATACCCCAATTCCTTTTGAATTGTCATTCGCAGACATACACAGTTGAAAAATGGTCACGATTGATGTTCCATGTATCGTGAATAAGATATTTACAAGAAAAAATGTTTTTCCAAAACGATGGGAATTTGGTACCTTCCCTAGCTGGTGGATTAATTTAATGAGCTCGTAAACCATACCTATTCATTTAGTAAAAACAATTTAAACAAATGAAAAAGAACCTACAATTGTGGCGTTTTATTTAAGTTCATTCTTCTCTTTCGTCGAAGATTCTTCGTACATTATCTGGACATCATTTTGATGTTCGAAGCATCCAAAACTACAAACAAAGAACGGACGTATCTTTATATTTAAATTTTGTATATATGCATAACAATACCAATATGTTTCATTACCAATGTGACAAAACTGACAGTTTTACAATGTATTTTATTATTGTAAGTACTTTTTTTAATAATTGATAAAAACGGTTGGAGTAAGGTTTGTTTCTCAGTTTTGATGTTGATTCCAATTTTGAAACATAATTTTAAAGATGTTTTTCTAAAAGGAATCGTAATATTTTTCTTCGAATATAAAATAACTAAATCATGCATTTCCTTTTTAGACATATTTCTATTATATACAGTTTCATCCCAGCATGTACTTAATTTTATCGCTATTTTGAGGTGATATTGTTTGGTTATTGATATTGCCTTTCTTCCATCTGAGAAAAGTTTAAACATTTCTCTAGCGGTTTGAATTATTATAATGTATTTAATTTCAACACTTATGATATTTATTTCTTCATAGTTCGTATGAAGTTACTGTGAAGTTTTTATAATATTTGTAACGTGTCTCTTTTACTGACGTGTTCTTTTTGTTTCAATTATCTGCGCTAACATCTTTAAATGACTTCTCATTCGTAAAACAATTGTGGATGGGAGAGGTTGATTCGGTCATACTTTTAAATAATTTTAAAAAGTATTTAGAGTAAAATTCCGCTGTAATTATTGTCAAGAACTGAGCTCAATCTGAGATTAATGTATTATACTAATTAAAACTAAGAATACAATGTAAGGATAATGGATTTGTTAGGTGCTTGTAAATGTCTTTGATAATGAGGTAGAAAATAACACAAGTGGTTGATGCGACCTAAAATGTATGTACTATCTCTCTCTCTCTAACTCCGGATGGGCGCGTAAATGTATTAAACACTCAAGCCACAAACTTTCGCTACACGAGTCAATTTGAAGACGACCGAACAGAAGCGAGCTTCAAGAAGTACCAATGTGTCACAGTTTGTAGCTGGTTGTGGGTCATTTTTGGTTTGGAACTATCTAAACCCTTACCCCAGATGCTTTAAAACCCCAAAGCATTCCGAACAGAATTCTTACTACAGCACAGTCAAGTGTTTTTCAGAGTTTGCATTCCATTTATGAACGAACGCTCCTATGAAGGAAAGGTGTTGGAGATATAACAATTACTTTATATAAAAAATTGTACGTATTTTAGGTGTTGGAAATTACAAAATATAGTATTTGTTTGGCTTGGAAATTACCTTGTAATTACGTAAATAAGATAAATAAATGTTTTGATAGTCATTAATGAACATTTTTTTTGTAAAAATATTTTATGAGAGTCAATCGAGAAATTTTTGCTTTGTATTTAGTTTAAATAAAGTTTAATTAAAAAAAAACAAGGTCTAATAATGAAAAATAAAAAATATTCAGGAATTAGGAAACTTGGCCTTATGCTGTTTTATCTACTTTCATAGAATAACCTCATATATTTCATAGCATATATTTTTTTCATCTTGATATTTAACATATTGTAATTGATTGCTACAGTGAAAAGTTTTACTTACTTTCTTCACTATAGCTTCATACATTTTGTGCAGTACAACAACAATGCAGCAGTTCTGCAACATTGCATTCACCTGTATTTGATAAAACTATTGATGGTCCCTGTGCGAGATGTTTTTTTCTTCTTCTAGATAATCTACATTTCCTTACAATGACGTAGAATGTCATTCGAATTTCTGGAAGATGTATCACTTATGCTGCTTAAAGAACTAACATCTTTATATATGTTACAAATATTTTATTGATGAAATTAGTTTATTGGTACAAAACAACATTTTTGGTGTTGCATATTTTGTTTCATATTATATCAGTTCCTGCTTAGATGTTGCATGAAAAGGAATGATATTATGAACTCTTGATGAATATTGTTGCCTGGTCAGGTGAATAAGCACTTTCCATGTTCTCTGACGTAACATTCATTCATTTTTGGTTCATTTAATGTATGTTTGCTATTTTGGTCATTTATGGAACAAAAATTAATATTACTTTATTTAACAAATCACAACATTTTAAGAGAAATTAATAGAAATTTTACCATGCACTAATAAAATGAGGGTTAATTCTAATTTTTGCATCAACAAAGATAAAAATTAGCCTGCACAGAAAATACAGACAAAAGTTGATTATAATGTGAAGGTGTAAGGTACGAGTGTATTCACAACCTAGATGTAGAACATTTCGTCCCCAGGTTCACTATTTCAGACTTTGAAAGGGAGCAGTAACATCACTAATAATTAAAATCCAGTACTTAAAAATACTACAATTTATTATTTCTTTGAATTTTATGGAAGTCCTCTTAACAGGTTTCCATTAAAAAACTATGCCCCCTTAAATTATAATTCGCAAGTTTCTTTCTACCATGAAATACCACAGTGCTGTAATGACTTTTCACTTACTGGCTAGAGTCCTTGCATAAGCTCTAAACAGTGTACATAACAAGATCTGTGTAGCCTGTAAATGCACCGAGAAGACAACAGTAATTGTTTTAGTGTCGAAGCACTTAGGAGTTTGCTTTTCTCTTAACTTTTGCAGTCCATCCTGATCAGCTTGTAATGACAACAAACGGTGCTTTTTTTTGAAAGATGAGCACAGATTATTTGATGTGACTTCAGAATCAACTACAAGAAAGTGCATTGTAAGTGTTCTCCAACAAAACGTTTAATTCATTTATAATAATGTTTTTCGAGACTTAATTTGTACCAGTCTTGTAATTTGTAATGAATAGTGCAACACTGGGGGTGTCCTTTACCAGACAGGCGTTGAACCTCAGTAAACAGAATGCACAATAGAATCGCTAATAACAGTGAAATGTTAGGATATCGACAGGAGGGGGCATCGAAGATATCTACAAAACTTTAAGACAGTGCAGATTACTCCTCATGGACTTTATGAAGGGCAGAGTACGTAACTGGGGACCTGACTGGCAGTGTTATGTTTCCCATGCGAGTTGTTTTCTTCAGAACAAGAGTTGTCAGCCTATTGGCAGACTGTAGGAAATAGGCAATTTAAAGAAGCATCTGAAGTGAACAACTCTCATGAATAATAGGAGGCTGTTTGGAGAACGACTTGTTTGCATATTCTTCAACACACTTAACGAATGAAAAGGTACGAAGTACACATCTGCCGAAAGTACGGTCGTATCTTGTAATCTGTTGAAGAAACGCAACCTAGGAAATGAGTGCACGTTGTGAAAACTATCTTCCGATGATGCCCACTTTTTTCACAATTTCTGTCGAAATCGACGAGAATAAATGTTTCTACACGGACATGTAATCAATATGTTAAGTTAATACTTCCTCATTTATTTCAAACTTGTAACAGTGAAGCTTCAAATGAGATTTACAGTCGAGTCCTAAACTCGAGTTTGTAACTTCGTTACTGTTGGATGAGGTACATTCCTTGTGCCAGCATCCTCTAGTCTTGATCTTCACGTCTTGACGTTTCAAAATTAATCGGTAGCAAGAATGAGCACGCTTCTTTAGTTTTACTACTTTGCTTTCATTTGAAAGTCAATTCTACATTTTCATAACACGTCAGAACTGCTTTGAAGCGGAGTTCAATTGAAAAAAGATTAGTAAGGCAACGAATTCATTTTTCCTGGATTCGTAACGTGGTCGCAACTTACTCCACTTAAAAGTTCAGACGAAAATTTCATCTTGTCTATGTCAAGATTTTTTCATAACACTTACGTTGAACGTTTGCAACAGTAGTTCTCTCTTCAAAAATATGGCGCCGGCGCGCTCCGGCGGAGGGTCGCTGGAGGGGGCAGGCGCGAAGTTCTGAATCGGAATCACGTTTAGGGAAGGACCTCAAACCGAAACCTCTAGTTTGACAAACAAACTTGGGATTTTGCGCAACCTAGTTTGTTAACCTTACAAAAACTCTAAAAAATACTTATAAATAGATTCTTCTCACTCGTCGTTCGTTTAAATACTCTGTAAACGAATTGAATTAAGCCTGTTTTGAACAAAAGACTTAGTAAGAATATTTTTTAAACATTGTTTGTGCATATTCAGCTCATTGTTTCTCACACGATATTTAAAAAAAAATGTTTATAGGTTTCACAACAAAGTTAAACTTGCGATAAAATCTTTGTAATTTTTTATTGTTGTATGATATTTTTTGTATTATATTATGTAACTTTACTTCAAAATCGTTGAATTTGTTTTATATCCGTGAAGATATTTAGATATGCGGCCAAAACAAATTCAGTCTATGCATATGTAAATAACGTGTGCGGCTGTATGAATGATGATCACTACTAATCACAAAATATTATTAATCGTAATTACCGGGTTATGATTCGAAGTACTTTGTATTGACAGGGTGCGATCAAGTTGTTGCTAACTTTTGTACATCGAGTTCTCAAGTGTCGGACAAAAAAGCGCAAAGTCCCAAGAATCCCGATGAGTGGTATCGATTTGAGGCCGTATCCCTAACATGGTGCGATTTAGAAACGTGCTGCGGGGGCGGGGCGGGGGCGGGGCAGCGTGCGGCGGCTCAGGCGGCGGCGGCGGCGGCCGGGGCCGGGGCGAGGGCCCGCCGCGGGAATAAGGCACAGGCGCGTCGGCGCGCGCCCCGCGCGGCCTCGCGGGCCCCCGCCCCCGGCCCCGCCCCCGCCGCGCCAGCCTCCGCCGCCCCCCGTGCGCGCCCCGCGCCGCCCGCCGCGCCGGCCCTCTGGCGGCGGCGGCGGCGGCGGCGGCCGCTGCGCTGACGGCGCGAGCCGCGGCTGACCCAGCCGCCCCCGCCGCGCGCGCCGCCTCCGCCGCCGCCGCCCCCGCCGCCGCTGCGCGGGGGCGGCGGGCGCGAGCGGGGGCGGCGGGGCGGGCGCCGGCGGTGCCGCATCGATCGGCCGGCGGCGGCGGGGGCGGCCCGGGGCGAAGCGCGGGATGGGGCTGCGGGAGGCGGGGGCGGGGGCGCGCGGGGGCTGCACGTACAAAGAGACACAGCGTCCTCGTTTATTATTAAAAATATAGAAGCTATGTGGTGCGACTCGCGTGCCGCCGCCGCCGCGGAAGGGCCGTCGGCGCGCGCGGGGGGCGGCGACGGCGTCGGCGGGGGCGGCGCGCGCCCCGCGGGCGTCGGCTTCGACAGCAGCGCGGCGGCACTCAACAACCGTGCGTCGGAAACGCAGCAAGGGTCGACTCGAAGGAAGGCGACGGCGCCGCCGCCGTCGTCGTCGTCGTCGTCGGCGCCTTCGCGAGGGGCGTGGTGGGGGGCGGGCCGGCCGCTGGTGCTGCGAGCGAGTCAGTAAGGCATGCGCATGCGCGGGTCCGGCGGCGGCGGCGGCCGCTTGCGGCACCAGCGCCGGCAGCAGCGGCACAGGAGCACCAGGCAGGCGACGGCCAGCAGCGCCACCGCGCCGGCCACCAGCGCCATCGTCAGCTGCGGGTCGGCCGACGGCTGCTCGGGCGTCGCGCAGATCCGCTCCGCCTCGTCGGCGCCCGCCCCGCCGCCCGCGCCGCCCACGCCGCCCGCGCCGCCGCCCGACGCGCCCGCGCCGCCCTCCGAGCTGCGGACACGCCACACGCCGCCTTCAGGACACACTTCTTTGGGGGGCAATCGCAATTCAACATGGGGTGGGGAAACAAATATACACACGAGCACATGACTTCTCTTCTTACTGACAGTTATCGTAGGTAAAACCACGACTGCTTTGGATATTGTCTATAAATTCCCGACTCGGGGAATTATCTGAGAATTTCCAAAGCACGAGAGGTATTTAATAGGACTATTCTAGAGTGAAATTATGGCCAACAGATTTCGAAAATGCGCCAAATATTGAAAATAACTGAAAGCTTATCTTAAAATCAGGGGTTAAGTCTGGGTTATGTTATAGTACATACGCTGTTTGAACATCGACATAGCGATCGATTTATACCGCCTCCTAAAATAGACGAGTCAGTTAATGATTGGCCAGTAGGTAGAAGAGGTAAGAAAAGTCGGATAGAAAAAGCGATTAACTGTTTGAGATACCGCCCTGATTGGGGCATTTTGTTTGTATATAATTTAACACAATTGGTTTTAATTTCACGAGTAGAATAGTCGATAATATCAATCTCTTGGATGTTGGTCTTCTGTTCAGTGTTCACTCTTTTCTTCTCTGAAAAGTAAACTCACTCATATATATATAGTAGTGACAGAAAACATGAAAGCACAACTTATTGCAAGTGTTTCTAAACGTTTTGAAATATGAAGGATATGGAGCTGGATCACAATAAACCACACCATCCACCATCCAATAAGAGCCAATGCTACTCGGAAATGTTAATTTATCGATTTAACATACAAAGACAATGTAAGCCACATGCTCACAAAAATCGAGATAACATTTGCGAATAGCGGGGGGAATGTTGAGGCTGACGTGGCTCCATTTCTTGACCCTCAAGCCCTTCAATATGACTAGAGATTTTGGGCAACAAATACACACGCAAACATATGACTGGAGTTCTTGTACCCAGCCATCAAAGCCAAAAGACAAAAAATATCAATCTCTTCGTTTTTGTCTACATTACTTTTTCTCTTCTCCCCTTTTCTCTCTGAAAATATACTTTGTCATCTAATATACACCCAAGAAGCACATAACGTGACTCGACACCATTCGATAAATATTGATGGAAATGGCACCAAAGAAAAGAAGAGAATTGATGGTGCGAATAGAATTTTCTCATTACAAATGAGCAAATCTTTGTAAGTGACACGTCCCATCGAAATGGTAAAAGTAGTTAATTTAATATAAAAAACATTGTATAGGTTTTTTTGTCGCGTAAATTACGTCTTCTGGACGCAGTAAATACTCGTAAAATTTATGAATATTGCATGTTATTTACAAAACATTTAGGAAAGAAATGCGATTTTTTTATTTACAACACTTGTATCAAGTTGTATTCTAAAGTGAAGAAAGAAAATCTGAACATCTTTAAAGCTTTGTCTATGTTTGGGAAGACATCCATTACAGTAACCATAGTCATTATTGGATACGATAACGCATTTTCAGTTCCAGAGGCATTTAATGCAAACGCTCTCTAATTGTCCCTGAAATCTAAATCTTTTGTAATACAGAAGAGGGTCTTGGTAAACTGAGCAGATAGTAGCTGAGGCGAAGTTGCGAGTTTCAAACTTCCGCATCTTCGCACAGATAATTTTATGAAGTCTTTCTTTCCTTGGGAGAGAAATTTACGAAACCCGAATAATACGAGAAAGATCTGCGGCATGCCGAACGGATTTGAAAGTCATGAATAAAAGGGATTTAACGTAATCTACATCTAGTGTAAAATCTTAAAATATTTCAAAGAATATTATTGTAACAGCAACGGCTACAACACAATATTAAAACTATAGACTCTGATTATAAACTTCTTTGGCAATTGTACTCGAACTGGAGGCAATGCAGATTTAATTAATGTTCTGAGAATATAAGGAGGCCTCATATCTCATGAGAGAGAGCTCCTAATTTAATGGAGTAGGGAATTTGCCAGTCGCAATTCAAAACATTAGAGACGGGTTCAATTAAGTGATTTTCATTGAGAAGTGCGATAAAACCGGAACATTAAATTCTCTTTAATTATCCAATTATTTAACGCGGATTAGAACAAACAAATATCTTTCAAAGTTTTAGTCCCAGATGTTCAGCCTTACATTAAAACGTATCCAGAATTAAAAACTTTATTCATTGCTTCCCGTAATTCGGTTTTAGTCTACCCATTGATTTCTGCGAAAACATCAGTAAGTTATGCAGTCGTAAAGATCATAGTCCTTTAAAGAAGGAGCTTGCAGCATCAGTATTGCGGCAGCTTTACGGCGAAGAGCTCACAGCTCCATCCTCCTCAGGTTCTGTCACGACCCCCCATTTTGGCTCCCTCCGTTCCTCCCTCCTCGCCACCCTTCATCTGTTCCTCCCTGGTCGTTTGATCGCGCTTCCCGCGCCGCTCTCCATGTCGCCACCGAACCGGCCCTGCTGCCCCGTCGGGGGCAGTGCCTCGCCGCAGGAGATACCTCTCTGAGGAAAACCCCGCAAGCTGATGTTTAGGTCGGTGCCGGATATCGCCACCCAGCGGGGGGGGGGGGGAACACCGCCACATTCCGCGATGAAATATTCTCTACATTTACGAGACTAATGATCTCGATAGTTAACGTGGCCGGAAACTCTAACGAATCAATGAATCGCCTCTCACTGTGTACCCCCGCCCCCCTCGCGGCACCTCCCCCTCGCGAAGTCCCCGCTACGTTCCTCGACCGCCCCCCCCTCGTCTTTGCACCCCCCCCCCGCATGACAGCCCGTGTTCCACCGCTTGTCGCGCCCCACGCTTGGAACCTGCTTCGCCCGCGCCTCCCCCCGCCCCAACCCCCGAGCCACCACAGCGCTGCCCCCCACCCTCCCCCTCTGCTACAATTGTGCCGCTCCCCCGCCATCCCACGACGTTCCCCGCGACGGCCTCGTGCCTTCTCACCGCCCGGACCCCTCCCGTTCCCGTACGGCCTCTTGAACAGGCTGAGCCAGAGAGCGTGCGCGATGTTTCCTTCCTCTTCCTTGTGCTCTCCTCCCCTCTTACTCATACACACGTACATGCCTTACACTACCGCACAGGACGAAATACCAGTCGGTAGCATAGAAATTGGCCGGCTAGGGCGGTGCCCCGCTTGTGGGACGAATCGAGTTGAGGAAAACCCGCAAGCGGACATGTAGGGCGGCTCCGGATTCACCATCGAGCACGGGAAAATCACCGCCGTTTCCAGCGATAAAAACAAGGACTACACCCACGACACGTATGACCACAGTAGTTGCCGTGCCCGGGAACATCAATCAATCAATCAATCAATCAATCAATTGTCGTTGAGTCATTAGCGTATAGAAATCTCGTGTGATTGCTCCCCGTGGTCGCCCGTGAGGTCCGCGGCCATCTCCATTTCGCTCCGCCCTTCAGCCCCAGGAGCGAGCGCCCCCCGCCTCGGCCCCCGCGCCGCCCTCTCCTCTCGCCTCCATCGGCTGGCCTTGCACCTCAGGGCCTGGCCAGGGCGCGGCACGAAGCCACGAACCGAAGGGCAAGCAGGGCGCGTTCCCACAGAACGCCACATGGAATAAAGTGCTTTCGGAAACCGCGATAAGTAAATATTTTCTCTGGCCGTCAATTTTTACACACAATTGAATAACACACTGCACATGTTTTCATACAAATTAATGTTTTTCTTTTTATTATACATAAATTCTTGATTTGAAAATGTGCAGTCTGTTGTTCAATTGTCTGTAAAAATTGATAGCCAGCGAAAATACTTACATATAAAAGATGAACGGACGAATATCAAATAATGTTTTGTAAACTAGGTTTATGAGACGTTTACATCGGCTTAGGTGGCCCAGTGGGGTGTGTGAGTGGATGTGACTGCTCTGCCTCTGACTGGGAGGTCCTGGGGTTCCTCTCCCGACGACACGTGACAGCAGGATTTTTGACACTATCTAGATAGCTAGGTAGAATTCAGCCGCTGAGTAGACCAGAGTTCTAGCGGACGGCTGCAGTGAGTGGTAGTTTTCCGTGGTTTCTCCGATCTATACCAGGCAAATGCAGCACCCTCGCAAACGAGCCACGGACAGCGGGCGATCTCTCCTTCCTCTTTTTTGGCCTATCCTTACTCCTTACTTACACACACTCACACTTACATGCACAACACTACCACACATGTCAGGAGCTTAGTGCTTGTTCAGGCTCGAGTGGTGCTGCGCTAGTGGAAGATATCTGGTTGGGGAAAACCTCGTAAGCCGACGGTAGGTCGGTGCCGGATCTCTCCATCCAGCGGGGGAAGTTCACGCGATAAAAATGCACTACCCTTACGAGACTAATCACATTATCAGTTAACGCGCCCGTAAACACGAATCAATTACTAGACGTATACACAGTGGTTCATAGACATAATTTCTTGTTTTGTAAGGTTTCACAATAGAGAGCGAATTGCAGGTTCAAATAATACAACTATGTTAATGGTGTCAATTTCAAAATTAGATGATCCTCGAGTGAAGAATACTCCTTGCGCAATCGACAGAAAAGTGCCGAAAATGAAAGTCGAAATGTCTTAGAGCGAAGGACGTAAGGACGTCTTCGACACTGCCGCCTTTCGAGGCACTCTGCCTGGGCGTGCGCTGTGGGGGCGGAGAGGTTCGTTTTTTCTTCGATTGATTCCGGTGAATAGCTAAGGCCATACGTCCCGTGAGTGTAGTGCATGTTTTTGGAGCGGAAAATGATCTTCCCCCGCTGGATGGTGAGATTCGGTGTCAGCCTACCGTCGCATAGCAGCGTATTCCCCTAACCAGGTATTTCCCGCCAGCGTGTTACCGCCTTAGCCGGGACTAGCTCTCGCTCTAGCCCTTCGCCCGACACGTGCTATTGTCATGGATGTGATTGTGTGTGTAAGAAAGGGATAGGACTAGGAAGGGGAAGGAAAAATTCTTGGCTATCCGAGAGACGCCGCGTCCTTGGCTGAGAGGTCGACGTTTCGCCTTACATGTCGCAGGCTTCCTCAGGGCAATGACACTGCGCCCGGTGTTATATACTAGCGGATGGCCAAGAATTTATGGAATCGAGCCGCGGAAGCGTACGTGTGCAAGGGGAAGGAAAGATAGCGCGGGGTGCGTTGCCCGTTTGTTAGGGTATTTTTCCGGCATTCGCCTACTACTGATCGACGAAACCACCGAAAACTACCGATCAGAGCAGCCAGCCGCAATAATTCCCCTCCAGACAGCGAGTGAATTCGACCTAGCTGTCGTTAGCGTCGTAAGTCCTGCCTCCGTCGCGAGTGGAAGCCTAGGACCACCGGAGGCACGGAGAGTGAGTGAGAGAGAGAGAGAGAGAGAGAGAGAGAGAGAGAGAGAGAGAGAGAGAGAGAGAGAGAGAGAGAGAGAGAGAGCGACTGCAGAGGCATCAGTGGATGCTTGGGAGAGGGGGCAGGCGCGAAGCGAGATGGGGGCGTCGCCCGAGCCTGGGGCAGTGCGGCAAATGGGCTGGTCAGGGGCGGAGGCACCTGGAGGCTGAGCGAGTCGCGGAGGCGGTGAAGCGGGGCGGGCGATGATGGATCCGCAGCGGGGGGGGCGGCAGTGGAGGGGGGGTGGAGTCAGTCGACCGAGCCTGACACTTGGAGAGGTGAGCGGGGCGGGGGATGGCGCGGGAGCGGGGATGACAGAGCAATAGAGTGGGGGGGGTGACGTGGTGGGGCGGGTCGTGGAAGGGGGATAATGGCGAGGGGTGGCGAGAAGCGGAGGTGCAATGGGGGCGTCAGGACGAAATGTGGCTTGTGGTGGTGATGAAGATGGGGAGGGCGAGGGCGGGCGGGTCAGTGGGTGCAGAAGCCGTGAGAGCGGCGTCCGGTCGACGGATGCCGGGGTGGGGAGACGCGTGCCTGAGGGGAGGGGGGATCGAGAAGCGGCAGCAGCGAAGGAGGAGCGGCAGCAACTAGCAGTAGAAGGCATGATAGGCACTTGGGGCGGCGAGAGGCAGGAGTGGCTATGTGGCGATGCATATCTGGGGCGGGGGTGGAGGCGCGTGGCCATTTGGCGGATGCGAAGAATGGAGCTAGGGGGTGGGGTGATTTGGGAGGAATGGCGGTTGGGTGGTGGGGCAGTGGAGCCGCGGGAGGAGGATGATGGGCCCGGGGGTGGTGAAGGGGCGGCGCCCGCCCGACAGAGCCTGGAGGCGAAGCGTGTGGGGGGGGGGGGGGTCAAGGCGCAACGGCGTTGCCGCAGGAGGGAGATGTTGGAGCGGTGGGGTGTGGGGTGGAGCGTGGGCTGTGGCCGGAGAAGCCGTGGGGGGCGGGGCGCCCGGTCGACCGAGCCTGGGGCGGGGATGCAGCAGCAACGGTGGCGAAGGAAGCGACTTGACGGGGGCGGGGGGATGAAGCCCGGGGGGGGGGCGGGGGGCGGTTGGATCGGGGTGGAGTGTCTGGTGGGGGTGGGACAGCGGGGTCGGTGGGTGGTGGAGGGAACCAAGGGGGGCAGCGCCCGAGACTGAAGGCGGGGGGGGGGAGATGATGGAGCCTTGGGGCGTCGAGGGGCGGGGCGGCGCCCGGTCGACCGAGCCGGGAGCGGCGCCGCGATAAGGGGCGGAAGAACGCATGGCAACAAGATAAGAGGCCCGTCCCGGGAGTCGCTCTTCTTCTTCTTCTTTCGCTGTTGCCGCAGCGTGTTTCTTATAGCGCCTTCTGTCACGTTTAACATCCGGCCGTCTTCTCCGCCCCCCCCCGCCGCGTTTTTGCCTCGGCTCTTGCAAACACATCAGCCGTCCCGCTGTTTTGTTGTTGTTCGCGAAGTTTAGTTCGGAGAAGTTGTGAAGTTTGTGCCAGAGGTGGATGAAATGAAACAGCATAACTTTACATAAGGGGTAGAAACGTTCGCTCTTTCATATTCTTGGACTGCAAATCGGTCATGTGTGGAATTTCATTTGAAGCTGTCTGACTGTATGACTGGAACTTGCTTTTAAGTTCTTGCGGGGAAGGTGTTGAGAAGTACGTTTGCAACTGTTATACGCTCTACGCATTCGAGATGTCTGTATTTCGATTGTGTAAGAATGTTCTAAAACACGGAGAACGTTTTATTTATTTATATCACAATTTTACATTGTTAAAAAAACAACTTTCTGTTACCCGAAAATTCTAATACTTTCTATAATTTTAATTTTATTTTTCCACTTGTCACGATCTTCATAATCCTTGTCTGTTAAATTCTTCTCTTTCAACAGTCCCTCAGTTTCTCTCAACATGCTATGTTTATGTCTTCCTCTTCTCCTCCTACCCACAGGATACGCGGAGAACGTGAGTTGATTAATCAAAATTCCACATTATTTCTCGCTCTCATAGAATAATCACAATGAATATCTCATGAATACTAAAATAGAGATTTTTAATATAATCGGAAACATTTTTTCAAATGTTGATATTTTCTTCAATAAAATTGAGTAAATTTGAAGAATATTTATTTTCTAATTTCCGCTTGCAAAAAGGGTTTATTTCTACTAAGAAAAAACAGACGCAACAGGGATAATTGTGTTTTTCACTACAGTTGGTCTCGATTGTATTTGCAGTTTATTCTATTTTTCAGAATGTTTTCTTGGTGTTAACGCAATCAATTTCACAATTATCTAGTAACCATCACTTTCAGAAATCGCCCCTCCCAACACACCCTATACCGTCAGCTAAGAGAAACATATCGGCGCGGGGAGAACTAAATTACCCGAGTTTTGAGCTGCGACGCAATTCCCCAGGAGTTTCGAAACAATTGATCAGACTTGGCGCGTGGGGACACCCGGAGAAGTTGGTATATTAGTTGGGGGTGGCGGGGCGGCGCGGGGTGAGGGGGGGCGGCGCGGGGGGTGGGTCGGGGGCGGGGCGGGGCGGCGCGAAGCGAATCCTTAGGGCTACCAAAGGGCAGCTGGGGCCGAGTTGCTGGTGTCGCCGCCAGCGGAAGCCCCTACACCGCCCACGCACCTGAACCTCCACCGAAACGACGAGGACGGGGCTGCTGTATTGCCGAGGTAAACTTTCCGCTACCCTCCTACGTCAACAGAGGATGGCCACGAACTTTCAGAAACGACATTTGCCTGAGGTTTCCTGATGAAATGAACTTTTATTTGATAAAATTTCAAACACAACCTGATTGAAATTAGACTTGATTTAACAGTTTCATAGTTTATGCGTTTTCGTTTTGGATTTGTATTTTTATAGGTTAACTTGTGAAAATGACTAAATTTTTTTAGAGAAATAAAAGGAGACAATGCCATGTTTGAAGAAAAACAAATTAGAGATCATTCAACTGCATCATCATTCACTGGTGTTTGGAGAACGTTCTCGTGCAAAGAATTTTCGTATGTACGCCGTACAACAACGCAAGAGGTACCTACCAGTCACATGCAAATGTCACATGCGTAACATCGTTGTATAAAATTTCCCACTATACATACATTGGCAAAAAATGATCATTTTCGACCCCGCTAAATGCTATAGAAGTTATTAACATTTATTGTGAAACTCACTGTAGTTCTAGACGACAGCCTGAGAAGAACTGAACGCTCGAGCCATATTTATTTTCTTTTCGATTGTAGATACCCTACATTATTTGGAATTGTTCGTTCTGTATTAATTTAAAAATTTCCCGCTTAACCTTTATTTTGTTGTTTACTTATGGTCGCATTAACAGCTAGGTAATTAACAACCACCGCTTAACCTTTTTAGCGCCCTTTGAGAACGCGTCATTGACTTCAGAACACTGCACAGTATTTCCATTGTTCTAACAGTTTTCTTGAAAAAAATTAAACGCTTCGATCGTTAAAGCTGATGGTTTTGGGAGAGAAGTTAAACTATAGTAGCAACACAATGCTTGAGAAGAACTGAACGTTTAGTCCAGACTTGTCGAGGTCGCGGACAAGGCAACCAGCTTACTAGTTTGCGAGAATTGCGACCACAGTAACTGGCACTCTGCCGGAGCCACTGCAGCATGTTTAACAGGCTCTCTGCCCATCAGCGAGAATTGTTAACTTACAGACACTTTTTAATTTATTTCATAGCTATGCTAAAGTGCAGCCAAATTGCAACAAGTAACATGATTTAATAAAACAGCACAAAACAAAAACAAGAAAAGAATTCCCCATTCAAACACATTCCTGTTCCTTGTCAAAAATGCTTATAAAAGGCAGAATTTAAAAAGAAAATTAAACATGAAATGGTAATAATTAAATTGAAGTCGTAACAGCTCCCGATTGGATAAGCGCGTCACGTGATGATTTGTCACAAGTCACTCTATTTAAAGCGGACTGATTGATTAGTGATTCGGGGCCCGTTAACTCTCAAGGTCATCCCAAGTCCATGAAGTGCAATGTCTGTTTTTATCACCGGAGATGGCGGTTATCTTCCCCAGCTGGATGGCGAGGTCCGAGGTAGACCTACCCGTCAGCTCAACCAGGAATTTCCCACCAGCGGGGCACCGTCCGGAACAAGCTCTAAACTCCCGACATTTGTGGACAGGACAAGGAAGAGGAAGGAAAGATCGCACGGGGACCGTGGCACGTTTGTTAGGGTACTGCTTCGGCATTCGTTCGGTGTGGCTGATCGGAAAACTACCGATTAGAGCAGGCCGCTAGAATTCTCCTCCAGACAGCGGCTGAATTCGACATACTAGCTAGTATCGAAAAACCTGCCAGCTCCGTCGGGACTCGAACACTAGAACCTGCCGGCTGGAGGCAGCGCAGTGACGTCTCTTGATGCTCTGAGTACATTTGAAACGGTAGAGTATATAGCGATATATGCAGTTCTGCCCCTGGCGGGTTTCATCCAATCGGGGGCTTGGACGTCACCGCCAGGGGCCGAGCGGGGCGCCGTACCTGGTGCTGTTGGGGCAGTTGACGACGCCGTTGCAGACGAGGCGCGCCGGGATGCAGAGGCCCGCGTCGCCGGGGCAGAGGAAGTCGCAGCCGTCGCCGCCGCCGCCGCCGCCGCCGCCCTCCGTGAGGCGCGACGTGGCCAGCGAGCCGTCGGGGTTGCGCGGCAGGTGGAACAGCTCCGTCCACACCACTTTGAAGGCCGCGCGCGCCGGCGTCACCTGCGCACGCGGGTGCAACCGTTAGGCCTCGCTTTCCGCATTCTTTTCGCTGTATTGAAACTGGGAGAAGTAGTGTTATTGGCGTGTACACCGTACGCTACACGATTAACGTGTGTAACGTTTCTAGAATTAGCTTTTCAGCTGTATCCCACAGTACGAACAAAGTTGTTTCGCCTTGAAGTGTGACTTATGAGATGATAGGATGATGATGAGGGGTGAAGGCTCAATCACAACTACGACCATGTCTATGCGGGATTCGAATCTGCAGCCTCCTCGGCGCAGATGACGGCTGCCGCAACCGTCTGCGCCACGGGGCCGGCTATTATTATTATTATTATTATTATTATTATTATTATTATTATTATTATTATTATTATTATTATTATTATTATTATTATTATTACCACTAGGTGCGCTGTCATTTAACGTATTTTTTAAAAAAATTATTTTAGTTTCATCTACTTTCATTATTCAGAGTCAATCTTTACGAATCTAAGAACAGTTTTGTAATGAAAAGAACCCAAGTGACCTAATGATGCATGGCCTTCTAGCAACAACTTCTGTTTTGTAATAATTATAACACATGGGGCATGTCACTTGAAATATTACAATAATCCACGGCCTACTGGGATACTATTAACTATTATTAACTAATTTTTACGATACGATGATAGTTACTTTTTCGTAAAAATGACTTCCATTGTTTAGTAAAAATAATTTTTAGAACCCCAGTATTGTAATAATCTTTGACCTAAACTAAGATTTAGGAAATCGTAGATTTTAAAATAGAACGCATGCAAACTAAAGCAAATATTATGCGTAAAATAAATTAAGTATAAAAAACCTATCAATCTCAGAGTACCGCCTTACGCTGGATGAACAGGCAACTTTATAATTGTAGTGCATTAAAATTTTTACAAAGCTTGTAAAACAATGCATAAGAATGTCTTATTTCGTAAATAACTATTATTTATCAACCAAAATAGTAAAAACTGTGACGCATGGGGAAGATGTGTAATCTGCGCACATTTTCTTGAGATCCAGAATAACTTACTCCTATTTTTCGCTTCACATAATTGAATTATGCATTCAGGTACCACAGTGGTTTCAGTGGTTAGCGACAAGAAGTCACGCTTTCCTGTAATAGAAAACATTCTGTATCTGCAAACGAACTACATCTTTGATTTTACACCATTTCTGAAAAAATACCTTCCCTTGCCCATCCCTACTCCTGCCATGACAAGCACAAAGAGAGATCAACAAAACGGGCGCGTAGCAAAGCTTCGTTTACATCCAGAAGCACAGCAAGGGGCCATCTCAGCATTTTCACACTAGAGCTAGGGAAACTGGATGAAAAACCTATTTGATTTAGAGATTTTGACTCAGAACTTGAAGTATAATACTTGTTTGAGGAATATTTACTATTTTAGAATTATACAGTAGAAGTGAAATGCGAATTCTTTAACTTTGTGGGAAAATAAATATTATTTTACTTTTCGACAAATATTATTTTCGAAGTTAATTTTGGTAGTTTCTGCAAACATCTTGAGGAACGTTTAATTGTCAGTGAACAAGAAAAGTGAAATCTAAAAATCAATCATTTTCGAGTTAAGTGTAGAAGGGAAATATGTTTAAAAATAAATAATTTTATTAATATAATTTCATAACTTGGTTCAAAACAGTGTCAGGGCAAAACTTACTGGAGTTGTCCTATAAAATAACAGTTTTCGAGATGTGCCAATGTTCTTGTACATCGACAATAAGAGGAAAATGAGAAATAATCTTGCGCACTGTTAAATAAACTAGGTAATTTTATTAACATACTTGTAGGATAAGCTTGACTGAATTGAAGTGTTTCGACTGAAGATTCGAAAACTTCCCAAAGCATGTTCGATTTTTCGATCGAGTTTACATTGTTCTTTTTATTAACAATTATATTTCTCTTTCAGATTCCTACACTTTCTCCTCAACATTCAATGACAGATATTAGTATCAATTCTTTCTCGATTCTGGCTTATGCTCGACCTAAGAATATTGGAAAAGAGACTATTGAAGTGTCGTCTGTTTATTTATTTTGAAGAATATAAACAACGTTTTTATTATCAATGAAATGCAAAAAATATTTCATTGACAAAAGTCAAATTAATAGGCTGACAGGTTCATTTGAGCAGTGATTCATAATGTTATGATTTTATATTTGAATGTTCTCGCGTTCGATTACATAATTATCCAGAGAGTAAAATAATGTGATGCATTTGAGAGTAAAGAGATTTTATTTACCCACAAAAAAATTTCGCAAATTTTGTACAGTAACGTACTTTTTAGGGCTTATTAATCTTCACACTGTGAAACAATTCTTTATTAAGCTTTTTTTCTTAGAAGTTTTTCGTCTCATTTTACAGCTGCTTATTTCTTTTAAATGTCCTTATTTTATATAGATACTCTTAGCTCTGTAGCCTGACAAATTCTATTGCGATATTTTTTACCTCCTCCCCGTCTTCCCTCGTTGCTTTCAATCTATACTCGCTGTCCGTCTTTCTCTCTCAGCGTCCAGTGTCAGATTTCATTCTTTTTCGATTGCGGCCCGTGCTCTACCTAAGCTCATTGAAAACGATGTTCCTGTAGAGTAGTCAGGTGTGACCAAGTATGACAAATGGGACAGGAAGATTTGAGTGGGAGTTGGAAGAAAAGTGATAAGGTATTTTTCTTTCTGCATTCTGCTTCAGAGATGGAGACACCTTTTGGTCTCTTCCTCTGTTAAAGAAAGAGTGACTTGACTTACATGGGGATGACTTAATATAAGAGATTTAGATCTTTAGACGTCTTTCCGTTGAACTTACAGGAAATTAAAATGGAGCAATTTGTAAACTATTTCGTGCAAATGACACATGTGTTCACATCTTCAAGTACATACATGATTTTACTTAAGCTTTTACTCAAATATTAGATTATAGATATTTCAAACTAATTCATTTGATAATGAGGTGTATTAATGAAATTCTCGATCGTATTGAAACATTTCACAAATGTATAGGATATATCGTTTTTTCTTCCTTTTTTGTGCCATGTGTCTTGAAGTTGCATCTCTTATGTCTTTTTAAGGGAATATGGGTATATAAGAGACGGGGAATGTTATGCGCGCCTGCGTGTGAGTACAGATGTAGTGTCCAGACGGCTTAATATTTTCTTAAAAATAATTTTTCACTCATGCTGCATAAAAAATGTATTTTTATTTGTTGACTTACAGCTTGAATTTTCAACGTTAACAATTAATTTATTGAACGCTTTTTATAAGTATAGGCGAAGCCCCGTAAGCATTGGGTGCGCCACTGACGTATATAATTTCTCGGATCCATTTTTGCTGTTTGAATGCGCGATGTGAAATTTTTCAAGGTCCAAGCAAGACCGAACAGCTAAGCGTACGTAGTAGGCTGCAAGGCTTTATGGATTATATGACGTTTGTTTTGTTTAGAAATAATAGCATATCGCCGTCGTTATATCGAATCGCACGAAGAGCCGCGATGATTTATCGAATATCGGTGGCGCGCGCGCGTATCCAGCGCGCGATTTATCGAATATCGAGAATTGCCACGGGCATGTAATCAGTGTGCCGTGGCGCTTCTGTTTAGAAGCCGTCAATTTTACAGATTACCTGCTGTAACAGAATATCTGACTTGTTTGAAGCGGTACACACCGCGGTGTCTCCCCAGCACGGATTTCTATAACCATCAGCATGTATTATCTGCATGGTCTGTGAATCACTTTGATACGTTGCCACGTCAACAAACAAAAAGCTGCGAAACGGAGAGAGAGAGGTCTCCGTAGATATCGTTTTCCTGTGAGGTGGGGGACAACATGTGAGGTTTTGTTGCAGTGTTAGCTAACATGTGATAAATAAATTATGATTTGTTTAATGACGGAAGGAAGACTTTGTATTTTTTGCGATTACCCTACTACAACAAGACCTCAAACTCGAAATGTGTGTGTGTGCGTGTGTGACTCATGGAATACCACTTCCCAGCAAAGGTTTTGATGAGTGTTTGAAAATACGAAAATACTACAGCAAGATTCAAATTATATTTTTGAACATCATGTTATTTCAGGAAAATTTGTGAATTTTTTTAATCGTTAATCTTTCAAGAATTTTTTAAAACATGAATCACTCTAAGGATTTTAGTTAGATATTTTATGAGATATTATTATTATTATTATTATTATTATTATTATTATTATTATTATTATTATTATTATCATCATCATCAAATCATAGAACACGGATACTGAGCATTCTTAATTTATCTGAATCACTGCCTTCGTCTGTCTGGAATAAAATCGATCCATAATACAATTTAACATGCCCTAACTTTAGAAAATGTTTGTATTTAGTACTGCAGTAATGCTAGTAATGCTCAAGAACGAAGTACATTTTATTCAGTCAAAACTTTCACTAAGCGGATTAAGAACTAAAAGTTTGTCAAGCTATTTAACAATGTAATTAGCGCCGTTCATTGTCCTTGGCATTGCTTAGATGACAATCAATACGATTGTTCCAGGTAATAGCATATTTTGATTTCGAGATATTGGATCGAGTTAAATATTTTATTTCCGTTCTGTTTATCTGTCAATGTAATATTCGCATTGCAAAGTTTTTCAGTTCGTTTCTGATTATTTACACGTCTCGCATGGCCCGGTATTGGCCAATTAGAGATTCATCAATTGCAGTGACATTGGAAATGAATGCGAAATACCGGTCTACACGCTTAACAATTCTACAGCACATCTCGTGTAAGTATCTATTAGATCTAGTGAGCTAGTAATATGAGAAGTTTAAATAAAATATGTATGCTTAGATTCTAGAGAAAAACGTAAAAGCATCAGTGGTCGGATCGAAAGTGGAAGGTACGGAAGAGGGGGGTGAAGTGGAGGGGGTTGATGTTACTGGTGAAGGGAAAGGAGCAGGCTGCGTGGAAGGAGAGAGTGCACAAGTACAGCCTCAGGGGTCAGGCCTCAGCCAGGTATTTTAGAGTTGAACCATTTTTATCACAAATATTAAAAATATAATCAAAAAGAGGCAGAGAAGCGAAATTTGTAATCACGGCGGCGGTGAAGTGCACGAGCACGTCGGACACCAGCCATTTATTTTGGAGTTAAACCACTGTGATCAAAATTACAAGCTCCACAAAATAATATTTAAAAAATAAAAAAAGAGGCGGTGAAGCGACAGTACAGCTGCGGTGAAGTGCATGACCACGTCGGACACCAGCCAGTTATTTTGAAGTTAAACCACTGTGATCAAAATTACAAGCTCCACAAAATATTTAAAAAATAAAAAAAGAGGCGGTGAAGCGAAAGTACAGCTGCGGTGAAGTGCATAAACACGTTGGATCCCAGCCAGTTATTTTGGAGTTAAACCCTTTTGATCACAAATGCATGCTCCACAAATACTAACAAAAAGAGGCAGTGAGCGAAATTTGTACTCACGGCGGCGGTGAAGTGCACGAGCACGGCGGGGTCGGGCCCAAGCCAGTTATTTTGTAGTGAAAACATTTTGATCACAAACATATGCTCCACAAAATAATATAAAAAAATAAAAAAAGAGGCGGTGAAGCGATAGTACAGCTGCGGAGAACTGCATGACCACGTCGGACACCAGCCAGTTATTTTGAAGTTAAACCACTGTGATCAAAATTACAAGCACCACAAAATAATATTTAAAAAAGAAAGAGGCGGTGAAGCGAAAGTACAGCTGCGGTGAAGTGCATGAACACGTTAGATCCCAGCCAGTTATTTTGGAGTTAAACCCTCTTGATCACAAATGCATGCTTCACAAATACTAAAAAAAGTGGCGGTGAAGCCCCAGCCAGAAAGTGCAGCTGCGGTGAAGTGCATGAACACGTCGGACCCCAGCCAGTTATTTTGGAGTTAAACCATTTTGTTTAACAATGCATGGTCCACAAATACTAAAAAAAGAGGCAGTGAAGCTCCAGCCAGAAAGTACAGCTGCGGTGAAGTGCATGAACACGTTGGACACCAGCCAGTTATTTTGGAGTTAAACCCTTTTGATCACAAATGCATGCTTCACAAATACTATGGCGATGAAGCCCCAGCCAGCCCCAGCCAGAAAGTGCAGCTGCGGTGAAGTGCATGAACACGTTGGACACCAGCCAGTTATTTTGGAGTTAAACCATTTTGTTTAACAATGCATGGTCCACAAATACTAAAAAAAGAGGCAGTG
This sequence comes from Gryllus longicercus, assembly GCA_038098605.1. Taxonomy (NCBI): domain Eukaryota; kingdom Metazoa; phylum Arthropoda; class Insecta; order Orthoptera; family Gryllidae; genus Gryllus; species Gryllus longicercus. The sequence continues at coordinate 3,745,661 of JAZDUA010000055.1, forward strand.
AAGCTCCAGCCAGAAAGTACAGCTGCGGTGAAGTGCATGAACACGTTGGACACCAGCCAGTTATTTTGGAGTTAAACCCTTTTGATCACAAATGCATGCTTCACAAATACTATGGCGATGAAGCCCCAGCCAGCCCCAGCCAGAAAGTGCAGCTGCGGTGAAGTGCATGAACACGTCGGACCCCAGCCAGTTATTTCTGAGTTAAACCATTTTGTTTAACAATGCATGGTCCACAAATACTAAAAAAAGAGGCAGTGAAGCTCCAGCCAGAAAGTACAGCTGCGGTGAAGTGCATGAACACGTTGGACACCAGCCAGTTATTTTGGAGTTAAACCCTTTTGATCACAAATGCATGCTTCACAAATACTATGGCGATGAAGCCCCAGCCAGCCCCAGCCAGAAAGTGCAGCTGCGGTGAAGTGCATGAACACGTCGGACCCCAGCCAGTTATTTTGGAGTTAAACCATTTTGTTTAACAATGCATGGTCCACAAATACTAAAAAAAAAGAGGCAGTGAAGCTCCAGCCAGAAAGTACAGCTGCGGTGAAGTGTATGAACACGTTGGATCCCAGCCAGTTATTTCGGAGTTAAACCCTCTTGATCACCAATGCATTCTCCACAAATGAAATAATTGTAAAGGTTGTCATTGCCAACAAAAGTTGGCAACTTTTGTTGGCAATGACAACCTTTACAATTATTTCATGAAAGATGCCAACGATAACGCACCACAACACCTATATTCTCCACAAATATTAAAAGAAGAGGCAGTGAAGCGCAATGTGTACTCACGGCGGCGGTGAAGTGCACGAGCACGGCGGGGTCGGGGCCCAGGTCGGCCGCGGAGAGCACGGGCAGCTCGCGCAGGGCGCTGACGTTGGCGCCGCACACGGCGACGAGCGGCGCGGCGCGCGACGGCAGCCTCACCTCCAGCCGGCCCTCCTCGCACACGCGCGACGCGAAGCGCAGCTTGTCGAAGTGCAGCCACAGGTCGCGCTGCGGCGACACCCGGATCTGCGCAACGCACGCGACACACCTTACACTGCGGCAGCGACGAGCGGAAATACAAGTAGCTCAACCGAATCAACCGGATCGGCGCACAAACAGTTCGACACCTGCCGCACAAGGCCCGACTGGAAAACACACACATCAACAAATCTACTAGAGGAGAAAATAAAATATGATTCGAGTTTCTAAGGACTGGCTTTAACAATTCGGTTTATTGATTGAATGGCGACCCCCCCCCCCCTACCGTCGGTTAGCGGGTTGATCCACAACCAGGTATCTCCCACCAGGGGGTCATCGACCCAGCTAGGATAAGCTCTAAGCTTCCAAGGTTACAGCTTATCGTGGTTTCATAGTGTGTTTCATATCGAGTTAAAGTGGTTGCATAGTGTGTAAAAGGGGAGAGGATGTGACAAGGAAGAGGAAGGAAATATAGCGTGCCCCGTTTGTTGCGGTATTGCTATATCATTTACCTGGTATTGATCGGAGAAACCACGGAAAACTTTCGATAAGAGAAGCCGCCGTTTGGAATTCTCCATCAGGTAGCATGTGAATTCGACATAGCTATCGTAGCTAGTGGCGAAAATGCTGTAACCGTCAGGACTTGAACCCTAGGACCTCCCGGTCCGAGGCAATGCAGAGACACCATTTGATGCCCTTAGACATATTTGCCAGTAAACGTCAAATTCGCAACGCATTTAATGCCCAAATACTTGTTTAATTAAAAAACGTGTCATTCTAATAATTACGAAAACAGAATGACCTCGATCCCACCATTTGTTCTTCCCTTTCATTCAACGATCTTGCGATTTCGGAGTCGACTCATTACGATAAGAGAGAAGACCGAACTATTATTATAAAATGTTATTGTTCAAAACTTGAATTTTTCTTGTGCTTGTGTTGCAGTCTGTGAACGATATAAAAGTGTTCAAATAAAACTTCTTCTTCAAGTGCCGTTTTCTAAACGGAGTTTGGCGACAATGCAACAAAAATTGATATGAAAATGTCGGTGAACTGATTATTTGAAGTATGAGAATTGATATTCGACTTTCCAGGGTAATGATGAAATAATAAATCATCAATTATTAAGAAATACCGAAATCGTGGTGGCTTGTGTCTTTTCCTGTCACATCAAGGTCACAAGGGAACATCCATGAGATTCAGCGGTTACCAACTGCACTGTACGAACCAGCTTCAAGGAATGTTAATATTCCAAACGCCAACAATAAATTAATATGCTTGTCTTTGAAAGGAAAATCAACTTTCCTTATGAAGGGCGCCTTAGAACGTGAACATTGCGTACTATGTATTAACAGATTTGATGAAGAGTGTTTTGCAAGAATTTGTTCAAGACCTAGTACAGGATTCAATATAATTGTAATAATTTTATGTAACTGTTACAGACACTATAAGTAAGTCTGAGCTATGTTTTAGTATTAGTAAAATTAATCTTGGAAGTCTAATAATATTTTTTACATTTAAATGTCTCATTCTTATTATTACCACTATGTAAGTCGTTTGGAAACATTTTCTTAAATTACATTTCAGCCCTATCATTCTTCCATGTTAAAGAAATCACTTAATTAAAATTTCTATCGAAAAATAAATCTAACTAGATGGATGATCTTCCAGTTTTTATTTCTATTTATTTGTAATTTTTTTAGTATCTTGAGGCCTTTCAGTATTCGTGACTGAGTGTGCTTGTGCCTGCTTGCCACCACGCCGGCGAAGCCTCCCTGCTACTGTATTGTGCGGCAACTGGAGCTCCGGGACGGTCGAGGCTTTGGGGAGACTTAGGGCTTCGCAAGACACACGCTTTGAAGTGAGTGAGGCTTCCAAGTTGGTAACCAAGGCGTCGTTGCAAGTGCGACTCAGGTTGCGGTGCAATGTTCGCCCAACTCGTTCTGCCGCCCGGCGAACCTTGGCGCCGCTCGAACTCAAGTCTTACTTAGCTGCCATTCAGGAATTGCTGCAGCTGTCGTCGTTAAGGATTCGCTTAGATGTTTTCATATCAATTTCTGTTGCATTGTCGCCAAACTCCGTTTAGAAAACGGCACTTGAAGAAGTTTAATTTGAACACTTTGATATCGTTCACAGACTGCAACACCAGCACAAAAAGAAAAAGTCAAGTTTTAAACAATAACATTTTATAATAATGGTTGGGTCTTATCTCTTATCGTAACTAAGGTCTTATCGCTTAAGGCCCTGTCGAACTCTCAATAAAATTGTCAAGTAGATCTTAATTATCCTGTTTAAGATCTCGCCTCGACGTTCTCCTGTCTAGATTATTAAATGGCCTAGAGTATGGAAATATGGTTTACGTTCAAAAATGGTGAATAATGAGACAAACTGCGTCTCATATCTGAAATAATTTTGTTTACTGAGATTAAATTACCTGTCATTTTTATTGCATTCTACTTAGTTGTTCACATGCAATGTACAAATACTGAGAAATGAAATAAATACATTTATTGTCTGTTAATATTTTGAGGGTAATTTTTCTTAAGAAATTTACCACGTGGGTTGTGAATAACGAATTGCGTTCGGAAATTTTCGCAGACGCATGAAGGTCGTTAGCAGGTCGTGTTCATGATGCGTTATATGCTTGGATGATGTCGGTATTCTCATATTTTTAATTACCAGTTGCACATTGATTAAATGTATTCAGAAGTGAAAATGATATTAAAATGCAAAAACGAATGCATATTTATTACTGTTCTCCGTTTTCATTTGATGCAAAATATACACTGCATTCTCATTCATGGCAATTTATATGAAGTAGAAAATATATTTAATTGCCAATTAGTGATTTTCGCCCAATGATTTATAAAATTATCATGTACAAGTGAGTTTTGTCAAAGCTTTCAGAAAAGTAAAATTTAAAAAAATGTGTACGTTGAATAAAATTAACAAGGTCGTTGGGGCAAAAATGCTCTTATCGTACTTCGATAATGAGCAATATTGTTTTATAGCTTTCTGCCATCTCAAAATTTTTTAGCGTTTATTTTTTCTGACTTTTTAATTTGTTCATGACATAATTGTTCGTTTGCAAACTTCCTTGTAGTCATCGTTTTATCTTCAAGAATGGTAACATAATATAAGTTTGGAACGAACAGTCGCTTTTTAAGCGTTGTGAAACTACTAAATTTAGGGTGACAAAAACGTTAATGGTTGCGGCAATTTGCAGTTCCAAAATTATCAATATTCAAAGAGAGGCCTATTCTTGAAATTTGATTTCTTTCTCTGAAGCAACGAAATTAAAGAGTATTAGAACTAGTACAAAACCAATAATCCAACCAGATACTGGTAATTTGAGCGTACTTTCAAATCTAAAGGACGACAACTAATCATAATACAAGGGGAGAGAAAGTGTTTTCGTTGCATGAAGTTTCGATAAACATCGACAACTCACTGAAGTACGTTTTATACATCAAGTATAAGGGAAAATCACTTCATAGCGTTCAGTTACCGATTTGCCGTGTTCTGTTCTTTCGAAAGATGATCAAAAAATTAATAAATTGCGAAAACACTAATTGGTAAGTAATATTGAAAAGAAAACATGTCCTAACAAATACGATATTTCTTAATAATACTAATAATAATAACAGCAATAATAATAATAATAATAATAATAATAATAATAATAATAATAATAATAAATAAAATGTCAATCCAATGGCTGAGATCACTAAGGTAGAAGTGCAATAGCGGTCTCGGACCAAAGGATCGCGGGTTCGAGTCCCGCCTCGGGCATGGTTGCGTTGTGTGTGAGTCTGTATGTTTGTGTGTGCTTATTTCAACATCATCATCATCATTTCATCCCATCCTCCATCGCTAACAACCCTGGGGTAAAAAATGGAATCAGCATTGTAATGCTGATTCCCCCTGTAGAAAAGTAACGTGCACCTACCCCTATAATCAAGTCTGAGCCGCGGTGGGATGCACTTATCTAGTGATGGCCGATTCGCGAAACAAAAAACAAAAAAAAAACAACAACAACAAAGTAATAATAATAAAAATGAACTCATTCATCACTTATGACCCACTGTGATTGAGAATTCGCATCCAGACTCACTCACCGAGGCGTTGGAAGACGCTATCGGCAGTTTGACTTCTTTCGCGGAAGTGGGCAGTTGGAAGCTACAAAATGTGGACCAAATGGCGAAATTATACGGAACTGACGAGGGAGTGTTTCTCCAAGGAAGCGGCAGAGAATACCAAACGGAATGACATTTTTCGCTCGTTCGTCGACAAATATCTCAAACAGGAATCCAGAATTTGAAAATATGGAAAATATGTGCTATCTGTATTACGAATCAGGAGGAAACAGAATAAATCAGTAACTTAGTAATAAATCAGTACTTCAATTTATTCTCTGAATACTATTACTTCATGCTACGTAATGTTAAAGTGCTCTTGAGGACTTCGATTGGAGATTAAAACAATAGTGATTTTCACATTTAGTTTTCGTAATACCGTTAATAAACACAAATATTTGATATTCAGGATCAATTTATTTATTGTTGATCAATTTCTTCATATGTAAAATGTTGTACATGGAGTTTTGGAAGTAATAAAACATAGTTCAATAATTACTGATAACAAATTAATTTTATCTTTTGCGTCTGAGGCGAGAGTGAAATCCACAGATTCATGTGGAATTTTTGTCATCGGAAAGCTACGTTATCTATATGAGAATTTTGAATAAAAAAATGATATTCTGTTTTATCTCATTTCCGAGGTAGGTACATAGGCGGCATCCTCAAAATCAATATATCGGGTTTCGAAATTACAATGTGTGGTTTGAATGTTTCAGAATTCCAAGAGAGTGTCATTATTTGTGAAATTTTTACATAAATAGGTGCAACATTTGGGTGAAGATGCATGGGCGATGGGTTCCAAAATCACACTGTGATGTATTGTCATCAAATCTGCGAGTGTTTACGTTTCCAGTTTCGTAAATGTAACTTAGAAAAATAAAATGTTTATATTACGTGATTTAATATACATACAGTAAGTTAAACTAATGCTTTCAAAAATAATATGATTAAAAATAAATAATACTTTTCTTATAATAAATGATACATTTTTACTATGAAGGTTACAAGGTTAGAGGACAATGAAAATTATGTACGTTTCTATTTCAAAATGTACGAAGAATTCGTAATCAGTTTTTTATTGTTTGAAATTTTGTAACTGCCGTGTCTACTTTACAGCGTATTGTTTGTTTAACTTTTGTTAGAATTAATAGAATACTCAGAAGTGAACTTCCTTTGCATTTCTAAGTTTTTTCTATGTTCAAATTTATTTCCGAAAAAATATGCAATAAGGAAAGTACTCTTCGGATTTGAAAGCTTGAAATTTGTTCTTTGGAAATAGTTTCCGTTGAATATCTTTATGATACTTCTTCTGGCATCCTGGTTATCGCAACACGAAGGTATTTGATTTGAAAGATCTTTGAATGTAATTGGACCTCTTCCTGGAACGGGGTGAAGCTGCACAGCGAGTCAACGCTCCGTGGAACTTGCGCATCTCACAAATTCTGTGGCGCAGTTGGCACGTGCTATACGAGAGCGATTTCCATCCAAGGATAGAGAGCGACACGACTGCCCCTCCATTCGCGAAATGTGGAACTGAAGCCGGTTCTTGGACGGAGCGCGGTTGAGTATAGAGTCGCGAGTTTACGAGTGAAGCTGTGTAGGTGGGCATGTCTGAAGGTCTAAAGTTCGGGTCTCGACGGTGACCTATTTTCGACACCGCCTAAATTGCTGGATCTGACGATTCCACTACCTGATTGGGGAATTGGAGGATGGGTGCTACGATCAATCGTTATTTTCTGCCCATTCCAAACGGATATCTGATTAAATAACACTGTTCAACATGGAATTCTGTCCTTTCTCAAAACTGCAAAAGTACCGCAATTTGTGGTCGAAAGAAACCTATACGACAATTTTTTTGTTAGCTCTAGTTTTGAAGATATACTACCGTCAATAAAAAAATCTTCCTCCTCTCCTTATTCTTCATCTACTTCTTCTTCTTCTTCTTCTTCTTCTTCTTCTTCTTCTTCTTCTTCTTCTTCTTCTTCTTCTTCTGCCTTCAAGGATTATTCCGGCCTGTTACGGCCTCAGTCCGTATACTAAAAATCTATTTCCGAATTACTTACTTTCTAAAAATAGCCAAAGTACCCTAATATTGGGCTTAGAATAATGGATGTGACATTAGATATCGTTTAGTACATTTAACTCTGTTTTTAAAGCTTCACTGTCCTCAAATAAAATGACTCCCGTGACGTCTTTTCTTTGCTCGTCGCTTGTGGTCTTTTTCTACGTCTTCTCTTGCAACTGTCCAACAGAAGTCCGCCAGCATCGCAGTGATTCATTTTCCCTTATATCTTCCATTTGCGAAATGTTCTGATGGAATCGCCCTCCTTGTTCGTCACTTACAGCACCGCAGTGGTCGGGGGAGGAGTTCCGGTGAGAGGATGTAGGAAATGATGTTTATCCTCTGAAGATGAAGGACTAGGTGATTTCTCTCTTCCACAGTCTTCGCCTACATCTGACTGTTGAGTGTTCTTTCCCGGAGGGAGTGGGACAGGCAGACCGTCTCTGTGCTGTCGAATGGCTGATGAGATGTTGTGGTATTCTTCAGTCCGCCTGTTTTTTTCTGGACATATCATGCACTCATGCACACTATAGAGAGTATATAAGTACCCCATAACCTACCAGTGTTTTGCTACGTTGTGCCGACACGATTTCCAGGCGTTAAATTTCGTAAAACTTCTTCACAACTTATACGTGTTACATCTAAGAACCAAGAGCTCACGGCAAGTTTTAAATGCCATTTTCGTTTTTTCCCCGTCATCAAATGAATCATAAATGGCTATTTTCACGCCGGAAAGATTTTAACTCTCAGTCAATATAATGAGCTACGGTCCCCACTCCTAGACTTAGTGACCTAGACTTAGGTGATGGGCTGGTATTATGGGCACTTCCACTCCTCGAATCCAGAAATAAATACATCGAGTACACGAGCTAGAGCTGGACTGTAGCGCGTTATGAGAGAGATCTATCGTCTTCTCCGACCAGTTCCAGAGGAACGCCGTGCATTCCTCTAAAAGGTCTATGAACCACGCGCGATCCTTCCTTTCCCATCTCCCCAGTTCCGTGCTCCCGGGTGGTATGTTATGTAGTTTAATTTTTATATATATATATATATATATATATTAGTTTCTTATTCTTGAAGAATATATAGAGTTTAGTTAATGTTACTATTCATACGCATATACGCATTTACAGATTTACTTACTAATCCTAAAAGTAACCCTAAATGCTATTAAAAATGGGAAGGAAATCTCATTGTGAGTCCTCAGTCTGGATCTAAATCAGCCAAGTGTTTCAGGAATATCGGATATGGATTTTTTAAATTGTTGTTTGTCAAGTGAGGATTTTGGCAACATTGAAATGTGATGGAGCTGGGACTTGAAGTAGGTTATAATAAAAGTTGGTGGTCAAATATGTAATATATCGATGAAGCCTGATCACTTACCTATTTAGCCCATCCCCGCTAAACCAGAAAGCCTCTGGCAGTAGTGAAACAGGGACGTGTGGTCGGACCTCGAATTGCATTGTGATGTGATAAGCAGAAAAAATAAACCGAATTTTCTTGGTTGTAGAACATTAGAAACACAATAATGTTACAAATTATGTTCGTGCTTTATGTCTATGTATTGGAGTTTTTCACAAAAACAGATTATAAAACAAATAAAAAATGTTTCCTTTGTATGTTTGAAAATATGGGACGTTTGAAAATATTTTTCGTTCTTTTCATAATTTTCTCTGAATTATTTTGTTTTTGGCTCCTCCGATTACCTGAGCTTGAAAACGATTTTTGTTTCACTGCTGCTTACTATGAAATTACAGGAGGGAGTGGTGATCTCCTTTCCTTAACACCAAACTTGAACATTTTCATTCTAATTTTTCTGTCTGAAGTTCAATTACGCTTCCAAGAAAAAATACATGGACACATAAGGCGTTGTTTTATTATCACGGCAGTTTTATTGTTATAGGTATGGTAATATCATGATTCACTGTGTAATAGAGGTAAAATATTCGCTTTCAAATTTTCAGATATGAAAAAAAATTACTTAGTTAAAAATTTTCATTTATTAAGCTCATTCATATTTTCATCTCATATTTAATTACTGTCGTTCATTAACTTGAAATAAGAGCCGGTCCGGATAAGGTCATAGTATTGACACAATATAGCTAGACAGATAAGTTATTTAACTGACAGTATATATCTTCAAATAATTGAGGAAATATAATTCCTACATATGCTATTTTGTAACTGCAGGTGCTGTCAGTAGTTTGCAAACGTAAGACCTAAAATAAAGCATCAGAAAATAATATATAGCGCGCACTTACATTAGAAGTACTCGTATAGTCACAAATGACCCCAAATAAATGTCTAATAGCAAGTATCCATGCATACAAGAGAACTATATTCCCTTTGCGTCTGAACGCATTCGAAAAAGGAAATTCAGAGCCCAAAAGGACGAGGGATGTCTAATTTCACGGCCATTGCCATTTTGGATTCGAAAGCATTCGCTCTCTTTAAAGGCGAACGCATCAGGCAACGCTGAAGCAATTACGTTGCGTCATTCAAAGTGACAGGTATTAATACCGGCTGGTGATTTTGCATCACAGTCATTATGGAACGATAGTCACCAGAAAGAAAATGAGTTTAATCGATTTTTTTTATCGCGTACACCGTGGTGTGTGTGTGTGTGTCTCATGTTTGGGAAAATACACTTTTTTGACAGAGATGGGACGTAATTTGGTGAAATTGTTCTGTAATGAAAGAAATTTCGAAGGGAATCCGAGAATATTGACTGTGTTCTGAATGGGCTACACAGATGAAATACATCATGTGAACCAGAACCCGGACAATATATCGCTCGTGAGCTGTAGTAGTGTCACAATTCAAAGAATACGATCTTTTAGTTAATGCACTATCTAGAATTGTTCAATCTTTCAGCAGCGACAGCTGCATGTCTTACAGTATAGTATTCCACCAAAAAATTCAGAAATATGAAAGAAAGAATGATGAATTACAATACAAGGTGAAACATTAAACTCATTTATCTCAGCACCTGATTTTTGAGTTGTGCCACTATTTCTGCGCACGAACAATATATCAGCTACAAAAAACACTCCATTAATTATTATTGATCTTTTAATAGTAAGATAATATTCAGAATATTGATATGTGACGTACGAAATATATTTTGATAGTCTATCATGGAAAACACCGTATGTGATTATCGTGTATCAAGTAAAGCTCAAAACAAATTTGAGACTTTGGGCGTTTTTAATATTTTGTTAATGAAGAAATTAATAGTTTTTTTTAAAAGACATAGGTTTTTCAGCTTCAGAGTTCCACATTTCAAAATTAAACTTTTTAAACATAAACGACATTGGAAGTGGATTTGACGAGAAATAACTACTGTGTATATTGTATGAAGAATATGTTGACTTTACTTCCATTAGTATATTCCACAACTTAATAATACTGAAGCAATAATTGTATTAATAACATTTCACGTAGTGACTTGTAATAAAAATGACTGTAGCAAGCCAATAGACTATTTTGTCTTATGAAAACTAGGTCTATTATCAAATATTTTCGGTCGGAGATTAAGCATTTTATTATGCGGGACAATCTTGTTGGCAAATATTCCTTGGAGGGAATTTTGAGGCGGTCATTTTCGTAAGTGGTTGTCAAATGTTAGCCAAAGGCAAAACAACACGTGTCACGTACAATAATTACCTCAAATTCCGGTGTATTGTTCCAATTATCAATTATTTGAATTACCCAGGTAAGAAAATATGAGTGATTCTCTATTTCTGAATCCAATATTCTGTTAGTGATACGGAACTGGAAGAAGATTAAAATATTTAACTCTTTCAAAGGACCTGCGTAAACGGGACTGCAGGGACGCCGCAAGTGCATTCAATTGAGAGCAGTGGTCTTGAAACGTGGGCAATATGCAATTTATAACACTGATAATATTCAACATAGAGAAGAATAAAGCAGAAAAGGCGAAGAAAAGATCATGAAAAATATGTTATAAAATAATATTAACAATAAGAAGAAAGAAAAAGAAGAAGAAAGGGCGTTTAAAGGGGCTTGTGGTTGGCGCGCCATGTCGCGCCCTGTGACCGCAGGGCGGCGCTGTCGCCGTCGCCGTCGCCGGCCAGGCTCACCTCCCAGAGGCAGCGCAGCGCGCGCGGCGCCTCGACCAGGCCGAGGGCCTCCAGGTGCGGGAAGGCCAGCTCGCCGTCGGCGGCGGCCGGCAGCAGCGCCGGGCCGCACAGCGGGCCGTGCGCGAACTCGTAGCGCGCCGCGAAGAGCGGCGCCGCGTGCTTGAAGTAGGAGGCGGCGGCGTGCGCGCCGTCCACCGCCAGCTCCAGCTCGAGGCGCGGCCCGCGCGAGACCAGCTCGAGCGGCGCGCGCGCGCCGCCGCCGCGGCACAGGCACGCCGCCGCCCCGCCGCCCAGCGACGCGTTGCCGCCGCCGCCCGGCGCCGCCGCCGCCGCCGCCTCGGCGGGCTCCCACGCCAGCAGCCGGTCCACGCCGCGGTCCGTCCAGCAGTCGCTGCACCCCGCCGCGTTGTACGGGTGCTCCTGGGGGAGGAAAACGCAGGTGAGTTGCAGCAACGGTATTCTGGCGCTGGGGCGAACGATGCTCACGCAATCGAGAATGTTCAGTTTCTTACGTACACGTCCTGGTACAAACACGATGTAAATATGCACGCACATAGCCATGTACATAAACTCATGCGCGCTGCGCATGTCCACACATGTAAACACTACACATACATATGAACACTACACATACATATGAACACTACACATACATACGCACACTACACATACATATACGCACTACACATACATATACACACTACACATACATATACACTCTACACATACATATACACTCTACACATACATATACACTCTACACATACATATACACTCTACACATTCATATACACTCTACACATACATATACACTCTACACATACATATACACTCTACACATACATATACACTCTACACATACATATACACTCTACACATACATATACACTCTACACATACATATACACTCTACACATACATATACACTCTACACATACATATACACTCTACACATACATATACACTCTACACATTCATATACACTCTACACATGTACACTACCCACTACACGTACTTACACTACACACCCATTATACAGCATGTCACAGCAATTACGGGCCACCCCCATAACTTCTAAACGGTTTTTACGATATGGAAGTTTTCGCTCAACAATGCAGAATCAAGGGGCAAGTAATATGCTGTAGAGATATGGTTCATTATATTTTTCGTTTTCGAGAAATTTAATCATCTTAGACTTTTTTAATTGGAAGTACAATTTTTCTCACTAGCAATCGATAGGTCGTAAAAAGAGGAATACCATGACGTATTATGTTAGTATTTTCATACTAATATGAGAATAAAAATTATTTTATGGCGCGTGATTGTAACTTAAACTGACAATATTTCTTGTAGCTCCTCTTGCAACTGTCGTCTTTGGGAGAGGTGGCCTTAACAGCGCCGGCACTTTTGCGGGAAAAGGGGAGAGGCCGCCAAGGCCACCGTCCCCGAAAGCGACAGTTCAAAAGTTGCTACAGGAATATATATATATATATATATATATATATATATATATATATATATATATATATATATATATATTGGAGGTTTAATTTAAAATATCATTTCAAGAAGTATAATTTTATTCCCAAATTACTATCAAAACCTTAACATATCATACATCATTGTATTCCTCTTTTTATTATCTACTAACCGCTGAACAGAAAATATAGAGTTCCATTTAAAAGACCAAAGATGATTAAATTTATAGAAAACGAAGAATATTACGAACAAAACATTTACATCATATTACTTGTCCCATAATTCCGCATTATTGAGCGAAATCTGCACTTAGATATCGTGAACCGTTTAGATGTTATGGCGGTGGCCCATAGTTGGTGGGACTCCCTGTTCACACACTACACACACTTAGATACACTCTACACATACTTGTGCACACTTTGCACATACGTGTACGCACTACACATACATTCGCTCACATACTACACAGTCATTCGTTCACTGATTACACTTACATGCATAAACACACATTACATTTCGCTTAATTTTGGAATGGTTTGTTTCTGGATGGCAAAAATCTGTAATAGCACCTCAGCTGAAGGCATTAAAACAAATTAAGTACTCTGATTGATACACAGTACACAGGTTTAACTTTCGTGTTAATACATTTTCTGATAGTACAAACAACTTTGTTGAGAGATAGATTTTGCATAGTTCAGCCATTCGGTTCTTTTCAATGCTAGTTGAACACAAACTACATAACACAACTGTGTCTGGCAGACAAGACTAATATCCCAGTTTAATATCGATGGGGAAAATTCAATAGAGCATATCCGAAAGATTTAGTGGATTATGATACTTCAATGTGATGTATGAGAAAGGAGTAGAGAGGGTTCCGTTTTGCGTAGCCTCGGAGTTGGGGATCTGTGGGACTTCATAGAAAATGTAAGATGTCGGGAAGCTTTTACATGTTAACAAAGAAGTCGTGCGATATGGTGTGTATTCAGTTTTGAATGGAGGTAATATTTAATACTGACTAATACATTTCGTTCGTTGCGGCCTTTTTGAGGTGGAGCAAACAGGGGCGGCTCAAGGTCATCTGGGAGGTGTCTTTCCATTACTCTAGCCCGTGTCACCTTTCGCTCACTCATTTCGGGGCTCGGGGTTTTACCAGCCCCTAAATACTCGTGATCGTAACGAAATAAAAGTGTAAGAAAAATACATTGATTTCTTTAGGCTACAATTGGTGGATCTACTTTGTTTACGTATGTAAAAACATACAATAATATACGTTTACATATAATAAAATGTAATTTCACGTCCGAAAACAATTCAGAGAGAATTTATAGGTGTTCAATGACACGCGTTAGCATGTTCAATCGCTTTAAAACTTTGTGTACAATATTTGTATTACATTTGTAAGTTGTGTAAGAGTATGACAAGAAATTGAAACTTCGCCATATGAACTACCCTAATACACGAATAGTCTACACACAATACTACATGCATTAACATAAACGTGCATAATATACATAGTATACACTCACAAAGACGTAGTACATGGACAGTAAAATGATAATAGATATGCAGCACTGTTTGCTTTATGTTGTGAATACCCAAGGCCATTCGAGAGCATTTAGCCTTGTGGTCTTCAGAGATGTCTATTGAACTAGAGACTTGAGCTTTCTACATGCGTTCTCTTACACGTGTTCTGGTAAATGTTCTGTCTTTATACTTGACCCATTTGTACCCCTATGTAACATTTTAAATTCTAATTCCACCTTATGAAAAGAAATGAACTGCCTTGATGTCGCTGTAAGAGTGTGCCTTAGGGCGCCTTAGCTGAGCGTTAAGAGTGAATGTGTCGGTTTCGTTGGTGTAGCGATTGCCGTATTTTGAGACCCAAGTTAATGGGTTCAAAAATATTGAGGAGACCGTTTTGAACGTTCTCAGAACACTTTATTATGAACAAATAAAGAAGACTACACATCGGAAATTAGTTTGAGTGTGATGAATATGTGGAGAAGTTCGTTTTGCAAGAGGCATGAAATCATTAGAATTGACAATACGGAACGATATCAGTCTTCCTTTCAAAAAATAGTGAGATTTATTATAAACATTTTTTGTTATAAAATACATCAAAATATGCGTTGTGTATTTTCAAGGTTGTTTTGTATTAATCGTGTAACCTAAGTCTCGCCATCAACTTGAACACGCATAGCAGCGTCAAATGAGTCCAAAAAGTATTAGATTAAACAAAACATTTCATTCATGAGTTCGCGTTTTCGTTTTCATTGTTCTTGCCAGAGATTCATTTACGGGGCAAAATGTGGCACTTATTTTCGGAAAGATTACAAATGACTCCAACAATAACATTACGGAATAACTGTAACAATACAAATACAGTAGAACCCCGATAATTCGAACTAATTAGGGTGTGGTCTGTTCGGATCGGGAAGGGTTCGGAATATCGGAAAAAGATGTGCCATACATATACAGATACATCTATAGGATTACCAGATAATGCAATATAGCGTGCGATATGAGAAAATGGCAACGTAGCATATCTATCGCATCATCAAGCAGATTCAGTTCCTTACGGCAAAAGATTTCCGATTTTGCTAAGTGAAAATTACTGCTACATAAACATGTTATATACACCGTAGTTACCAGTGTAATAAACGTTTCATTACGACAATTTGTGTCAATAATTAGTTGTTCAGTTCTACTGTAATTATAAAATCGGTTCTGTAAAGTACGGATTAGAATTTTATTTCTTTTGTTTATTTTTCCTCCATCCCGAATTTTTTCCGGATTATCCGACATTTCGGATTTGCGGAGTTTGGATTAGCTGAGCTCTACTGTACATACAACCACAAATTCATGAGGTTGCTTTTAAATGTTACTGATTGTACCTTATTTAATTACTTTTCAGAAAGCCAATAGCAAAATAGATTTTTTCAAAGTTACATTTTTAGTTACAGTTCTAGTGCAGGAGGCTAGGCCATCTGACGCAACCATTTCTATTCGCAGTATAAAATATCTCTTTTACCGCTCGTGTCATAAATAACTCATAAAAGTTCGTCGAATTTTCTCTCTCCCTCTCTCTCATTTTAATCAGGAGAAAACACGTACGCCCACGCACGATCAGAGTTCCTCTGGCGTTCGCATTTCACGTGCGCGACTCGACGCAGGCAAATGGTGCTGCCGCGCCAGGTTTATCGCTGCTGCGCCCAACCCTCCTTAACAGCTCAACGCTGCGAAGCTGCAGCGTGTGCACCGCGATGTTTTACTTGTACGTGTGCGATGTAATTACGTGCTACGCAGTGTATTTGAGTTGCGAAAACGAAACATTTGGATGGGAAACCGGGGTAAGAAATGTTCTCAAAGAACGGTAATAGACTACATGATTTTTAATCGAATAATTAATGGGCATTCTGCAATGTTCTTACAACTGTATATTAATTGCCGAGGATGAGCATGCGTTACTGTATTACTTTGAAACCATCTCTTTCTTTGACACAAGTTGTGCCAATTATTTAAGCAATGGCGAAAGAAATATATAACTTCTGATAGTATCTTGCTCTAGCATTTGCGTTTCACTAAATTTTAAATTGTCACTTTCGCATATGGAACTATAATCAATAGAGAGCTTTAGTCAGAAATACTCGTAAATATGTCACCCAATCCCATCAATCATATTCATGAAACTTGGTCAATACTTTCATTGTGATGGAGCAATGAATATTGACAGAGGTAGTTAGGTCTGAATTTGAATGTGAATGGATGATAAAATAATTGAATGGGAAAGATATGGGATAGAAGATGATTGAAAAAGTGAGATTCATAACTTACATAACGACCAAGTACGATGTTACAACTTTCAGATAATTTCTCCGAAATTCTTGCATCGAAGTTGATATTTTGTATTGATTTCATCAATAGTCTATGTTTTCCTTTAATAATAAGTAGTCTGAGGGTCAAGATGTTTACCTGACTGTTCCGTTTGTGGAAATTCCATGTGTTGAAATTCGTAGTTGCAATGTATTCTTTACAGATACAGAATTTCATAAATGTATTGGTAAATTCTAGGATGTTCAAGGAGTACTTTTTACTTGTTTGGGAGAAACAATTTTATTATATTTATTTTATTGTATTTTCATATTTATATTGCAATTACAAATTTCACATTCTAATAAGCTTCACGAACATGAAAATTCGCATAACAGACAAATCGTTTGCTGATTCCGAGCATGTCAACTGCTAACTTCATTAGTCCCGTGTAGTGTAGTTTTTATCCGGGAGGAGGGAGTAATATTTCCTCACTGGATGGCGAGGTCCGGCGCCGACCTTGACTTCGGCTTGCGGAGTGTTCCCCAACCAGACAGCCAAAACACTTCGTAGAGAAAGTAAACCCCAATGGGCAAGAATACGATACGTGATGTAAGTGTAAATGCAAAAGCATGATAGTACCAGAACTGAAATCGTTGAAATGGATAGCAAGCAAGTACATTGTTACTCGGTTGGAAGCGAGCATTGTTCGACCACAGCGAGCATCGCGCTACAGTTGCAGGGGCTTGGCGGTGCGAAAACGGCGGGCGCGCGCATCTGATGACCTTTTGTTCATCCATTTCTCCGCGGAGGTAATTCCCGTGCTTTATGCTTATCAACCTTATTTATAGCACGGTGCTCGTGCGCGAGATTTAGCGACCGATACACAAACTCACAAATGCACAAACACATCCACGTATTACACACAGACACATTCACGGCTCTCAGCAAACTGAATGCGTTTACGAGAAGGGTAATGGAAAGAGAAGTACGCCAGGGAAGTGCGAGGTCGATTAGCTGCGGTAAATCTTTTAGACGAGTGCTGGAAAAGTGGCAACGCGCTTGCCTAGTTACCACCTGTATTTCTTTACTTCCGTCAAAAGGGCGTTTCAATTGGTGTTAATTGAGTCCCTAATTTCCCCGGTCATCGAGATTAAGATACACAAGTTTAACTGTTCTGCTTCGAAACTTGCTCCTGGTTCTGAGCCCTGGACTGCTGTACGTGGTCTCCGCAGCCTTGTCGAGACCAGATGAAGGGCGAGTTGACTTAAACACACGCAAATACGGTTTAATCACGTAAACCCCGCGACGCGGGCGGAGGCCACTTGTAGGGTCGAGGTCCTCATCCGATCCGACGTCGTGGAGGATTCGAACCCAGCGCTGTGCCAGCAGCGCGGGGTTTGCCCTAACCGCACGCCTGACCTAGTGGCGTCTGCCGCCGCGCACGTGATCCCGGCTGTGGCGGCTGGTGATCCCACTGTGCAACGGGGGGGGGGGTTCAAATTGGCGAGGGGAAGACGCGAAGCTTTGAACTTGCACCAGAGACCAACTCGTGCGGATGCCATTCTAGTTACCGTGTGTCCTTTATTCAATTTTTTCTACAATACATGTTGGCCGAACATTGTTACTTTATGTAGGGTTGCGTATTTGTCCTATACACCTTCAGAAAAGTATGTAATTGAATGATATGAATGAGAATTTGCTGGAAGCGAAAAGACAATTTGTAACATTTATTGATTTATCATTGTACTTCCCCCGCAATAATAAAAGCTACATAATTTGATTTAGGTTATAACTTCGAAACAATGCGTGATAAATCACTAGAAGATGGTTTCCGGTTTACAGGATCCCGAAGTTTGTGTCTTGCGCTGTATCCTATATTACGAAATGTTTTTAAACTTTCACCTTACATTTCCTTCATGAGTAATTTTTCACTAATTTGAAGCAAGTTCTTAAATGAAAGTTTATAAAAAACAAACAACAGCATGTATTATTAATAAAATAAATGGTACAAAATTCCTCTGTAATATGTTTCCAGATTTTTCATACACTGAAAAACTTTAACGTCATGGAATACAATGTGAAATAGCTAACCTTCAATGCGTAAAATAATTTATAAGGAATGTGGAATTCTTGTAGGAAATACATATACATCATTAGATCATTTCAATTCAAAATTATAAAAAATATTATTTATTATTAAACTATTAAAAATTATTGAAAATTTTAGTGAATTTAATACATTTCAATGTTGGTTTATATAAATGTTTGACAATAAAGACTCCCCTTGCACTATCTTTGAAATATTAATCACATGGAAAAATATTACTTTTGGATTTTTACGTTGGGTGTAATTTCTTTTCCGTGTTGTGGTTCAGTTTATGCTTGTTTCATCAGTTGAAAAAAAACAAACAAACAAATCAATAAGAAATCTTGCACAGAATTATCTTGCATAGTTACGTAATGCCCGGCGACCTAGGGGATCTTTGCACAGTTCGGACAAATTAAAATTGAAATAATAAAATATCGCAAATAAATTATTCTTAAAAATGCACTTAGGTTTAATAATTTCTTTGATAATAAAATGCAAATGTTAGTTTTGACGGAAATGTAATAAAGGATACATTATTTAAATGATGGCAAAATAGAACGCACGGGACATCGAAAATAACTATAAAACTGCGAATCCATTTTGATCAAATTCGAGGACTCAGAGGAACGTTAGCGCGCCGCTCGCCTCACTGCGGTGCTTCTTCTCTGCCAGTTTGCACCAATTGGACTGGCGTTAAACACCCCCTGAATTTCGGGGTTAATCATGGCTTTATTTTTTGCAAATGCAGCTGCCAGGGCTGAGCCCAGGGCCTCCTGCCGCGGGCGCCGCGCCGCCCCCAGTTCTCGCCGGACGCGCCGACGGAGACAGTAGCTGACGCGACGCGTGGAGCGGTGAGATGGCATGGTCGGTCGGAAAGGAAGGAAGGAGAGGACAGAAGAAGGGAGAGCGGGCTGCTGGGCAGAGAGAGTAGGGAGCGGGGCGCTGGACAGAGGGCGGGGCGGGGGACGAAAAGAGCGAGACGTAGAGCCCAGAGAATGGGGCGAGGGATGGAGAGAGTAGGGCGGGGCGCGGGGTGGAGAGAGCGGGGCGCGGGGTGGAGAGTACTGGGCGTGAGTTACAGGGGTAGAGAGCGGGTCGCGGGGTAGTGTGCGGGTCGCGAACCGGCGAGAGTGGGTCGCTCGGTAGAGAGCGCGGGCCGCAAGTCGAAGAGAACCGTGGGGGTGGAGAGAGCGGGTCGCGGGGTGGAGAGTACTGGGCGTGAGTTACAGGGGTAGAGAGCGGGTCGCGGGGTAGTGTGCGGGTCGCGAACCGGCGAGAGTGGGTCGCTCGGTAGAGAGCGCGGGCCGCAAGTCGAAGAGAACCGTGGGGGTGGAGAGAGCGGGTCGCGGGGCGGAGAGTACTGGGCGTGAGTTACAGGGGTAGAGAGCGGGTCGCGGGGTAGAGTGTGCGGGTCGCTGACCGGCGAGAGTGGGTCGCTCGGTAGAGAGCGCGGGCCGCAAGTCGAAGAGAAGCGTGGGAGTGGAGAGAGCGGGTCGCGGGGCGGAGAGTACTGGGCGTGAGTTACAGGGGTAGAGAGCGGGTCGCGGGGGTAGAGTGTGCGGGTCGCTGACCGGCGAGAGTGGGTCGCTCGGTAGAGAGCGCGGGCCGCAAGTCGAAGAGAACCGTGGGGGTGGAGAGAGCGGGTCGCGGGGCGGAGAGTACTGGGCGTGAGTTACAGGGGTAGAGAGCGGGTCGCGGGGTAGAGTGTGCGGGTCGCTGACCGGCGAGAGTGGGTCGCTCGGTAGAGAGCGCGGGCCGCAAGTCGAAGAGAACCGTGGGGGTGGAGAGAGCGGGTCGCGGGGCGGAGAGTACTGGGCGTGAGTTACAGGGGTAGAGAGCGGGTCGCGGGGTAGAGTGTGCGGGTCGCTGACCGGCGAGAGTGGGTCGCTCGGTAGAGAGCGCGGGCCGCAAGTCGAAGAGAAGCGTGGGAGTGGAGAAAGCGGGTCGCGGGGCGGAGAGTACTGGGCGTGAGTTACAGGGGTAGAGAGCGGGTCGCGGGATAGAGTGTGCGGGTCGCGGACCGACGAGAGTGGGTCGCTCGGTAGAGAGCGCGGGCCGCAAGTCGAAGAGAAGCGTGGGGGTGGAGAGAGCGTGTCGCGGGGTGGAGAGTACTGGGCGTGAGTTACAGGGGTAGAGAGCGGGTCGCGGGGTAGAGTGTGCGGGTCGCGGACCGGCGAGAGTGGGTCGCTCGGTAGAGAGCGCGGGCCGCAAGTCGAAGAGAAGCGTGGGGGTGGAGAGAGCGGGTCGCGGGGCGGAGAGTAGTGGGCGTGAGTTACAGGGGTAGAGAGCGGGTCGCGGGGTGGAGAGAGCGGGGCGCGGGGTGGAGAGAGCGGGGCGTGGGGTGGAGAGTACTGGACGTGAGTTACAGGGGTAGAGAGCGGGTCGCGGGGTAGAGTGTGCGGGTCGCGGACCGGCGAGAGTGGGTCGCTCGGTAGAGAGCGCGGGCCGCAAGTCGAAGAGAAGCGTGGGGGTGGAGAGAGCGGGTCGCGGGGCGGAGAGTAGTGGGCGTGAGTTACAGGGGTAGAGAGCGGGTCGCGGGGTGGAGAGAGCGGGGCGCGGGGTGGAGAGAGCGGGGCGTGGGGTGGAGAGTACTGGACGTGAGTTACAGGGGAAGAGAGCGGGTCGCGGGGTAGAGTGTGCGGGTCGCGGACCGGCGAGAGTGGGTCGCTCGGTAGAGAGCGCGGGCCGCAAGTCGAAGAGAAGCGTGGGGGTGGAGAGAGCGGGTCGCGGGGCGGAGAGTAGTGGGCGTGAGTTACAGGGGTAGAGAGCGGGTCGCGGGGTGGAGAGAGCGGGGCGCGGGGTGGAGAGAGCGGGGCGTGGGGTGGAGAGTACTGGACATGAGTTACAGGGGTAGAGAGCGGGTCGCGGGGTAGAGTGTGCGGGTCGCGGACCGGCGAGAGTGGGTCACTCGGTAGAGAGCACGGGCCGCAAGTCGAAGAGAAGCGTGGGGGTGGAGAGAGCGGGTCGCGGGGCGGAGAGAGCGGGTCGCGGGGTGGAGAGTACTGGGCGTGGGTTACAGGGGTAGAGAGCGGATCGCGGGGTAGAGAGTGCGGGTCGTGGAGCGGCTAGAGTGGGTCGCTCGGTAGAGGCGGGACGCAAGGCGAAGAGAAGCGCGGGGCGGTGAGAGCGCGGGTCGCGGGGCGGAGAGAAGCGGTCGCGTGGGGGGAGTGTGATGCGAGATGGGGAGTGCGG